>JAHREE010000489.1:819140-1087134 GCA_033628505.1 Tringa tobata
CGTGTATATAAATTACATTATCTCACAGGTTGATTCCACTGGCATTAATTACGATGTTACCGATTTTTCTAACAGCAGCGGCACTATCACATTCCTCCCTTGGCAGAGATCAGAGGTAAACCCCACCTTCCTATTAACTATTCATCCTGACCTTTGCAAACTGGCTGGAAAATACCTTCTGAGGATGCTTGGCTGGTTTTCATACTTGAGAGCGTTTCCTTCACCTGGCTTTTGTTATATTTTGCAGGGTGTTTTGCACCCCTGACAACTAACAATTGATATGATAGATCTGTGTGTATCTCACTTTAGGTGTCACCGTGTATGCATGTATGTTTGAATGCACATTATATATGAGAGGTGTTTACATATGTGTATATATTAGGTGTATGTGTCTCTAAATGTATACTTGAAGTGTAGATAGTCCTGTCCTAAAATAATGGTTCCAGCTACTTTTGAAATTGGAAAATGATCAGGTTTTGATCTGAGTTTTGGAACTCAGATTTATCTCCACATCAATTAAACAGACAGCAGTGGAGTTCACCACTGTGGTCAAGTGTCTTCCAACCACTCTTGGCCACGTTCTGTCCCTTTTGCTCAATCCGTTTTTGTGAGTCCAATCCTGAGCCGCAGCACAGGAATTTCATGTTTATTTGAGAAGAGTAAGTGTGGGACCACACTGCTGTAGAAAATTAATGTGAGTTTTCCATTAGTGTTCGTAAAACAGAGAGGGTGAATTGTTAGTAGAAAATGCTGTCCTCGCTTTCACTTTTGTCACTCTGCCGAAGTCAGTAAGGACTGACTGAAACCCACTGACACCATTTGAAAGGATCCCTGTGGCTCCACTAAAACTGTGGATCTGGTCCCAGTTAAGCAATCTAAGTGATTGGAGCTTGGCAAAAGCTTGTGATAGCTGAAAATTGTTCGTGCCACTGTTTGTTCAGCTTTATTTCTTCATTGAATCACATTACTGCATTGCATAGGTCATATAAAGCAAAAAATTCCCAAAGCTTTTCTAGTCTGCCTTATCCCATCTAGCGGCAGAAAGGGGCTGGCATTCCCTCTTGCGGCGCCGCTGTGTGGTCCAATTTATTGTCTGCATTCGGGGGAGTTAATGGGCATTGCCCCAAGAAACAGATTGTGAGCAGTTGCTTGTCGGGTGAGATATCCCAAGGGACTTTCCAAAATCTACTCATTCCCAGTGAATGTCACCAGCTACTTAAACTGTTTCTTCTATGTGTTTGTCTGAGGTGAACGCGTTAGCCTGTGCACAGCAGGATATGTTAATTAGTTGTATGATCTGCAATCTCAAGTGTCGGGTGGCATAAAAAGCTTGCTTTACTTGCTCTCTAAATCGGATTAATCACTGTAATATCTCTTCAGAACCACAATTTCTTCAAAATTTTGAAATCTATCATATTTCATTTTCAATATATAGAATTTAAACTGTGTTTATGCTAAGGTAGGTAATAAATAACTGTTTGCTTGGTTTTTTGTTCATGTAAGTTGAAGCACTTGAGAAAATATGCTTTCTATCTATGGTAGCTTAGTAAAGTTGGTTTTGGAATGCATATTCTAAGCATAAAATATTATCTGAGAAGTTAGGTGAAATTACCTGGAAAGCAAAAATGCTGTCTGTATTAGTTTCAGACGTACGTAGCAGATACAGCTGCCTGGCTAATCAAAGAATTTGATGAGTTAAGCAGGGTCATGATACTCCTAAGCAATGTGTGTTGCACGGTTTGATTTCTCCATGATTTGGTCCTTCTCTAGGTCTTAAATTTGCATGTTATTGATGATGACATTCCGGAGCTAAATGAGTATTTCCGTGTGACATTAGTCTCTGCAGTGTCTGGAGATGGAAAACTAGGTTCAACTCCTACCAGCGGAGCAAGTATAGATCCAGAAAAGGAAACTACTGATATCAGCATCAAAGCCAGTGACCACCCATATGGTAACAATGATGGAGATACAGTCTTGTAGTACATAATTGTATAGTTATAACTCAACAGATAAAAACTTTGCTTAACCTTGATAGTTGAGGAAGCAATGCCAAGTATTCCACTTTATCTAACTTGAGCTTAGTTCATAATTTGTATAGGAGAGTGAAAGCTGAGTTACTTATTCTTGAGAATACTATAAAAAACATCAAAGCTGCCCTGACCAAACAGGCCATGATTCCCTTTCGAGAGCAAACACAGATTGCATGTAGTTGATCCTGCACAAGTTTTACTCAGATGGGAATTCTTGATGAAGAGAGAGCTTTCTGCATGCTTATTGTACCAATAAGTACCTGATACAATGACATAGTCAGGCTCTTTCTGGAAGTGCTGGTTTCGTTATTATGCTGTGGCTTTATCAATACTGATAAAAGTACTTCTTGTCTGCCAGGTCTGCTACAGTTCTCGGTGGGGCCACCTCCTCAGCCAGGCGATGAAATGATTCTGCCAGCCTCTGCTGTGCCCCATATCACTGTGAAAGAAGAAGCTGGACACGTCAAGTTACTGGTGGTTCGTGCACAAGGTCTTCTTGGAACGGTTCTGGTGGAATACAGAACAGTGCCACTTACAGCTTTCAGTCCTAAAGATTATCAGGTATGGCCATTGCCAAGGTGTGTAATTATTTTTGGAATTTATTAAGAGTTATTTGTCCTGGAGATAGACTTCAATTTCAGTATTTTAGCCCAGCTATGATTCTTTTCACAGAAACTATTTGTTTTCTATGATGATGTGATAAATGCATGTGTAATACTCACTTTTAAAATATATATCATTATGTGACTTTCACCTCCTTTCCATGCAGCATGTTGTATTTCCTAGGAAAGCCTCTGGCTTTGATTTTTTTTTTCTTAAGAGAATTGTCAGCGCAGCAATAAGGCATATTTCCTATTGTTGCTGATTATATCAAATTTATATGAGCATTCAGGTACATGTACAGGTTATGATGATATTTCTACATTGTGCATGTTCAACAAAATAACTGGTGTTTGCTTGTCTAACTGATATTTGTGCAGAAAAATGTAGGTGAATGCAGATGCTCATAATTCTGTGAATTTAGACTTTTTTTCTCACACCAAAGATTCCGCAGATTTTTTAAAAGCTTAAGTGAAGAAAAGTAGATGTTTTGACAAAGGAAAACAAAATCCAGGCTCTATTTCTTTTTTCATGAAAAAAGATGAAAAGATTAGACTTGAACAAAAATTTGAAGAGCTTTCATATTGCAGGCTGTTGTGGGGACACTGGAATTTCAGCCAGGAGAAAGATACAAGTACATTACTGTTAACATCACTGATAATTCTATTCCTGAATTAGAAAAAACTTTTAAAGTGGAGCTGTTGAACCCAGAGGGAGGAGGTAAGGCACATACATCAATCCATTTGTTGTATTTTCATGATCTCTGCTCATCTATTAAAATCTTACCTTTCTTAGGTGTGCTATTTCCATGTTATTTCTAAAGACAAACGAACACTCCCACATCCCCCAGATGGCTGTCATTTTTCTTAGGAAATAGCTGTTGTTCATGTATTTTGTTAATCATTGCTGGAAACTATCAGATGCCAAAGAGAATGTGTTATTATCATGCATTAAGTCATTTTAAGGCAATTGCTGCTTTTCACACGACGTAATTTCATGGTTGGTAATTGGTCAGTTGCTTTGTTAAACAAACTTTCCTCAATTATTTTTTTTTTTTTTTGGTCAGAAAACTTACAGCTAACTTTAGAAATTCACTAGGCGGGTACCCTTGTAACACAAACCCTCTTTTTGGCCTTTTCAACACCATTGCAAGCACAAAAGTTAGAGAAAAGTCTCCATTAGTTAAGTTTTCTGCAGATTTTTCCAACTTTCTGAAACATGTTTTCAGTTTGTGAGAAAATATTATAATAAGAGACTTTGGGGGTTTTTAGCCCCCTTTTTTGTAGGGTTTGTTTTTTTTTTTTAATTCACATCTCCAATTTTTCCATGGCAGACCTTATGTAGGAGTGAGAAAGGAGACATACAAAGAAGGGACAGAAAGAGGGAAAGAAAGGAGAAAACAGAGGTGTATGTGTTTTCTGTCCTTCTGAGCTCCCGTTGCTATTTCCAGTGTCATAAATTAAATCAGGTGGCATTATACAAAACGTTTTCTGGCTTTTATCAGAAATCCTGTATACTTTCATATCCAAAATTGAAGCCTTCCTAGAATATTTCCCTCTCTTTTTGTGTTGTCCAGAAATGTTTAAATTACTTTCTGCTTTCTCTTTATTTATAAATGTATATATGTGTATATATCTGTATGTCTGTCATCTTAAAGTTGCTGAGCTCTTTAGAAATGATGGCAGTGGTAGTGGTGATGGGAACGTGGAATTCTTCTTTTCAACTCTCCATCAACATGGTAAGCATTTTTGATTAATCCTATTTTTTGTTGCTAACTGCAATATCCCTCATAAGTTACTATACTGACACAACTTGTCATAGTGGAACTTTACTTGCAGTTACATGTGATTAATTTAGATTTATCATAATGTTCTGTCAAAATTTTTTTTGTTGTTTTTACGCATAATTTCAATTACAGTCAGTGTTTAGTGTAACAAAGAAAATAACAGCTTCTGTACCACCAAACCTATATTGTTGTAAAATACAATATGGTAATTCCAGAAGTAGAATTAAAAAAATTAGTTTTGTTTGAAAATTGTCAAATTTTCTGGTGAGCAAAAAGCACTTTGGAAGGAAATTTTAAAATTACTTGATTGTATGCTTTGATACATGCTTTATGTTACTTTTACTCTCTGCATGTCAAATAGTAAGCTGTGTTAAATTTTTTAAAGGTTTTTGATTGTTTTTCATTTCTTCACTTTAAGTTTGTATTTATGTTATGACATACAAAAAACCCAAAGATAATTTAATACTAAGAAAAATTAAGAAAATCCAAGATACAGAAATAATATAAAATCTGATTGAAAATCCTAATCATATAGGACTTCAAATTAAGCCCTACAAATCTGAAAATGTTTTACAAGCATCCGTTATCCAAACTGAATAATTTATTCCCCTGTGACAGTCTGATTTTCAATTTTATTTGTAAATGCAAGGGATTTCAGTGTGAATCTTGAGAGAAAGCCTGTGGTTTAGCCACTTTTTGAAGCATCCTGGGGTTTTTTGTTTCCCTTTTCCTTGCTTCTAGAAATGGTTTTCTTAAGTGCAATGTTTTTTCTTCCCCTGAGCACCAAGTAATCTCACCCAAGACAATCTTTTTAGTAGGAGGATTTACAGGACTTGTTCTTTTCTTGACGGTTCGTTACGGCTTATGTTAGGATGAGAACTGCATTCATCTGGTCTATCTGCCTGCACTGTGGTTTAAAATGTGACTCCCTGACATCCTAAATTATGCTCTGTTTTCATTAATTAAACCTGGAATTTTATTTCTATTCCTCCCTTAAAATTTTCATATTTATTATATGTTTTTGTTGCATAGTTCCGTAGAAGGGCTGCCAAGACCACGTTATTCAAAGTCAGTTTCTTATCCATGTGGGTACTTATCATGCATTTCAAAAAAAACGAAAGACAGCACAGATCCTCCAGACGTGGTCTCCTGTGTATTTTTTTTGTAGCATGTTTCTTTAACTGTTTTCTTTAATGTTAGAAAAGATGCTAGAAAAAATGACCCTTTTTGGCACTTGCACTTAACAGCTAGCTTGGGAATTGCATCCCACATCCTGGTGACTATTGAGGCTTCTGATGATGCTCACGGTGTGTTTGAGTTCAGTCCTGAGTCACTCTCGGTGAATGGAACTGAGCCTGAAGACGGAGACAGCAATATTGTGCTGCAGGTTAGAGAGCTCCGAGTCTCATGTTGCTCTGTGGTCCTCTTACATCTCTGTTTTTACTGGGCATTCTATGATGTTTTTGCCATAAGTCTATAGGATTTATAACAACTTTATCATCCACATCTGTTTTGCCATTTCATATTGAGTTTTCTAATGTGTGTCATTCAGCTTGAAGCTGAAATGGCATAATAAAAATATCCACAGGTTTAAAATCATTTCTACTTGATTACATTTGAGGTACTACTACCTTAAAATAACAGCCTTGATGATATAACAAATACAGTAAAGCTGAGATAATAAAGATGACACTGTTTTTTTTTTAACAACACGCATTCAATTTTAACCCATTATGTCAATGTTTTTGCTTAATTCCATCTCACGCTTCGATGTTTTTCTTTCTCATAGAACAAAAATATGCAGATCTTTGTATTTTTCACTCAGGTTGTGAGAACACGTGGGGCCTTGTCTCAAGTGACACTGCACTGGACCATAGTCTGTGATTTTACCAAAGACCTGATCTCTACAGATGGGAATGTCACATTTGAGGTTGGCCAAGCAAGAGCAAATATAACAATGCAGGTTTCTCCTGATGAAGTTCCTGAACTGGATAAGGTGTTTTCAGTTTCAATCGTCAATGTCTCCAGTGGTCGTCTTGGAAATCATACAAGTGCAACATTAACTATTTTAGCTAATGATGATCCATATGGAGTCTTCATCTTTTCTGAGCGAAACAGACCCATAAAAGTTGAGGAAGAAACAAAAAATATCTCCCTGACAATAATGAGGCGTGGTGGTCTCCTCGGTGCAGTGATGGTAACATACAGAACTATTGGCGATGATGAAATGTCGCCTTTTCTTCCCCCTGACGTTGTTAGAGCAATAGAGGGAAAAGATTATATACCCGTTACAGGTTATGTGGTCTTCGCAGCCAATGAAAGTGAGGCCACAATATCTTTGCCTATTTTGGATGACGATGATCCCGAGAGGTCAGAATCAGTGTTTGTGGAGCTAAGCAGTATTGTTTTGATCGAGAAAGTACAGGAGCGGCCAAGTAAGTATCTTACTTGTGTAAAACCTGCAATTTAAACATGAAGGCTGGTATTTATATTTAATAGGATAAAATGCAACAAGTTAAATGATAAACTTTTTACCTCTGCCAAATTCTGTGTAGTTAAGAAATCTCAGTTACCTGCCTTGTGGGCTGTTGGCATATATTTCCTTTAGCACAGTATTTTGTCTGGGATGGATGAGCATTTCTTTATCCCTTTTGCATCACCTTATCCAAGGTTTTTCAGGCCAAATATGTTACAGTATTGGTTTTGTGCACTAATACCTGTTCATCTACTGTTGTTTCTGTAACATTCATCATTAGGAAATAACTAAGGTAGGTCTGCTTACTGAAAGCCAAAAAGTCTTTTAAAAACAAAGCAGTGTAGAATTACAGCAGCAGTGACTGTAAAAAGTGAAAGTATAGTGAGTGTGAAAGTGAATTTTTTCTGAACTATGTTGATCTTAACTACTGGCCTTATGGAGAAATAAATAAATAAATAAATTATTTCACAGTACTTTGCCTCTTCAAAAAAATTATGGCTTGTATGCTCCACAAGAGGATAGAATAATTAGGTATTAAAAATTTGGATTTTTCTGCCGTAATATAATTCAAACACCAAGAAAAGGTATGTTGGTTCAGTTTGTATTTAGACCTTGTCCAATCCTAGAAAAGATAATTTTGTTGAAAGTTTGTGGCGACTAACCACTAAACTTACCTGTACGTCCACGATCTCTATAGCCATGGTTGGAATCATTGGCACCCTCTCACTAAGTTTTCTTTATGTTTCAGTTGTAAATTCTCCTCGACTTGGATCAGTGGGTGAGACAATAGCTCATGTAATTATCAATGCCAATGATGATGCTTTTGGGACACTTCAGCTTTCAGCTTCAACTGTGCGAGTTGCTGAAAATTACGTTGGACCAATCATTAACGTGACCAGAACTGGGGGGATATTTGCAGATGTTTCTGTGAAATTTAAAGCCATGCCAATAACTGCAACAGCTGGTAAGAAATCAGAATGACAGAAGTATGCACTCTGTGTTAAAGTAGAAAGAGCATATTGCGTGCTTTCAGCAGTTGAAGAAAAAGAAGTGTGTATTGAATGCACTATTGTATAACAAGTAACAAAAAAAAAATAATCAGTGAGACGTTTACTGTCTCTGCTTAGTAAAAAGGAATCCAAGCCCTATGGGAGAGATCATACACCAGCTTTTAGAAAGCTCTGAGGCATTTATCACTGAAGAATCTGGCAAGTGAAATGAATGAAGGTGTTGGCAAATGAAATAAATAAAAAAATAAAATTAAAAACACTATAGTGGTATATGCAGCTACTATTTAGTCCTGTGTATATATTTAAACCCACCACGCGTTGGTTATGTGAGCTCATTGGAGAGGAAGTGAGAGCTGGGGACTCAGCTGTGAAACAAACAGGCAAAAAACAATCAAAACCCAGGAAAACTTGAACTTCTGAAAATGGAAGGTTAAGTTCTCCAGTTGGAGAGAAGGTACATAAAGAAAGGAGCAAACCTACAAAGTGTGCAGGGTCAAAACCACTTTGACAGTTACAAATCAAACCCTCTGTATTTCAGCTGTGTCCCAAATGGGGGTGGGTAGTTTCTTACTCTAAGAACTGGTGTTTTAATTTCCTTTTTATGTAACTTTTCTAAAGAAATCTGTAGCTGGCTTGATGTCAGAGTATGCTTTCAATTAGTGTCTGAAGCAGAGCCATTATATAGTGTATCACAGTTGTTCATCCAGACTTTCTGAGAGACAAGTTTGCCTAAAGTGAGGTTCCACACACAAAATGTGTCCTTTACTAAAATCTCCATTGACAAAGGTGCTTCTGTTCACTTTCATCTCTTGGAAAGCCGGAGAGCACTTAGCGATCAAAGGCAGCAACATCTTGGTGGTGTGACCTTGTCAATGGAGGACAATAATGGACCTTTTGTAACTACTTGGTCTAACACTGCAAACTCTGTTTTGGCCAAGCCAAGTTGTAGTTTAACATATCCAGATATGTAAAAGGCAATGGGAAATAATAAAGACTGTATTGTCTGGGTCTGAAGATAAAGAAAAAAACCCTTAAAACCACAGAAGAATATATGCATTAATATACTGTGTATTTTGTTGTTTTGTTTGTTTCACCTACAAATATAGGTGAGGACTACAGTGTAGCCTCATCAGATGTTGTCTTACTAGAAGGGGAAACAAGTAAAGCTGTGCCAATTTATATAATTAATGATATCAATCCTGAAGTTGAAGAGTCATTTTATGTTCAGCTGCTGAACCAAACAACAGGAGGAGCCTTGCTTGGATCTTTGACCAGAGCGATCATAATTATTGAGGCTTCTGATGACCCGTTTGGATCCTTTGGTAAATGAATCCTATTTGCATATTTTCTCTCTTCTGTTAACAATTTTTACTGCAGATTTGTGGGTGAGCTGTTACTGGGCAACCGAATAAAAACTTTCAGAAGACAAAGAGGAAGCCTGGATGAAGACAGTAAAGGAAACAATAAGATAAACTGAATTAAAACATTTAATTAGGGAGTAAGAGTGCTTTAATACAACAAAAAAGGATTATTTAGTCAGTTGATATAGCAAGATTTTGGAATCCCCAATAGAGATAGATGGAATTTAGTTTACTTTTTAATTTTTTACCTAAGTGCTGTATTTCTTCAATAAGTTTAAGACAAATTCTAAATTCTAGCATCTGTTGCTTAAATGCTTTGGTATCTTTCTTTTACCAGATAATCAGTCAAAGCAGATTTAAAAATCTAGGGAAGCTGAAAAATATAAAGACAATTAAATTAAATTCTCTTATTTTCTGTCAATTACTTTAGCTTGTCTTCTGCCTGTTATTATCAATAAAATTAATTGTATATCCTTTCCAAATAAGTTTCATTACACAGGTTTTGAGAAGGGTTTTGGTGATTTCAAAAATATAATGGTATTTTAGAGCTCTCTTTTGTTTGTTGTTTTCTTTTTTGGTGTATTTTTACTGCCTTTTCCTTTGACTTACCCATTTCTCCCTTCAGTACCCTATTTAATTCTTCTTGTTCCATTTTACCAGTAGAAGAAGGTAGAGAAAAAAAAAAAAAATGTAAAAAAATAAATAATTTCAAATGGGTAATTTATTAAATTAATTAATTAAAGAGTAAAGTGTAATACAAGGAAGACTTTTATTTAAAACAATTTTAGATAGAATGTGATAGACTTTAGGTAGACTTATTTCTTCGGTAAATGACATAAAAGCTGCTAAAGTTTCTGTGCTGGGAAAAATTATGAAATTTTCTTCTAAGAGCTTAGAAACAGCTCATGGTTGGCTCACACAATGTGTATGTTAGAATAAACGTTTTGGATGAGGGCTTAATTTTCATGCTAATTTCCTCCGTTGATGAAAATATTAATACTGAAAGTACCTGATTCAAAGTGATTTACCTGTGCAAGTAAATGCAATCAAGTGAAATAAAACAATGTACTTCATGAGTTGATACAGTTAATTTCAGTTTCATTGTTAATGAAATACATCTCTCTCTGCTGTGTGTCAGTTTTTCAGATTACCGAATTCACTGTGGAGGAGCCTGAATTTGGATCAGTCACTGTAAATCTGCCAATAATCCGCAACGCTGGGACGCTTGGTAACGTTACTGTTCAGTGGGTGGCTACCATTGATGGACATCTTGCTGATGATGACTTGCAGGTGGCCTTGGGTAATATTACTTTTGCTCCCGGGGAAGCCATTCAGATGTTACTGCTGGAAGTCCTGGCTGATGATGTTCCAGAGATAGAAGAAGTAAGTAAAGCAGTTAAGTCTTTCTTGAAAATATTTTAACAGTTTTAATTTATTATAGAAATGTGTGCAAAGAAAAACCAGCAATGTTCTGGCAGGAAGGCACAAAAAATTCAGATTTTACTTCGCTTGTGATTATTGTTAGAAATAACAAAAATTGTCTAGCTGCATTATTTCTTTTTCTTTTTTTTTCTTTTTGAGATTGTCCGTGTAGAATTAACTCAGGCCTCCAATGGCGGTGCTATTGGGTTAGATGGCGTGGCAAATATTATAATACCTGCCAATGATAATCCTTATGGCACAGTTTTCTTTCATCAATCCTTATATCGAATTCAGGAGCCACTAGAAAGAAATTTCGTTGCAAATATAACAGTCAGGCGAAGGTTTGTATAATGTTTGCTTTACTTATATCTATTACTTTTTTTTTTTTTTTGGTCTTGGCTATAGTTTCAATTGTTATGATCTTCTCACGTAATTATTTGCATCAATTTCTTGATCTGCCAGCTCAATGCATTTTTATTTCATATACATTATTTTTGAACTAGATCTCTCCTTATTAGAAATGTACATAAAGTACTTAAATGTAATGCACATTGTGATGTACAATGTAATGCTAATATACCCAGCAGACTTGAAGTTCCATTTTGCCTCTCTAATCATCAAATCATTTAAAGCTGCACAACAGCCTCCTTGTGTGATTTGAACTGGCAGATAAAACGGGTCAACCCACGTGGGATGGAAAGAAACAAGAAAAAGAAAACAATATTTTTGCATGTGATACGGTATCCTGAGGACACCTAGGAGGGAAGATGGCAAGGTTGGGCGGGACAGGTTTTTTCTTCCTTGCCAGCCTAAGAAAACTAATTCAAACATGCATCCTTAACAGACTGCTACTCAAGCTATAAATAATCAAACTTGCTATCCACAAAAAATGAAATCTCAGTTATTCAAGGGAATCCACTTTAATTAGCTATTTGGGACTTTTCAGCAATTCAGAAAGGGGCAGTTAATTTTGTTCACTTTTTAATTCTGAACCCAGAAGCATACAGCACATTAGACATACTCGGTCAACTAACTTTACTTTCTCATTTTCATGTCTTTTAGTGGGGGAAGGTTTGGTCAGCTGCAAATATTTTACAGCACTTCTGAGACTGACGTCGTAGCTCTTGCCATTGAGCAAGGTCAGGATATCCTGGCCTGTTACGAGTCTCCCATCCCAGGAACTCCTGACCAGCCATCCAAGACCCGGGTGAACGTGTCGGCAGCAAGTGACCCGCTGTCTGCCTGCGCAACTCAGTGCCTAAAAGAACAAGCCTGTTCAGCCTTTACATTTTCCAGTGCCTCTGGGATTCCTCTCTGCCTTTGGCTGACAGGGGAGATCGGCCCATTGATTAACACTTCAGGGTTCTGGACCTACAAGAAGAACGTCACCAGCGCCTCGGCTCTCTTTAGCACGCAAGCCATCGCTGGCAGTGACTACGAACCCGTCACCAGGCAGTGGGCCATAATGCAGGAAGGGGAAGAGTTTGCAAATCTGACAGTTACCATCCTCCCCGACAGCCTGCCCGAGCTGGATGAGAAGTTCACTATATCCCTTCTGAAAGTGGAGCTGGTGAACATCTCAGCCAGCTTGAAAAATCAACCAACTCTAGGACAGCCAAACACTTCCACAGTTATCATCATGATGAATGGCGATGCCTTTGGAGTGTTTAAGATCTACAGCATAAGTCCCAACGCCACGGAGAATGGTCTGTACCTTGAAGTAGAAGAACGTCCTCAGACCACCGTGCAGCTGATGGTACACAGGACAGAAGGCAGCCTGGGACAGGTGACAGTGGAATGGCGCGTGATTGGTGGAACTGCTACCCCCAACTTGGACTTTGTAGGCGTTGGTGAGACTCTGGTGTTCGCTGAAGGTGAGGCAAGGTTCTGTACTCAATTCTGTTTTATAAAACTAAAGAAAGGAAAAAAGAAACTGACAAGCACTCAAGCCTCTCGATGGCTTGATAAGTGATGCCTTAGTCTTAGGCTAAACCTCCCTGAATGCTCAGGATACATATTCAAAAAAATATAGTTCATTACCGTATAGCATGATGTTGCAGAACACACACCGGTGTAGTAAAAAAAAAAGTAAAAAAAAATTAAAAGCATAAATATCTAAGTATTTTTTAATTAATATTGCAGTCTGCACTGTGCATTATGAAGATTACCTTTTTTCCAAACAAATAAGGAATAATAATGCTGAAGATAGTTGTTATATCAAGGATAATGAAAATGACAATTAGGCCTAACTGGTCTTTTGGGAACCTTCAGTCAGTACAGTACTAATTTTTCATGGCATCTCTTTTTAGATTCTGATATTGAGTTGATTCTGTATCATAAAAGTGTATTTAAAAAGTGTATTAAAAAAAATTGCAAACAGGACGAGCAAGTCAATGGCAGACATTACTGAAGTACCACACAACATGACAGATATATTTTATATTTTCAAAGTTTGGGTTGATTGAACAGAGACTTTGGAAGAAATTTATGGAAGTGTTGTAAAGAGTCTAGTGTGCTCGCTAGCTTGTTAAATCATCTGAACTCAAAAGAAGGGTTGCCAGCAGTGATTCTGAGGCTGACATGTAGTTACGTTAGTGGTTATAATTTTAGTAAAAACTGTTTTCAAAATATTTTGAAAGACAGTGTAGCAAGAAATATGTGTATCTTGTAAACTGATATAATCATAAACCACAGGTTACGTACATGCAGTGAGCCCCAGGATTGTGTTGTAAATTATAACAGATTATGGAAACTGCTAATTGCCCATGTTTCCTGCTTACATTATCATTCTTTGATAGGCCAGAAGACAAGTAACTAACACAATGGCAGCCCATTTTAATGACACCCTGGCCCAGTAAATACATTCAAATTCAATTTACATACTTGTGTATATGGTTCATCAGAAAATTTCTGCACTAGGTAGTCTTTTTACAGGAACGATATTCCCCTTTTCTAAGCTAAATTTGAAAGTCAGAAAACTCATAATGCAAATATAGAATGCTAGACCTTCAGAAATTATGCCTACATTGTTAACTTGTGCATAATGTATTTAATAATTTGATAATTACATTCCCCTAACGTAACTTTTCAATAGTAATTGAAAAAATCTTCATAATGACATTCAGTAACTTCTAGGCAGGTAAATAAATAAATATTCTTCACATGGTTTTTTTATATTGTTTAAGAATTTCCTACAAAAGGAGATGATTAAGTATTTTTAAAAGGTGATTTCCATTTGCACACATAAGTGTATATATGTTCTTCTCCTTGCAGGAGAAACAAAAAAGCTGGTCACACTGACCATCTTAGATGATTCAGAGCCAGAGGATGATGAAAGTATCATTATCAGCCTGGTCCATACTGAAGGAGGGAGTCGGATTTTGCCCAGTTTTGACACTGTCACAGTGATTATTCTGGCAAGTGACAATGTGGCAGGAATTATTAGCTTCCAGACAGCCTCAAGATCTGTTATTGGCCGTGAAGGTGGGTTCTTTGTGTGGACCACACTTAGCTTGTTTAAGATTAGATTTCTGTTGATAAGGGCTCACACAACCAGGTACTTGTCATGCATTTCTTTGATTTTTTAACTCTTGCACGCATAGCGCTTAAATGAAATGTATGGAAAGGGTAAGCGCACCATTTCCAAAACCATTTTATAAATCATCATCTGTGCTTTCCTTTTGTTCTGAAGATTATGTCTTGCTGCTATTGGTATTGCATACCAAAGCTCCTTTTAGGACTTCTTGTCCTATTCATTTATACCATATTTCAGAAATGTATGTAATTCCCATCATACACACCTATTCCTAGTCATAGGCAAATCTCATCTATCAGTGACTTACAACTCACTTTAAAACTTCTAGAAGTTGGTGTTTGTTCTAAGGTTTGATGCAGTTCTGCATGGGATAATAATAGTACTAATGGTGATTGCTTTCTGCAGCCTTTGCTTTCTCTGATATGTAAACTGATGGGCCGGGAAAGCTCACAAAACAGAAGTTTGCTCTCCAGGCATTTTCTGTTTGAAGAAAAACGTCTTTCTCAACCAAACTGTTCTTTTTTTGGTGTTTTTTTTTTTTTTTCAGGTTTGGTTTTTTTTTTCCCCAGGAATAAAAGGATATAACTTTTTGGTTTTGTTGTTTTTTTTTGTTTTTGTTTTGTTTTGTTTTTTTCATCTAGATATGGTTTGTGTTAATTCTGTGCTATTGTCTGCCTGGTTTTTGTCCTTTATTCCTCCACATTAACAGCTCTGGTCCACCTACGAAGCCAGCTGCAATCTGGCAGTCTAAGAAGAGTTTTTAATTAGCATAGGGAATTAATACAAACTTAAATAGGCTTTGTCTAAAATGTGCATTCTGCAATGGTACTAAAGTAACCATTTTTCTGTTAAATATTTATTTGTTTGCAATGGATGTGTGAAATTCTCAAATAGGATAGAATGGATTTCGGAGCAATATGGAGTGATATGAGAAGCCTCAGGGGAATCTGTAACCTGGCAGTCTGTCCTCAGATATCTAACTGTAGAAGCAGAATACTTGTGATGTCATTAAATTTTGAATTCTTTTATTCTCTTAGAAGCAGCGTGTAACAACTTAAGAAAAAGATATGAACGCTGATACATCTCCAAGGCTTAACTGAAATTTGAAATGTTGAGGCTGAATAATAAATACTAATTCCATTTATTTGAAAATGGATGTATATAATTCTTGTATTTCTTTAAAATTTTATATTTTAATTTATTATATTTAAATCTCTTGAAGTTAGTTGTTCATACATCTCATTGGTAGCCAATATACATGCATCCCTTTAATATTTCCTTACCAAAAAAGAACAAATCTAGAAAATGTTCAAATTGTTCCTGCCAGTTTTAGCCATACAGTACTGTCTTCCAACATAATATACAATTTACTATTTTCTATAGTTCCTATAGGTATTGCTATTCTCTTTGTACATGTTTTGATGGATATTTACTTTCTGAGTTATTCATGTTTAGCGGGATCACTCATATTTTGATAGTTCTTTCCAAGAATGAACAAAACCCAGAAAAACCCAGGAGAAAAGTGTTTAGGTCTAGGGTTTTTGTTTCAGTATTAAAAACAGATGTGTTATATAACTACTGTGAAGCTCGCTATTAAAATTAGTAGTGTTTTTCAGGAAAGTTATTTTTAACTGTAATGCATGGGTTTGGCTTCCAATTTTTATAATTCATATGTAGGAGAGGAACCCTCAAAATACATGTGTCTTATCCCTTGTTCCTAGGAGAAAAACTGCAATTCCATATTATAAGAACTGCCCCAGGACTGGGAAATGTTACTGTTGAATGGAAGATAGTTGGGCATAATGTAAAACAAAATTTTGAAAACTATTCTGGAATACTCTTTTTTCCCGAGGTAAGTTCGTAAACAAAGCTAATGGTTACAGGAGAATATTGTAGTTTAAACTGAGAAAACAAATGTGCTTTTGTGTCTTTGTTTCTTGATCTGATTATTTACTTGCTCCTTTATTCTTGGAGTTCTAAACTGGATGGAATTTATAGGGTTTGATACTTTCCATTTCTAAAGCTGCTTTTCAAAATATGTATGATAGAGTGGTATTACTTGTATTTTACACAATAATGACTAATCAATTTATCAATAAAATAAATAGGAGATATTGAATGCAACATTGTATGTTCACTTACTGGATGACCATATTCCTGAAGAAAAAGAAGAATACCAGATCATCCTATACAACATCAAAACAGAAGGTAATGCAGAACTATAGCTTGATATATCTTAAAACTACCATTTAGTAGTGTAATATTTTCATATGTATAAATCCATTTTGGAAGTGTAGGACTAAGCATACTGCAACTGGTGTAAACTATGCAAAGTTCATTCATGTTTTACTGATGCAGGCTTGATTCTAACATGTATATGTTTGTGTGTATATATGTATATATAAATAAACCCCACAGTTTTCCGTAATAGGTTTTAAACCTGATTTAACTCTTCGTGTTTAATTCAGCGGTTATTTGCTTCCCTTTAGCTGAATAGAAAATTGAGCTTACTGACATGTTCTGGATATATTTGCCATGAAATAAACAGATAATTTTATTTTTTAAATCAATCTTTTCATGCTGCAAGCTGACTTTCTGATCTGTCTCTGAATTCAAGGAGGTCAGAATATTTTAGTCTTGCCATTCAAATTATAATAAGAAAAGAAGCATGAAACTGCATCCCTTCCTGAAATACCCTTTGTTAAACTGAAATTAGTGTCTAAATGCTGAACTAAGTGGACAAGGATTGTATTGCTGCTAGGAGCCTTACCAGCTTGCCAGAATCATTTGTTGACTCTTGCAATCCATCAGGATAAATATAAATTAATACACCAACAATTATTCATCATGTCAACACTTGGAAAAGGGAGTAATTTCTTAATGGAATGACTGAGAAGTTGAATACAATTTTAACTTTTGAGTCAATTCCTGGGAAAACTTTATCTTTCCTTTTAAAATAGAGGAAGTTTAGAGAAGTTGGTATTTGGCTCTGGCCCATCAAGTTTTCTCATTTCTTAATATGTTTTTGTGGCTCTACAGTTAGTATGCATACAATTTCTGTCAGGATTGTATGCTCCTGTATTTGTTAGATAATGTAAATATATATACATTCCACACCATCCATAAACTTCAGTGAGCACATCATGAGTTTAATTTCATTTGCACTGTTCCTGACTGTCATTTGGATGTAACAATAGCAGTAATATAAGAGAAAAAAAAAAAAAAAATAGTTCCATAACACTTTATTCACTGTAGTCCATTGTTTCTTTTGCAGGAGTTTCTTCTTCAGGTGCTGCTATTTTGGATAGTCAAGGATATGAAGCTGTTCTGACAGTAGAAGCTAGTGATGAACCACATGGAGTCTTGAATTTTGCGTCCCCATCCAGGGTAGTTTTAATTCCAGAGGAAAACAAAACGGTTCAGCTTTTTGTTAACAGAGAATTTGGATCTCTAGGTTTGTATAACTCCAAGAGAAAGGTGGTTCTGTTTTGGAAATCATTAGGCAAATGAAAACCATGAGAGGGAGGCTAGAAACTTTTAAAAATCTTGGATAAAGTTGATATTTTCAGAACTTCTAGGTTTCTTACTGAAGGCTTGGAAACCAAGTTTTAACAAAAACTGGAGCCACAGCCCTCATTTCCACAGCAAGGAGTCCAGGAGCTGTGACGTAACTAGTTAGCTATTAATTTGTCTCTAGTGAATCTGTCTCAAAGGGTTAGCCTTCTCCAGAACAAATGAAAAACATACAAGAAAAGGAACTTATGTGAAATGATTGTTCCCACATATTCCACCTCCAAACTTCCAGAAGTTGGCAGCTTAGGAACGTGCCTTAGAAAAATTTGCATTCATAGCACTGAATTCAGTTTGTGTCTCCTCTGAGACTTTCTTGTTCCTTTTAAAATCAATTCATCTTTTAACGTCCATGAAATTAAGTAGTACTTCATTCCAGAATCGAATAATGTGCTGTGTGCAAAAATATTTTCTTGTGTTGTTGCCTGATAATTTCAATATACATTGTGAGAAAACGTGTAATCATTCCCTGTTTATCTTTTTAGGCCGTATTTAGACCTCAGTGATAACTCCTCTTAGTTTCTTTTGTTATGTCTGTCTTGAAGTGAAGTGAGCAGTCACAATGAATGTTCAAGATTGGGACAAAACACAGATTTGTAGAGGCATTTTAATGACATTCCTGTTTTCCTGTTTCTTTTTTAATATCAATCAGTATCTAGTTTACTTCTGAAGCACTACTTGGGAAACTAATACTCCATAGTAAATGTAATATCTCTTGCTTAAAGTCCATCATTATTTATTAAAACTAAGATTCTTTTATACCTTATGTTTTATTTCATACAGACAGGTTTGAATTTCATCTGTCATTTTATCTCCAGGATCATTCTCTTTAAATTTGCAACTTGACTTACCCTGGTAGATTAGTGAAACGTGTCTTTATTATAAAGAAACTTACCTCTAACTTCTTCCCTTGGTAACATTTATCAGTGTGTCCCCTAATGTCATTCTTTCACTGAAGTCTATGTCAGTCTGCCTGGGAAGAAAACTAGATTTATTAGGCTGTATTTCCCAGTACTGTCTATAGAGCCTTTCTTAGATATCAGTCGTTCCGGAAACATTCTACTTCCCTTGGCACCAAGCCTGGTATTAATAATACATTAGATGTCCTAGGTGGTGCTTCAGCGATGTAATATTTGCAGTTCACAGCACCTCAAATATCTGAATACATCTGGTCCTCATGCTTTTCGAGTCCAGTGATGTTGGACCAAAGGCTGGGCTGAAAGCACATTAAAAACAATAGCAAAGTTCCATTGGCCCCAGTTTAATCTTTTAATCCTGTTTTGCAGTCAGGCTTTTCATTTTGTGGCAGAGCATTTCATCTCTTCTCTGTGTCTGATCCAGGGAAAATTACATAAGAATTGAAAAAACTGATTTGTTTTATTCCTCACAAATTAAACAGGTGCTATCAATGTCACGTATGCCACAGTTCCAGGATTGCTCACCTTAAGCAATCAGACAGAAGGGACCTTGGCTGAACCAGGAGCTGATTACGTACCTGTTTCTGGCTCACTAGTTTTGGAAGAAGGAGAGACGGCAGCTGCAATAAATATTACTATTCTAGAGGTGAACTCTAAAGCCTTTTGTTCTATACTGATCTGTATGACATCAGAAGAGGAATATTTTAAAACATAAAGCTTGCAACCTATCTATTGCTTGAAGCTATATATTTCATTGTAATCTGGAAAGACGTTTTTTTTCTTAATCAAAGGAAAAATAATAACACCTCTACCAATGCATAAATGAAATTTAGCTTTTTCATTAAGGCTTTACTATCTGATATGCAGAACAGTGTAATTCATTGCTTGCAACAGACTTACTTTCTCAATGACTGGGCTTTATGCCTTTAAAGCTGGGCAGAATTTATTCACAAAAGTACAGAGTCTTTTTCATGAAATATGATGTCTTCATAATTCTTTCAAGATAATAACTTTCACAGTCAATAGCAGTATTTCAGGAAAATGGAAAAAACCCCTCAACATGGTTTTTTCCACAAAATGTTGCTTTTAGGTGGCTTCTGTGACAGTTTCTTGAAGTACAATGAAAAGAGGATGTACTGGATTTGTGTTTTGCAGGATGATGTACCAGAGGTGCAAGAATTCTTCTTGGTTAATTTAACTTCAGTGGAACTCATCATGAACCATTCAACTTCATTCCCACCTCGACTGGGTAAAAAAACTTATACAGAATTATCTTTGGCTTTCCTTTTATATGAATTGCATGCAGATTATCATTATTCCACTTACTTGACAGCTATGGCAATATGAGACGGAGTATTCTGAAGGAAACATTGTAGAATAACAAACATATTCATTATTACACTTGCTTCTTACTTTTTTAAGCTCTGTAAAATTTCTAAGGCTATTTTCCTAGAAGAGTTAGTAAATAACAGTTGGAGAGCACAATTATCTGAAAAGTTTTGTTGGCAGTGTGTTAATCTGATTTTCATTTTCAAATACATAATGGAAACAAAAAAGTCCCAAAAATTATGTGATTGCTTTTTTCAATCTTTTAAATGTCTCTTTTTATTGCTCCTTTTATTATTATTTTTTATCTATCAGATTTACTTTAGGAATCATATGCTATGGAATTCCTGCTCTTCCAGTGAACTTCTTTTATAATTTTCTTAGTTCTTCGTTCTGCTTCTGCATTCAGTAGCATAGCTGCATTGGCTTTAAGGACACTTGGATTATCCTGTAGTACTAGAGACTAGTTATACTGATCATTTCTAACATCTTGTTTGACTCTTTTCCCTTTTCTCTGCATGCCTATTGAAGTGACAGAGTTAATTCGTTACAGAGTGAAAGGTAACTTGCAAGACTCATTGCTGATTCGTAGAGACAGATCTGTGATTAGTCGAGTCTAAAATCTAACCCATAAAAAGAGTAACATATAAGCATACAAAGGGTTTTTCTGAACTAAATTGGGCTGAGTGCTGTATAGTCTCACCTTCTGTTGTAAAGGGTCTCTTTGAATTGTGACCATTCAACCCTGCTGTGATATCTGCATTGGGTTAAATGTACTTAGGATCAACAGATAGTGGTTTTAAACCATGAGGCAAAAGCTTGTACTCATTGTAGAATGTCACTATGAATTCTGTAATCAAACCGTTTTCTAGTCTTGTTTCCCCTGTTGGTATATTTCAATTTGTTATGACTAAGAATTTGACTTTGAGTCAGTGCAATGCATTTGTGCAGGATTTCTGCCTGTACAGAAAAGCCTGTACAAGATATTTGCAGTTTTTCTAGGATATCAAAAGAGATGGGTGTTCTGCACGTGATGGAGGCATGTGCAGTCAATCCTTCACACCTGTAATATTTTGCATGGGTTTATCCCATCATGGCCACGCGTGTGTAACGTGGGGAGAAGGTCTGGGATGTCAGGGGTATAGAGCTGAATGCACTGAGCTCCAGCCACCTTTACTTCTGGTCTGAGTTTTCTCTGACAAGAAGCAGAAACAGCAAATGTAAGGACAGCCCTGTTGCTTTCTCCAGGCTCTTCTTGCCCCTGTGTTCTAGAAAAGGTGGAAGGAAGAACCTGACTCAAATACCAAAGTGCAAGGAATTAAAAATAAATGAATAAAGGGGGGGCGGGAATTATCAGCAGCTGAAAATGATGAAAGAAAAAGGAAGAAACTTAATGGATATTAGAAAGTGCTGAGCTAGATGTGAGGACCCAACACACTGGGGGAGGCAGGCAGGGGGATGCCAGACATGAAATAAGAGGTCTAATATGGAAATTAAAGAATTGAAGATGATGAGTGGTCTGACTTTGACACCATGAGCGACTGTGTGAGGTAGGAGTGAAGCAAAAAGGTCTGTTATTTCTAGCACTCCCTCTGGTTTTCTAAACTTCAAAACTTTTCTACATTTTTGCTCCTGGTTTGGCAGCTACTGCTGGTCTTCATCGCTACCACCTAGTGACAGGTTGGGATTCACGGCAATGGCCTTTTACTTTTATTCAGTTTTGTCAGAATTGATAGAAATCTTTCCTATGAATCTAAATATAGCATATTGACAGATTCAGTGGAGTCAGTTTGGTTGTAGAAGTTTTCATTCTTTCCTTCATTTCTTTTATAAGTCTTATTAAAATTAAGTTGAAGTAAATGAAGACAGTCATGAGGTGCTGTTGTCTGAACAAATTAAGACACATTTCTCAGAATCAAGTTCTGGCTGTCAAGTTCTTAATCTATTATTCAGTATTTTCACAATATGATACAATAATCTTTCAGAGTTACTGTGAAGATACGTGTATCTTTATGGAGCAATAGAATGTTACAGAACATAAACAGACCACAAAGACTTTAGTAATTCTGTATTTGTAGCACAATCTGAGGTGTGTGTCAATAAACTTTATGATCGGGCACTGAGACATAAATAGGAGATGAAATACTGGATCATTTATTATTCTTTCTTACTCGTTTTTCCTCCCATTTTCAGAATGCTACAGTCTGGAAAATTTTGAGTGTCATCATAATAAACACAGACAATGAAGATAAATTAAGATTCCATGACAAATTTTGCTTTTGATCTTTCCTAATTTTTCTCTGCTATGTTTTGCTTTCTAAATTTTCTTTAGTCTTTTGCGTTTGCATTATGAAATGTAACAGTGGTAGTTCAAGGCGCTATGTTGCAGTTCTAATAGCAAGGTAGTAAGGACAGATTCTCTTCAAGCCTTTCCAATGATCTTGCCCACTACTGTTTTCTCCTCCAGATTTTGGAAACAGAAATGATGTATTTCTTCTAGAAAATTAGTAGAGATTTAAGAAATGCTTCTATTATTATTGAAAATCATGAAAATGGACTTTATTGTTCTTTCATTTTTGTCCTTCTGTTTTCCATTTTAGATGTGGAAGGACTAGCTTCCCAAATTATTATTGATGCTAATGATGGAGTAAGCGGAGTAATTGAATGGGAACGTACCAAGTAAGTCTTGTCTCCTTGAAGAACTCACTGTGTCAGTTAGTGATTGGGGTTGCCCAGTTATTTTCATTACCAGTTAACAATAGAACTCCTGTTAAAAATACAGGGCCAGATCTTTGAGATGGCAAAACATCATTCAGTTCAGTAGAACTGGGATGTGTTATTCCCACATTGAAAAACAGCATTTACAGTATGTTTGCTCAGAAATCTTTGGTACCATTTACTTACTTTCACTGCTGACCTTTTGTATTGTGACTTCTGCACCCATGTAAACATCTCCCAGATCATTTTCTCTGATTAATTTCCAGGAGGTAGGAAGAAGGCATCCATAAGCATAGACAGACTTGATCTGCCACTAATAACCAGGGGAAAAGCACAACCTCCTATAGCTTAATTCCATTTAGATAAGAAAAAAGGTAAAAAGGTTGTATTAGATGATTGTAATGATGCTGATACTGTCGTGATGCCTTTTTCTTATAAAGCAGATGTAATGGTTTGAAGTGAAAATAAAACAACCATCTACCAGTTTGTTCAAAAAAACATGCTCAGTGAGCACTGAGAATTTTTCTTACTTTTTGTTACAGTTTTGAAGTTAATGAATCTCATGGGGATCTGACAATAATGGCATACAGAAACAGAGGATCGTATGGCAATGTGTCTGTATTTTTTTATGCTCAAAATCTGGAGGCACAGCTGGGTTTGGACTTTAATGTGACCTCAAGGGTAAGAAGGAAATTCTAAATCTATTACTTTTCATTTCTTTAGCTTCCTCAAAAGAATGTCTTCTTGTTTAGTCTGCAGAATGATCAGTAGCGCAGCTAGATTTTTCAACTTCTTTCAATTGCTTTGGTCATCTGAATAGAAAGAGACAAAATTAGCCATCTTATTTTACTTTTTTTTTTTAATTTTTAAATACTGAAGTATTTTTAAATATAAGACACATTATAACTTTCAAACATCTATCTCAAATACAGTTTTGCTTAGGCAGGAGCATAAAAGATTTCATATTTTCATATAAAATTTCATATTGTTTCCAACAGAACTTTCGGAGTAAATTGCTCTTGCTTGTCCTCATTGAACACTGTGCTGAACTTTTTTTACTTCTGTTTCTATCAATTTATTAAGGACATAGAGGTTATACTTCTTCTTGTCTCCTCTTCCTTCCTATTTAAGACAATTGTGTTCACCTTGGTTGAAAAATTCCGTGTGTATTAACAGCTCTTAAGTATCCAATGCTTTCTGTGTTTCAATGCTAGACTCTTTTTTTTGCTGATGGAGAAAGGAATAAATCTGTTGTTGTTACAATTTTTGATGATGATATTCCTGAAGGTGATGAGAAGTTCCAGTTAATTTTAACAAATCCCTCTCTGGGGCTGGAATTAGGGGAGAACACAACAGGTAAAACTTAGTTTTGATGTTCACATTATTTGGAATTTTACATCAGTCATTTTAATTTCATTCTTCTAAATAATCATATTTTATAAAACACCATTGACCTGCTATGGTAGATCTTTATACTCCTTTGGAAAGTTCTTAAACACCTGTATGAAATCTATGCAATTAACAAGATACTGTGTGAAATAAGGAATCAAAAAATGTGAAGGTGAATTTTTTAATAAGATAATCTAGATTCTTCCTGTCTATAAATCTTCCTAGATAAAGTAAAATGCTTATATATTCTCTTGAAGAGAATATGTCACAGACATATTCTTTTTATGTCACAGACATAAAAGAATTGTATACACACTAATGGAAGAATGGATTTGTGTTTATATGTATTTTATTTTTATATACGTACGATTATATCTTACTATGTTAATTAAAGAATATTTCCATTATTTATTTCTCAAAAGCCACGATTACCATACTTGCCAGTGATGATGGCCATGGAGTTTTGTCATTCAATAACAGCGATCACTTCTTCCTAAGGGAGCAAACAGCTCTCCATTTGATGGAAAGTGTTGCAGTATTAAATATTATTAGAGAACCTCCACAGGGGATATTTGGCACCGTGACTGTTCAATTCCTTGTAAGTGAAATTAATTCTTCAGAGCCGTCGGTGGATTTGACTCCTTCTCAAGGATATATTGTGCTGGAAGAGGGAGTCAGATTCAAGGTAATGTAACAGTTATTACCGAGTAAGTGAAGAAAGCTTTTTTGAAATTACTGGAAAGATTTCAGAAATGTCTATGTTTTCTGTTGTATCCTCTCCCTCTCCCTCTCCCTCTTCCCTTTCCTCTTCCATTTCCCTTCTTTTCCTTTTCTCTTCTATGTGCCTTGCCTTCCCTTTCTTGTCTTTTCCTTTCTTCTCTTTTCTCTTCTTTTCTCTTCTATTCTTTTTTTTCATGGGAGTGGGAGTCCATAAAAATTAAATGTGCTCTTCTGTAGATATTTATCTCTTTGTAATAGTTAAGTTAATTTAAAAACAATACAATAAGTAAATAATTTTTATGTTTGCATAGGAACATTTCTTTGCATGTATTCAGCATGTAGCTGAAACACAAACTTTGCAATGACGTGATAATTTGCAAGTGTAAATAGTTAAAGTAAAAATCCCACTCTGTACTGTGGTACTTCAGCTGGTGTGAGCTAAACAGAGTATACTGTGACAAATACAAAAACTAAATAGCTCTCAGAGTCTTAGGAATAGAAAATTACTCATTCTTCTGGGAGTGTTAAGCTCACTGCCTCTGTACTGTCCCCGCAAAGATGTCAGCTAGAAATAAGAGAGCTTAAGGTTGTGAAAGCCTGAGCATGCTCAAGTTTAATGACAGTTTATTTATATTTAATATTTTATTTTATTTTATTTTATTTTATTTTATTTTATTTTATTTTTTATTTTGTTTGGTTTCATTTTATTTTGTTTTGTCCAGGTTAGTATATTATGTCTAATAGGGTATAATCTGAAACAAACCTTTCTGCAAACACTGGTTTTCAGTTTCTGAACCTTAAATGTATTTGGAACCACAGTGCTGGCCATGTAGCAGATCTGTGGAAAATCAAAGACTTCTTAAAACAGTTTCTAAATATAGTCTGTTACAAGTAAATAGGGATCTAAAAGTAAGCTCCAATTCAGTGCCAGAAATATTATTACTAAATTCTTTTCTGTAGCAAAGCTATGTGTATCTGTGTAGCTTTTGCCTGTTTGGGTAGTGGGAAGGATGACAGTGAGCCCCAAATGGTTGTGAAAACACCTTCCCCTTTCTAGATAATTTTCTGCTAATTTGAGACCACCTTGAGAAGGTCCTATTCTCATCCACAGGGGTGAAGTAGAGGGAAAGAAGCATCAACAAGAGATAGAGTATTTTAGAGTATTTCAAATAGCCCTCTATTCCTGCCTTTTTCCCTTCTTTTTCCCCAGCACCAGTGGTGGAATTACCCTCTTGCCCTGGAGCTAGCTTAGTTGCCAGCTGAAGTAAAGTAAAACCAACTTAGATGAGCTGCGTTAGGGGACTAGGTAACCGTATGGGAACTGTGAATGACCAAGGAAAGTGTGGAATAAGTAGAGAGCCAAAAGATGAAAAAAGGATCATAACCTATTACCTTTCAGAGGGTGTTAGGATGAGAGGAGAAAAAAGGAGAAGGGAAAAATAATAAAAAAAAAGTGGATACGCTTGTCTTGGTGTTGCACCAATGGAGGTCACCAGGTAGGTGACTTTAGAACCTCAACCTAGGCCGTCATGGTCTGATGTCATGTCACCATTCATTGTGAACAATTTTCTGTGCTTGAACATCAGCTCAACAACTTTATGTGCTTGTTTCCTTGTCAGACACTGCACATTTCTGCAATACTGGATGAAGAACCAGAAATGGACGAACACTTCATTGTCACCCTGTTCAATCCCACTGGAGGAGCCAGACTAGGCACAAGGGTGCAGACTCTGATAACAGTATTACAGAACCAGGCTCCACTGGGGCTTTTCAGCATCTATCCCCTTACAAATAGGTACTAAACACTGATAATTTTTTTTTTTTTCATATGCAATAGAGATGGTATCTCTCTACAGTTTTGTTTTTGATGAACCTCTTTAAAGAAATTCAGCAATCTAGTTGTAGAACATTTGTAATTTTGAAAAGTACACTATCTGTACAATACTATTACTGCTATACAAAAGAACAAAAAGCCACTTAAAATGGACTGTTCATCATTAGAAATGTCAATTTCTGTATGGATTTTTTCATAAAACAGTACGTCATTAGTCCCTAAACATTCCACTAATAGTAATCCATGTTAAGAGCTCCAAACTTCACATCGGTGCCCAGAGAGTAATACGTTTTATAACTTGGTTTTGGTTTTAAGCTTGTGTAAAATACACTTTCCCTCAGGGCTGTTTTTCAGAAGCAAATGAACCATATGTGAAGACATTTTCAAAAACTGTTCAGTTCAAACCATACAACTGGAGTGTTACATTTCAGGCACATTTAAGATTTTGTTGAATTTCCTATCATTTTGCCAAGGTCTTGTGATAAGAAACATCGAACGACCTTAATTAATGTAGTTATCAGTCCGTCAAATAGCTAACTCAGTGATTAATATTTCCTTTTTATTGCTATTGTACATTCTGCACTGGAATTGTACTGTAAGCATCTTACTTGTATACTATAAAAATAATACTTTTTTTTCTTTATTTTCAAAATTCTCACATTTAGGACAAATTTCCTCATAGTTGAAGAAGCCAACACTACAGTTTATTTGAAAGTTTCACGGAGCAATGGCCTCAACGTGTCTGTGAGCGTTGAGTGGGAGACGCTGTCGGATACTGCCTTTGGCATCAGTACGTTCACTTCTTTGAGAGCATCCGCTGCTTTTGTGAGAGTGGAGGTAGCAAGAGACCAGCCAAACATGCAGAAGATGTAGCTTTGTCATGTAAATTCACGTGTTCAGACTTGATCACATTAAACTTGAGCATGGATGAATACCCTGGCTCAGCAGCTGGTCTGACCTATAGGTGGGACGTGGAGTTTAGCTCTTGGAGCTAAAAGCTCCTGGAGCTTCTTTTTCTTTAAGCCAGTCAAAAGGCTTAGGTGATTTAAGAGTCTTAGTGCCGTGACTGCTTGTTGTGATGAAGGGGAGGAAGAGGACAAACACATACATTTTGTGGTTTCTTTGTCACTTTTGTCTCTACTTGCTATCTAGATAATTTTGTCACGAGCTGGTTTCCAAGCAGAGTCATTCTGAATCAGACTCAAGTTGCCTATGCATCTTCCATGTGCAATTGTAGTATGTGAACCATCCCTGGAGGTGTTCAGGACCAGGCTGGGTGGGGCTTTGAGCAACCTGGTGTGGTGGGAGGTGTCCCTGCCCAGGGCAGGGGGTGGGACTGGATGTTCTTTAAGGTCCCTTCCAGCGCAAACCCTTCTATGATTCTATGAAAAACACATTTATTGCTTAACTCTCATTACATCCTCAGTACTGTAATATTTCCATGCATTCACAACTATTTACAGTCAACATTTCATAGAATCATAGAATTCCTGATACTAGGTCTGGATTTGGCAAGTAAATTATGAAAATGGCATTGACAAAAACCTCAGAAATAAATAGTATTTCATTTTACTATATTTCAGGGGGTAGTATCAGTGTCCTGTCTGTCTTGCAAAGTTTTGTGGAAGAGTCAGCATCAAGCTGGTGTTTCTTTACATCAGGAGAAATCCTGTACGGTGTTCTGTTGCGCACGCCCCCAGCCACGTTTTCAACTGTCTACCAGTGGAAAGGAGTTTTTGTCCCCATTGAGGTAAATGTTTGCTTGCAAACACCAAGCATGCTACTTAATAAAGAATTTAAACCTCAATTTTACTTTTTTTTTTTTTTCCATTCCTATCTCTCAGAATTTCAGTATGTGGAACCCTAAGAGCTGTGAGTCTTTCCAAATCCATGCCTCTCCCTACCTTGTGATTACTCATGGAGGAGATGGGCAGGAGGCTTCCAACAACAGTGTGTATATATTCATGCCTGGACGCAGACTGCTGAAGGTAAATCTGTTTTTCTTAGAAAATCATAAAAACAGTGGGGTTGGATAAGACCTCGGGGAGCCCTCCAGCCTAGCCATGTTTTAGAAAAAAATCACTCCGTGCTGGGCTACTTTGGGGCCACTCTGCAGGGCTTCAGTGATGTAAGTTTTTACAGCTGGTTGTCTACTGTGTTTTTACATTTATTTTGGGGGGCTGGGGAAAAATGGCCTGGGAAGTGAGGGAAGAAATTGTGGAGCAATCAAGGCATAGAGCACTTTCTTAAAAATGTGTGATAAGTTACATACATACTACATGTATGTAGTTTTAAAAGTTTTATACATATTTTTATATGTAATTTTTCAATTAAAAACATTGTGTGTATATATGTATAAACTTGTCACTTGAAGTGACTTCCAAACACCATTTTTGTCATAATTCCCTTGCAGATACAGACACTCTCTATTCTGGATACCAGACAGGTGAAACACTTTGCTGTGGATGAAGAAGACTATTTGATTTTTGTGAGCCATGCAACCAGTTCCAGTTCCATCCAGGTTAGAATACATTTGCCTTCCCTGTCTTTGATGTGGGTAGTTCGGTTGGTTTTGAGTCTGAAATATGAAGTTTTCATCTTGACATTAAATTTCTCTTCTCTTGGTGCTAATTATGAAGATATAATGAAAAAAA
Organism: Tringa tobata; assembly: GCA_033628505.1. Lineage (NCBI taxonomy): Eukaryota > Metazoa > Chordata > Aves > Charadriiformes > Scolopacidae > Tringa > Tringa tobata. The sequence goes on from JAHREE010000489.1 coordinate 848,489, forward strand.
AAAAAAATGTGTCTTTTCACAGGTTTTCCAGTGGAATAAAGATATATTTGTGCTGCATCATCAACTTCCACTTTACAGAGCTCTGAACATAGCCTTGTTCCCTAGAGGAGGCGTTACATACCTAGTAGTTTCTTTGTCAAATACCAGCCAGAACATGCTCTTGTACCAATGGTTGAATAACCAGTTTAGGAATCTTCATCAATTACCAGCAAAAGAAATAAAACATATGGAGGCCTGGATTTCTGGATCTGATATCTATCTAATTACTGCGAAAGGTACGTAACACTGGTTTTGTTGAGTATATGCCAGCTTGTTCGGTAGCAAAAGCATTTGGGGTACAGGAGTTTAACTAGGGATTAAAGTATTAATGGGGGGTGTCAATTCATAATAACCATTTTATGAAAGCAATATCTGTTTTGTCCCTCAGAAAAGAAACACATTGTGTTTATTCTCAAACACTTCTGACACTAATGAGATGTTGTCTCAAGAACAATAATAAACAATAAGTATTCATCTAGCTGCTGATTGCACCCTTTCTAAGCTTTTGTGAGCTTTTTGATGTACAAAGGTCATTGGTCAGCAATGTATATGTGTTTTTTATTAGAAGTACGGAATTTTCATCATTGTTTTATAGCTGCATCCCTGTGCCTTTTGAAAAGTTTATGTTACAGTCCATGGGTTTCTCTGCAATTGGCTGTTGTCTACTGAGCGTTCCTATACGGGACTGTGTTCAGAAAACCCCTTCAATGATGTCAGTGGTTGAATCATCCCATTGAGATCAGTCATACTATGGAGTTATAAACCCAGTAAAAGAAAGATATGATAATTTTTCTCACTTCATAAATAAAGCTGCCCAACTCTGCCTTTTGAATGGCCGTCAGTGTGCGATTTAACTAACGGGCAGCAAAATAATACAAGTTTTGTCATTTTGGTCCTTTGTAGAATCGGGAAATTCTTCTGAGATTTTCATCTGGGAGACAGGGCAGTCTACCTTTAGACACTTTCAGTCTCTTCCAGTCTGTGCTGTGAGAAACATCCATGTTTTCATGCCCCCTTCAGGCTTAGGTAAGAGTTAAACTACAAAATTCATTCAAATCCTAGTTTATAACTCTGGAATTGCAGAAATATATGTGCTCATTTTGTCTTACTATTTATCAGACATTAGAAGTTACCATAATCATTGTGCTACCAAGGGCATTATCTGACTTTAAAAGGAGAACTTTTAATTTTACCACCAAATAGTCCTTTTCCTCTACTCCCTGCTCAATATAGTTCACATCCTCCTATCTGGCGAGGACACAACAGTGCTGTATTCCTGGAACTCGGAAGGAAACCAGTTCTCTGCGATGCTGGAAGCCCCACATGCGGATCACATCACTTCAGCTACTGCCAGGTCTCTGAACTCCAGCAAGAGCTTGATTGCTCTGTCCGTAGACTCCAGCTCCCAGATTTATGAGCTGACCACTATCTCCAACCAATCAGATTTTATACCTAGGTATGGTGGGTTTTTTTCTGTTTTATATAGCTTTCTCCCAGCTCCTGCATTTCTTTTTCTGTGTTGTTGTTTTTGTTACAGCAGAGAGCATTATATACTTCTGTGTGAGGTGTGCTTAACACTAAAGAGAATTTTTCACGGGTAGGTTTAAGATAACCTGAAGTCAAACAGCTTCACAACTGACTTTAAAACATGGCAGGAAAGGAATTGCAGTTATTACTTGATTTTTTTAAAGCTCTTATTTAGGATAAACTAAATTACTTTCATAATTAATTTCAGTTACTCTATGATGTATTGTAATTTAAAAAATCCCAACACAAACCCTACAACCTTTAAACATCAATTACTTCTTCAGGAATCTAAACAATAATTCCAGCTGCAAAAATGCATGTTAAACTTACAGCAGTGCTTTCAAACTTCATTAATCAGCTATCCTCAGTTTATAATTATTTGATGTGTTTGTTTCTATGCTAGTTCAGGTGAATTGATATTTGAGCCTGGGGACATGGAAGCTGTGATAGCCGTCAATATTCTGGATGACATGGTCCCAGAGGAGGAAGAATGCTTCAAAGTGTGGTTGAAAAACCCTAAGGGAGGTGCAGAGATTGGTGTTCACGGTTTTGTTAACATAATTATTCCTTCCAATGACAACGCCTACGGAGTCATTGCATTTGCTCAGGTAAAACTTCTAAGGTAAATCACTAAAATATGTATACATAATTTCTGAGTAATGGGACACAAACATACTAAAACTGTAAACTGGAGCATGTGACTGGATTGTTTGTCTAAAGTCTTATAGCAGTCTTGAATTAGAAGCTTTTTAACATCCATTTAGCATTTCTGTGTGATTATATGGAACATAGGGTGATAAAAAATCAGTTCCACAGTCTGTCCCTACTGTGAAATTTTTATAATCCCCTTTAATTTAGGTAAGCAGCTTGGGGTTTTTTTATAAAATTTGAAAATTTTATAATCCCCTTAAATTTTGGTAAATCAGCTTGTTTTTGCAACAACCTAAAAATTCAGTTTTCAGATGGCATATATATCATCATAGAGTCATTACAGTTGGTTAATCAAAATTAAGTAACCAATTCTGAGGAACCTTTTCCTCTGAAAAAGATATTAATTGGGTTATGTCACAAGATAAGCCAGTCTGCCAGAAAAAAATCATTTCTTTGGAAAAAATGGCAGACTGAAGGTGTTAATTGGAGTAGTTAATTCTTAAATCATCAAACGCTGTAGAAGTTGTCTAGACAGGTATATAGTGCATGCATACTGAAAATATGAAATGCAGAGAAGTTGTTATTGAAATGAAATATTGCATCTGGACTTGTGTGAGGAGGGCGAATAACAGCAAAGTAACAGCAGTAAAAATATGTCACTATTGAAGGTCCACTTGTTTGTTTCCTGTTTCATATGACTTGGACATAAATTACTGTAAAAAAACCCCAAACCAACCCAAATACCCAAAAAACATTGGGTTTTTTGCCTTAGGATAAAGAGGCCTGACTTTTTTAAGTTCTCACGCCCATGAAAGCGAGGAATATTGAGTACCTCTGAAAATTAGGACATCAAAATTTAACCAATGAACATTTGTTTAGCTGCTTAATAGTAGATTATTTATTGTTGCCCAATGTCACTGGCCCCCATTGAAGAAACTTTTCTTATTAGAAAATAATGTTATGGTTCTGTTACTTTATGTTTTCCAGAGTTCTTTGTTTAAGCAAGTTGAAGAAATGGAACAGGACAGCTTAATCACCTTGAATATTGAACGTTTAATAGGAACATATGGGCGAGTTACAGTAGAGTGGATTGCTAATGGGAGCATCAGTGACGTCCTCCCAGCTTCAGGAATGGTGTGTAATTACATCACTGATGTTAGGGAAGCACTGATTATATTGTCTTAGACAATAAGTATGGATGTATGAAGGACAGTACATGTGAGATGGCTCCACTCTTGTGTTAATTCCTGCTTCCTGGTCCTTTCCTGTGATTCTGGCAGTTTGCATGTCTGGCTGGTACATAATCCCATAGCATCACTCTCGCTCCTCTAGAACCAGATGCTGCAATGCTGTCCAGGCACTACAAATGTGTATCTCTAGTATCCCATTCCCATCTCCATTTCTTCCTGCTTTGAGATCCAGCTACTGTGTCAAATCATTTGCATAAGTGGGAATCTGGAAGTCTTTGCTCTTCATTCTGCTCTTCATTCATCAATACAACTGAGAACTTCAGTGGCCCAGGAGAATATCACAAGTCCCAGTTTTCTCAGGTTCTGAAACTAGATTTCCAGCTGTGTTAAAATCCCATGTTCCCTGCTAGCTGAAACTGTCGGTGTGCCTTAGGACTGACAGACAGCAGGTTCTGTAAGTCAAGGGCCTCCACCTAGTGGCCTTCTGTAGAAGACACAAAGCTTTGAGGCTGTTCAGCTGTAGCGCAGGCCACAGCTGGGATAAGAAAGGGCCAAAATGCTGTAGAAATAAACTTCACACCTGAAAATAATGGGTCTGAAGTAAGATAAAAAATTTAGAGAAAAATAAACAGAGGTGAAATCAAGGACGCTAAAACAAGCATACTGAAATTATTAAAGTACTCTTTGAGCATTTCAGGTGGTTGCTAATTTATTCCCTGCACAAGTTTACAGGTAAGAAGAGACAGAAAGGTAAAGATATATTGTTGTTTGCTGGAAATTTCTGTTTATCCTTCAGCATAGGTGTAACCTAAGTGTTTATAGATTTTTTTTCCATGTTGAGAGAGACCTAATCAAGTGGCCGGCCTCTTGACTTTAAAATTAAGAATATAGATAGACAAAGCATTTCTGAAATGTTTTCTCTGAAAAAAGAAAAAATCAACAAAACTGTTGGGTAGACGTTTATTTTATGAGCACTGGTTTATATACATATTATAATTTCATCATTCTTTTGACATATATCCATGTGGTGGGTTGACCTTGGCTGATGGCTAAACGCCTATCCAGTGCTCTCTGACTCCCCCTCCTCAGCAGGACAGGGGAGAAAACAAGGTGGGAAAGCTTGACATAAAGTCAATTTAATAAGAAAAACAAAAGCCATGCTTGGTAGCAAAGCAAAAAGTGGAATTTATTCAGTACTTCCCATCAGCAGACAGATGTCCAGTCGCTTCCTGGGAAGCAGATCCTCAGTACATGTTGCATTGGAAGACAAAGGCCATGACCACAAATAGTCATCTATGTGTGTGTCCTCCCTGCGTCTTTACCCTCAGCTTTTATTGCTGAGAATGGTTTTATGTGGTATGGAACATCCCTTTGGTGAGTTTGGATCAGCTATCCCAGCTGTGTTCCCTCCCAACCTCTTGTCCAGTCGCAGTCTATGACGAGAGACCTGAGCATACCTGTCACACATGGGGTTGTCCAAGGGATCAATACTGGGCCCAACGCTGTTTAATGTCTTCATAAGTGATCTGGGTGGTGGGGTCAAGTGTACCCTGATGAAGTTTGCTGATGATAAAAAACTGAGTGGGGAAGTGGACACTTTGGAAGGGAGAGCCACTCTGCAGGAAGACCTGGACAGGCTGGAAGAGTGGGCTAACAAGAACCTTATGAAATCCAACAAGGACAAGTGTAAGGTCTTGCACTTGGGAAAACATAATCCAGGAGGGCAGCACAGGCTGGGATCTACCCACAGCAGCTCTGTGGAAAGGGACCTGGCTGTCCTGGTGAACAAACAGCTCAATATGAGTGAACAGTGAGCTGCTGTGGCAAAGAAAGCCAACAGGATGGTGGGCTGCATGAACAAGGGCATCGCCAGCAGAGATAAAGAAGTCATTATCCCTCTCTACTCAGTGCTTGTTGGGCCATACCTGGAACACTGTGTTCAGTTTTGTTCCCTGCTATACAAAAAGATGTGGACAGGCTGGAGAAGGTCCAGAGGAGGACCACCAAGATGATCAAAGGACTGGGAAGCCTGTCATATGAGGAAAGACTGAGAGAACTGGGTTTTTTCAGCCTTGAGAAAAGGTTTATCAGCCACCATTTAAAGGGTGGCTACAAAGAAGATGGAGACTCCCTTTTAATAAGGAAAAGATGAGGCCTAACGGATACAAGTTACTTCTGGGGAGATTCCAATTGAACACAAGGAAAGTTTTTCACACTGAGAACAACAAGCCTTTGGAATCCTCTCCCCAGGGATGTGGTTGATTCTCCATCATTGGACACTTTTAAGATTTATCTGGAGAGGGTGGTGACCTATCTTGCCTAGACTGTGCTTTTGCCAAGAAAGATCAGGCCTTGAGGTCCCTCCTAACCTGGTGTTCTGTGATTCTGTTATATATGTGTGTGAGTGTGTGTATATTTTTTATTTTTTAAATTGATAGTTTTATGGAATAAAACAGTTGGTGTAACAGCACTGAGGAGAAGTTTGACTTTTTCTTTTCCCTCCCTCTAAAACTTTAGATTACGTTTTCAGAAGGTCAGGCCCTGTCCACCATCACCCTGACAATTCTTGCAGACAGCGTTGCGGAGCTTTCAGAGACGGTGGAGATCACCCTCACCCGTGCCACCACTGTGGGCATTCAGGAGACTGCAAAGGGAGCGGTCATCGATCCCAAAAGGGCAAGAGCTGTACTTACCATTTTACCCAGTGATTCTCCACACGGTGTGGTCGGGTGGCATATGGAATCTCTTTTTGTTAAAGTCACAGAGCCAGAAGGTAAGTCTGTTTCTTGATTCATGGGAAAAAAAATATGTGTTTTTCCAAAATCAGCATTGCTGAAGCTGTAACACTAGTTATGTATAGAAAATGTATGTAATAGAATACACATATTATGTATACAAAATATATATAGCATTATAATAGATTATATAGCATATATCATATATCCTAGATTGTATACTTAATCTATTATATGTATTATTTTTATTTGTCAGCATTTTTCTATTAAAAAATTGTAGAAGCAATGTCCTTTAAAATATGTGACTATGCTACTTTATTACATGGACATTTTATGCCCTATTTCGCATTAAGCGTATCAACATTATCCGGTAATTTTTGTGTAGGGGGTAAGTTATTAAAATCTTGGCTTTTTGTGTTGCAAATCATTAATACATAAAGTACTTGTATTTAGATAAAAAGCCAAACTTGCCAATTAAATTATATTAATGTATTGTTTAAATTAATTTACATAGACAGACATTCCTCATGAGATGGGTCAAAAAGGAAAGTTTTTTGCTCTGTGGGATAGGGGAAGGCAGGAAGAAAGAGTGAAGTCAATTCAATTTAATATTCTGTCCATATTAAGAAATAAAATTCCATCAGAATATTATTGCAGCTAAAACCTCCTCGCCAGCTCTATTTTAAAGTGTTTCAGTGTTGTCCGATTTTTTTAACACCTGAAAGTGTTGTGAAGTGATTCCGTTGTTTCCTGACAAACACGCATACATTGTAAACTTTTATACATTGAAGTTAGGATTCAAGGCATATTCTTCTGTTTCATTTGTTGCAGTTTTCTTTCCAATCTTTAAATGTTGTATTTTTAAGGAATTTTTACAGGTGCTTACTGTAAAGTAGTATCTTGTTAGCACAAGTGACAAAAACTAGTCTAAAATACAAAGCCTGTGGCTTTTTATGTTTCTATTTCTCCCATCATAAACTCAGCACCTTTAGCCAAATGCTGTGTTTTGTGGTTTATTGGAAAAAATTGCAAATCTGCTTTCCCAAGAGGATTCTGAGCCTGACTGATACAGATATATCTTGTTTTCTTCAATGTTTGAGTTAAGGAAATGTAAACTTTGCAGCCAGAGTGGACCACCTCCAATGTTGCTTTCTGTATGGGAATCCGTAGTGATTTCCCAGGCGTACAAAGGGCAGGCAAAGCAGTGAGGGGGGAGTTTTGAAGGAAAACCGAACAAAACCGGCAATGTTGAAATAACAGCTTGTGTAGCAGACATTTGCAAGTGTAAATATTTTAATTCTTCCCCTACATCCAGTTTTAAAGTGCTTTTCAGGTATACACACTCTGTCTGTGTTCACACCACTTGTATGTAGTCATTTGCCCAAGTCATTTTAATTATCCAATTAACGTTGTATTGCCGAGCAGGATTGAAGTGGGCTCTATCAAGCAGCTCCAGTACAGTTAGGTGAGCTGAAAATCAGGCAGGGCAGGGGTTAAAACAATCACATCTTGTTTTTTCCCCCTACTTGTTATAGGGCAAGAGAGTTCGACAGCTCTGACTTTACAAATCGTTCGCGAGCAAGGGTTTGTTGGAGAGATTGCAGTTCAGCTGAGCACCGCGCCTAACGTCGAGCTCCCCCCCTCCAACCAAGCAACTGAGAATGAGGATTATATACTGGAAAAGAAGACAATCATTATGGCAGAGAACACAACAATAACTTCTGTCGTAGTCACCATTTTGCCTGTGAGTACTCTAACAACAACTTCAGCTATTACCGTCTTTTAAGGAAGGGGAAAACAGTATTGTTTCTATACCAGAAGTAGGATTTAGCATTCTAGAAATGGATACCGAGGGATTCTTATCTCACCAGATAGTTGAATATTAGTAAGAATTGCAGCCATCTCTTTCAAGAGAATTTGATTACTCATCATTGAGAAAGAAACAAATTCTTTGTTTTGTTGTAGTCCCAAAATGAACGTATAAACATGACAAAGGGAAAAAATTATATGTCTTAGATTCTTGCTGGTTTTTCAACTTGTTGCAGGTTTCTACAGAGGATTTATTTTACTTTATATGCCTCTCAACAGATTTCCTGTTGTAGTTTGGGGAATGTTAATTTTTCACCAAAGATAGATAAGTATTGTGTTTAAATACATTCAGAATGGAGGTATGGCTTTTCAAGTTCTGGCTTAGTTTCTGAAATCTAGCCACCTTTCTTGTAGACAGGAGAAACAAGTGGCATCAAACAATACTTTCCACCATTCTTACAGGTCTGGAATTTGACTGCCACTTTTGGTTTCTAAAGCTCAGCAAAGGTAGTCTCCTTCACCTTCCATGTGGTGTGAAGCCAGGGATTGCTTATATGGTCCCAAATGCTGAGAATGCTGCCTACAAGTAGTCAGCTTCCCTCACATATTATAACTTTCACTGCTTTATTAAAAATGTGGCATGTAAAATTTTTTTTTTTGCAGGACAATGTTCCAGAATTACAGGAAGGATTTATAATCAATATTACTGGTGTGACACTGGTCGATTCTCCCACTGGAGGTCAGCCAAGTGTGAAAAGGCTGGGGTTAGAAATAGCTGAAATAACAATTGAAGAAAATGATGATGCCAGAGGAGTATTTAGTTTCAATGTTACAAAAGTAAGTAAATCTGAATGAAAAATATTTAAAGTAGCATTACAGCAGGAGAGTCTGTGTTTCCAGTTTTGATAGTGTTCTAATAGGCTTTATGACACTAAATTTTTCTGGATCAAAAGACCAGATACCAAACAAGCAATTCCTTCTTAAAAGGTTCTTCACGGTTAATTTATGAAATTTATTAGGGAGCTGGAAGTGCTAAAACTGATGCCATGGAATAGTCTGAAAGGAGTTCTTCTCAGGAGTTCATCTAATTGGACTTTTACACAGAACAAGGCCGATGATAAATTCAGACCAATTTACAAGTGCTAATGTATTTCTTAATTTATTTTTACCTGCAATTCAATATGAAAAAAAAAAAAAAAAAAAGTTGCTGTGAAATTCAGCAGTTTCTTGTTGAATTTTCAGGATATAACTGGAGCTGTTACTGGTTATGAGGTACCACCACCACAGAATATACTGAAACTTCCAGTTGTTCGACAAGCTGGAAGGTTTGGGTCAGCAACTCTTTATTGGGAAGCCATTCCTGCAACTGCTGGCTTTGAAGACTTCACACCATCATTTGGAAACCTTACATTTGCAGAAGGGCAGGTATGCACTTGCTGAAAGTCTAACTGTCTCTGGGTTACTGGCTTAAGAGTTTCTCATGTTTTTTTCCAGCAGAATTTGCATATTTTCATTGAAAACACTATATTTATGGCCTTATGTATGTGAATGGTGCTCCTGACTTCAGCTCTTTAACATGGAAAAGCGCAATGTTCATAAGCATTGACCAAATAGGGTTGTATGCCTTTGGTACCTCCACAAATGAAGAAATAATTTCTAATAAATACAATATATATGAAAAGTATAATAATATAGTAAATATAATATATATATAATAATAGAGTCTGTTACACTGAAAGTTTTAACATAACCTATCTTCTCTATAACTTTTCAGAATATGCGCATGTTTTCTTATCTGTGTTCTGCATGTTGGTGTGAATTTCATGCTGCCTCTGACAATACTTAGTGTACACAAAGGGTTTTGAGTTCAAGTGAACAAAAGTGGTCTTGGGCAAATAGGAGGATATACTTTGTGAGCAGAATTTTGGCTTAAATACACTGGAATCTACCTGCACTTTCTACTGAGTACCAAAGAAGAGCATTCTGTTGGTTTTAATATAAAAGATTTATGTTAATGGACTTGAAAACTGCTCTTGAAATTTTGTTATCTTATTATACATATACAGGTATGATAAGAAACAAGCACAAGTGAACAATGTGTGTTTATTATTAAACTTACCTATTTCAAATTTCAGATATTTTCAACCAATTCACAGAATATTATAAGTGAAACTTTGTTGCATTATTTTTTTTTTTTACCAATTTCTGCAGGCCACAGGAGAAATAGAAATAACAATCATAGATGATACTGAAGTTGAGTTCCTTGAGATATTCAAGATTGCCTTGGTGAGGGTGACAGGAGGTGCAAGACTTGGGGATGACACCCTCGTAACTGTCACTATTCCACCGAATGATTCCCCTGTCGGAGTATTTGGGTTTGAAGAAAAGAACGTGAGTTTGATTTGGATTGCACTCTTTTCTGCAAAAGCTGGAGAGTGGGTTTGTGTGACTAACACACAACTGAGTTTGGTAAGCCCTCATTGCAGTGGAAGATCTGACTTCATCCGAAGGTGTATTAGTGCTTGCCTTCACCTGGCTGTGTAGGTTGGTGATAACAATTAAAGTGTTGCTGCATAAATGTAGATTTCTGCATGACTGAATCAATTTAATTTAGTATACTGACAATTCAGGACATCCCAGGTAGGATTTTTGGTAGTCTGTTGAATATCAAAATGTTTTTTTTAATAATCTGTGCTACTGAAAGTAAAGTTTAGAAAGACATGATGAAACATATCTCATCTTAGTTCTTGTCAATGAGTGCTTCTTCTGCTCTCCATTTTGCTGGTGCTGTGCCGGCTTGTGACTCACTGTCTGTAATTGTTTTGAATCATAGGGCATACAAAAATAGCAACAGTGACTAATCTTCGCTAGCAGTATTCAACACATCCCTCACATCTGTTACCTTCCTGTTGATTTTCACTCGGTTCCTTATTCTACATTGTCATTGACAATGTTTTTTGCTTCTTATTGATGCCTTTTGCTACAGTCTCTTCTTCCTTTTCCTCCTTCTTCACAGGTAACAGTGAAGGAACCTCAGACACCTGATGACCCTGCTGCAGTTGTATTGCTCACCGTCAGCCGAAGTCAAGGAGGACGAGGAGCGGTTAAAGTGCTCTGGATTCTTGAGGAAGCAGCTAGATATGACCTGACCCCTCTGAACGGAACCCTTCACTTCAATGAGGTATTCCTGAAACTGCAATAAATTATTTACCATTAGATTTATAAATACTTTCTTCTTCTTAAGTGTGTTTGCATGGTGGTTGTTATGTGTTTAGGGGGTTACCAAGTGTTATAGCGCTAGGAAAAGGACAGTTTGAACTGGTGGGAATAGCGATATCCAGTGTTTTTTCAAACAGAAAAGGAAAGCTGACATGCTCTTTTCAAGGCACCATAATGTAATCATCACGAAGATAGGCTCTTCAAATCTGAGGTTTTTTTACAATTAAGAAAGAGGAGCAATAACATACTGAATGTGAAGAATGATTAAAGGAACATTTATTCCAATGAAGTATCAGACAACTGAAAGAGAAAATTGATGTCAAAAGTGCAGGAGGGATGAATGGATGCTCAAAATTTGCAGATTTGAAAAAGTAAATAATAAAACACTAAGTAACTAACCTAGCAACACTAGTCACTAAACACCCTAGTGACTTTCAAACTGGACAGTGTTTTTTGGTTTGTATTTCATGGCAGGTTAAAACTCTGAAGTAAGAGCCAACACACTGAATATTGTAAAGCTGTTGTTGTTACCGTAATATTGGTCTTTTACTGTCTGCTCAAAACATTTAATGAAGAAAAGTGTTTTAACATAAAGCGTAATCTGTTCTGTCTGTACAAGACTATTTTGCACTAAATAAATAGGCATACATGTTGTTTCTTGTAATCAACTGGAAAATAGCTTTTTTGGTAAGACTACCAATATTTGGCAAAGCTTTGCTGTAGTTTTGCTGTTCTTTTTCTACTGATAGGCCTGGACATTGTTTTTTCTCCTTTGTGGGGGAAGAGGCAAAACCCTTCCCTGTAAAATTTATATGATCCAAAAAAAGCGAACAAAATTCCGATTTTCTTTACTTTATTTTTAATTTAATTTAATTTTTAATTTAAGTCTTTATGCATGTATACATGTAAGAATTCAAATATGTATGTATGGTGTACTAAAGTTTTACAATGTGTAACTACCTTTTTCTTATTTTAAGTATTTGCTACTGCCCACAGACAAAAAAGTAAATTAGACAGGAATTTGCCATGACCTAATAGATCTAATCTTAATAATAATAATGTCAGTCCTTGTAATGTATGTATTCTATTGAATATGCACTTTCTGATGGAAAAAATTTTGCATTAAGTTGAAACCTTCTATAAGAATACAATTTCAAAGTAATTTCAATCCTCATTCAGGTGAAATTAGCCAGAGCATTTTTGGGGTGGCACACAATGCTTGAGAGACAATTTTTACTATTTATTAATCTGTGAGAAAACATTTCAGCCAGATCAGAAATGTCATATTTTAAAAATATTACAGAATATATCAAGCATATGCATGCTTAGCACTAGAATTGTTAAAGAAAATCCTTAAACCCTTTTTTATAATAATGTGTTTTGTTTAGTTTCACTTTATGTATGTGTGTGTACATATATAAATATATATCTTCTACTCTTTACATGATGCAGACTGAATCCCAGAACGTGATTGTTTTACATGCGATACAAGATGGTCTGCTGGAGGGGAATGAAACATTTACCATTCAGCTGGTCTCTACGGGGGACGCGGAGATATCCCCTGTAAATGGTAAGGAGTTAATTAATTACACTCTATTTTGAATCACTTCGTATGAGAATTCTAGTAAGTCTGTTCATATTATTTTATTCTGCAGTGCTTATATGTTTTGTGTGCAGCCAGTTGGTAGCAGTTTTGACTGTCAGTCTTTTCCCCTAAGTTGTTTCCTTGTCTGAAGGAATCAAAGAGAGTTTTAGATCATAATTTTTTCATTGTAAAGTAATTATTGGCATAGATTTTTGTGTTCAGATAGTTAAAATTGTCCATAAAGAGTTCTTTAAGAAAAAGAAGCAAAATCCAAGACTTGGTTCAGACCTGTGAGAATTACAGAATAATTCCATTTGTAAGGGAACATCGAGGGGGGGTCATCTAGTTGAAAACCCTGCTTAAGGAACAGAAGACTTCACAATTATGTTTCTGAATGCCTTTCCCACTTAAATTCTGAATATCTGCAAGGATGGGGATTCCGTGGCCTCTCTGGGAAGCTGTGGCTTAACCATTCATGTCACAAAATTTACAAAAGTTAGCTCATTTTCAAAATAAACAAAGTTTTCATTTACGGTGAGAAGCTTTGTTCTCTTCATAGGTGTGGCAACCATCATCATTGTGGGCGATGAAGGAGCTTCTGGGGTGGTTGGGATAGCCCATTCATCCAGGCATGTTCTGATTGGAGAACCTTCAGGAAATTATAACGGAACAGCTCTTATTAGGTGGGTACATCGCTCATTTTTCCAAAAGAAGGACAAAAGCTCGGTTTCAAAAGCTATGAGAACCCACACTTAGCAAGAATTTCTTGGTGCTGCTGCATTTTATTATCACTCCTAAAATCAGAAGTATTTTTAAAATTAAATGCTTGTCTTTATGCAAAGGCAGAATACACTATGTATGCGTCTTTTCAGTGTTACTGGGGAGCTCCAAATGTTCCTCTCAGTCTTCAAATTATTGGCAACATTGATGCATTACAGGAAAGAGAATTCTAATCAAAGGAAGGGAGGAAGGTGATCAATGACATTTGAAGGTGCTTTGTGCTTTTCAGGATTCAGTTCAGGATTAGTGCCTGAACTGTATTTCAGTATATTTGTATGGTGGCTAGCATAACCAAAGCAGGAACTGGGTTTTTAGTTGAAACAAGATGCAATTATTTCAGTGCATTCAGTCAGGTGAAAATAGAATGAAGAAATTAAAATGTTACCATACCTTAGGAAAAATTTTTACAGTGAAAAGGTTATTAAGCATTGGAATGGGCTGCCCACGGGGGTGGTTGAGGCACCATCCCTGGAGGTATTTAAAAGACAGGTTGACATAGTGCTTAGAGACATGGTTTAGTAACGTGGGTTTGTTTGTTGTTGTTGGGTTTTTTTGTGGGTTTTTTTAATCAGAGTTAGGTTGATGGTTGCACTAGATGATCTTAAAGGTCCCTTCCAACCTAGACAATTCTATGATTCTCTGATTCTAAGAGTACTGGAAAAAAGGATTATGACACTTTCCCACAGTGAACCAGGAAATATAAGCAACAGCACCAACATACTGCCCTGAGAAGCCCAAAAGTGATGATTCATGCAGCACTAGTTGTAGATCATGTGATAGAACATGTTAAGTATAGAGACATTTTTGCCTGACTTAGTTCACCAAGACCAATGCCATAAGTAGGATTGGGCTCTAGGTTTTTAGACAAGCAACAGACAGAGCATTTCTCAAGCAATCTCCTAGTAGTATTCTAATGTCCTCCTGTCTTAAAAACCAAATTACCCCTGGCCATTACCTTTAAGTCCCATTTCCTTCCTGCTTTGCATATCTTATCTGTGGAAAAGCAGAATGGAACCAGGAGAGCTCACTTTTCAGCCCCCACCTTTGGGCTATACCTGCAAAGAAACTTTAAAGACCTGTTGGTTAAAATACAGCTTAAAAAGCCTCCCAACAGAGGGAAATAAAACAGAACTGCAGAAATATTATTGCTCTGAAGAGACAATTGTGAAGATCTTAATAGTGACTTAGTACATTAAAACTCCAGCTTCATGGTGCTGATGACATTTGCTTTGTCCACGACAATATGATGTCCTGTATGTCTCCGGATTGGATATTAAATGTTAAAGGTAGAAAATAAAATCCATGTTTGTATTCTTACCTGCAGCCTGACACGTGGCCCAGGGATTTTTGGTGAGATCATGATATATTGGAATATAACACCTCCTCATCACACAGAATTTGTTGAGACGTCGGGGACCTTGACCATGCGAGACAGGCAGTCTGCAGCAGTTGTTCTAATACAGGTATATGAGGAATTTTTACTCCAGCAGCTGTTTCAAGTACTCCCTTTTATTTAGTTAGTATCTTGGTTGGAAGTTAGTCATACCGCTCTCCCTGGAAGTGGTTTAAATCCTTTTAGCTTTCGTTGTTTCCTCTCCCCAGTCTGTAGATGACAACCGTCCTGAGGAGAAGCATTACTACCAGTTTCAACTAACTGGAATCAGTGTTGGGGGACTCATAAATGAATCCAGCAGCACAGCAAATATTACCATGGCCGCCAGTGATTTTCCATATGGAGAGTTTACATTCTCACGGGAACTATTGCAAACAACAGAAGAAGAAAAATGGGTATTAGATGAAAATTCCTTCCTATGTAAAATATTCATAGATATCAATACTGTTGCTAGACTTATGCTTCAGTTTAGAAAAAAAAAAAATAATCAAAGATTTATTCTACATTTATCATAGCACAGTCTTCAGAATGCCTGTCTGAGGCTTTTGGAGTTTTTGAATGGTCTGGGAAAGAAGACCGTATGCTAAATTACAAGTAGTCTGTACTGACTAAAGCAAGTTGTTGTCTCCTGGCAGAACCATTGAAAAGATGCCTTTAGAACAGTCTGCTAAAGGCAACTGTAACAGTAAAACAAAGCCATTTTTTAAAGAAAATGTCCTCTTTCCCTCAGGTTAACATCACTATTGTGCGTTCCAGGGGATCCTATGGCAAAGTGCGTCTTTGCTTTCAGATAATAAATGGGACTGCAGAGGAGGGATTTGATTTCACTCCCACAGTAAGGGAATTGTTGTTTGAACCACATGAGGAGAGTAAAATGATTTTGGTTGAAATTCATGATGATGACATTCCTGAAGGTCCTGAAGACTTTTCAGTGATGATTACGGAAGTGGAACTCCAAGGAAGGTAAGGATAAAATTCCCAGTTGATTCGTTACAAGCAGAAGAATAAGCTATATTTGGAATCTGATCTGTCTGCATAAAGTCACCGCTAGTTTTCAGCTGTTTTACTCTAAAATTTCCTAAGACAGCTATAACTCTAATCATTATAGAAACTGGATATACTGGAAACCCTTTTAACATTAGTGTAAAGAAATCTGAGTCAGATTTATCAAAGCTGAAAGTCCATGCATTACATACAAGTTGTCAAGTTACATGAAATTCAAATAAGAAGATAAAATTATAAAGGAAAAAAATAAGATACACATTTCTATGAATAAACTACTTTTTGTTGCATAAATAATAGTTTGAAAAAGTGTGTGCAAAGAGTCTTCAGTGATAACTGTCAGAAAATAAAAGCATTTGTACAAATTTACAAACTGTCACACGTACATCTTAATATTTTCACAAGAATTTTGTATGTAATTTTCTTTTTTATGTTCTTGCAAGTGGATTTGATTTTACTGTAAAAGAAAATGGTCTACAGGTGGATCAACCTCCAATAATAGGAAATGTCTCCACAGTCCGGGTCACTATAGCAAAAAGTGACAATGCAGAAGGCATCATAGAATTTGATCCACAGTATATCCTTCTAGAGGGTAAGTTTACCTTAAGTTTTCAGAGTGGTTTTGAAGATATTTCTGGGACATAAATTTCTGAAAAAAATATCTGTGAAAACTTTTTCTCAATTATTCTTGCAGTGGAGGAGGATGCTGGATTAATCATGATTCCTGTTGTCAGAAAGCGTGGAACTTACGGCTATGTAACTGCTGATTTTCTTTCTCGAAGTATTTCTGCCCTTCCCAATGGTGTTGACTATATCATCCATAATGATTCTGTCATTTTTTATCATGGTCAGAACCAGAGTTTTATTTATATCTCTATTATAGATGATGAAGAAAGGTAATCAATTTTTCAGATATTTATTCATTAATTTGCTTCTAAGAAATCTGTTTTTTTAGCATGTGCAGTATGCCTGTGTGTAGAATTGAAATTGAAAAACTGAAAAATCACCTAAATTTAAAAGGGAAAAAAGATTCTATCATTAAAGTTTCATAGTTAATGTTAAATTTTATGCAAAACAAATAATTTTTTTTCATTAGGTAACCAGAAACAATGGGTGTTACCAGTACTGCAGTGAATAATAAAATATTTTACCTATTTTTTTTTAAATTTAACATGAACAGAAAATAGAACATGATTTTGGTTTCAGATATCACCATTCTGTGCAAATAGGAGGAATGTTCTACTGTATGCTTACAGAGCTGACTTCTGTGTGCCTTTAAACAAATCCAGCTAGATGCGTGATTCAGTTTCGAAGTATAGGTTTATTATTTTTTTTCTTGGATATCTCAGAATCTCTTTTTCTTTTTCCATGCAGTGAATTTGCAGAACAATTTGAAATCCAGCTGACGGGAGCCACTGGTGGAGCAGTCCTTGGGCTCCATCTAGTGAGCCAGGTCACTATTGCTAAAAGTGACTCCCCCCAGGGCATCGTCCGGTTTCTCAACCAAAGTCGAATTATTCTTCCCAACCCTGATACACCCATGGCAGTGTCCCTGTTGCTGGAAAGGACTGGAAGATTGTTAGGGGAGACACAGGTGGGCCCTGGCTATCAAAGGTTGAATGCTTTCCAGTGGCCAGGTCAAAAAGCCCAGTCATTTCCCTTCAAGAACTTCTTTGTGATTGATTTCTAGTAGGATAGTCGTGGCTTTTTATTAAACATGAATTGCATCTAGTTGCAGTATAAAAGAAAATGTTATTCTTTTAATCTTCTCTTTCTCCTCTTACTTTCTTTTATTAGGGTTTTGAGTACTTTGTTTTGAACTAGCTCCTAATTCCATTGAAAATATGGTTAGTTTGATGCATCACCAGTAATTTAACTTAATTCAGTTGAATTATTTCCTAGAGCTAGTGAAACTTTTTTCCGTAAATTGTTTACTATGAGTTTTCTAGATTATTTTTTTTACTCTTTACAGACAAAGTGAAGGTATAACTATGAACCAAGGTAGACCTTTCACAATCTTGGAACATGACTGGAAGATTGGCAGTAAAGGCCATCAGCTCCTCCTCTCCCCCTATAAAAATTGCCTTGGTCTTTGGTTTTGTCTAGAAGTCATTTGAGAAAACTAGGAAACAATTAAAATGGCCAAAATAATAATATTAAAGTGATGATTATGACCTCCTCAAAAGCAATCTATTTTGTTGGGAATTTTGAAAATATTCTAGCTTTTAATCAGGCTGACAAAGTATGATTCTTCATTTGAGGGATTAAAAATTTTGTTGAAGACAAAGAAAATATTTGTCATTTTTTCTCTGTATATCACACTTCACAGGGAATGGTTTTGGTCATGAGTACTCATTTGGGGAGCTTTGCAAAACACATCATGAAAGGGAGAGAAATAGAAACTGTGTGTTTCTTGTTATGTGCTAAAGAAATCTTGGTTTTCTTCTTTTCCATTACTGATATATAGAAGTTCATAGATTGGCATTGTGGCCAACTGACACTTCAAAATTTTCATTTGTAATTTGTTATGTTTTTTTTCCAAAGGATTATATATATTCTATATATATAATACATGTTATGAACATTGCATATTCTCTATTAACAGCGAAGATTTAAACATAGGTAGCTACCAGACAAAAGAATTTTTATGTCAGTTGTGGTACTCTGTCGTTTCTCCCCCCGGGGAGGCTATATATCACCACTTTGAATCTGAAACTGGTATCTTCCACAGATTAATTGGGACATCTTGGGACCCAATTCAGAAGAGGTTTTATCTCCCCTGAATAGTGACATTGGTGACCCTGTGAATGGATCATTCTATTTTGGAGAAGGAGAAGGAGGTCTGAGAGCTATTAATCTGCAAATCTACCCTCATGAAGAAGTTGAAGTTCAGGAGATCTTCATTATTAGACTGAGCCTTATGAAAGGGGAAACAGAAATAGATCCTAAAGCAAACAACATTACACTGATAGTAAGTCATTTTTGTTTTTCTTTCTTCTGAGATCTCTGTTGTTATTGGTATTTACCCTATAAAGCTTTTAAAAATTAATAATTATTTTTAAAATTAATAAATATGGCTTAGTTTGTCATTTGGCTTTTTTGTCCTTCGTACTACTTAGGTGCATTGTTACATCTCCAATTCTTAAAAAAGAAGGCAAAGAATCTGTCAGTAAAAATTGGTATATAAACCCTGACCTGGCCCTCTTTTATGGAGATCTTTGTGCTTCTCTTTGGAGTGGGAATGGATTGGGTCCTCATTTCTAAATGTCAGTTTGTTGTTCATTCCTTCTTGGCCTCTTTTTCTGCTTTAGCTATTATATGTAAAAGAAAGGGCAGAATCTGAGTATTGCAGAGCAAGAGAAATGCAGAAATTTGTGGTAGAGGGAGAGGGAGTTTTCAAAGGCAAATTATTGCTCTGGGGATACTGCAACTAAGGAAGTATTTATAAGGCTGTCATAAGAAGACTGGAAAAAATAAATCTTTCCTAGAAACTGGATTTGGGGTGTTTTGTTTTTTTTTTTTTTTCTGGTCTGTAGAGTCTCAGTGGAATTAGCTCCTATTTCCACAGCCTCCACAATTTCTCCTTCAGGGACCCAGGTTTATTCCTTGTACTGCAATGTTCCACCCTGCATGCCAAAGAGTTGGCTTCTCAGTAGGCACCGGCATTACAGCTCAGGTCTAAGTCAGTGCACCATGAATTCTTTTTGCAGCTGGTGTTTCATGCAGGTGGGGGTTCATAACGTGTATCCCAGAGGGCTGAGTTTGCAAACTCAGTTTCCTGTACAGCCTAAGGTGCCTGAGCATTTCTTTGTTAAATCACAGAATATTCAGATAAAGCATTTGAAATAGAACTCTGCCTTTTCCTTCCCTGGATAGTGCTGAAAATCTGAAAAGGGGACACTCATACTTTCTCTGTTGTCTCTTAGTATCTTGTACCTGTGCCATATGATTTCCAAACAATTTAAAAATTTACTCTCTGAAATGTGTTTAGGCCGTTACCAATTTACAAGACCATTTAAAATTTACAAATTGTTTAAACCTGAGGGAGGCTCAACACCGTGAACAGAATCATTGTCATTGCCTAATTTCTTTACATATAATGCTTTTATTAATGCAAGCCCGAAAACTTCCCATATTTATTGGCAAAATCATATTTTCACTCCTGTTCAATTTGGATCCTGCTTAAACTTCTTTGTTATTGTAGGATTTTCTCACAGAAGAGCAAATTACCCATTAATTAAAATGTCAATGATTTGGACAAGAATACAACTCACTCTACATTTCTGATTTTTTGTTTGTTTGTTTGTTTTTTTACAGATACAGAAGTTTGGTGATCCCAATGGAATTGTGCAGTTTGCTCCTGAATCATTAACTGAGAAGAACTACACAGAGCCCTCAGCAGCAGAAGGGCCACAAAGTATTACGCTGTTTGTCAGACGAATTCAGGGCACTCTGGGAAACATAACGGTATTCTCACTCTTCTCCTAAAAACCCGCACAATCTGAGATCATCCTCAGTATCAATGTATGGGGGAATATTTTTTCTGTGCCTTTTAATTGCTTTTTTCTCAAATTTGTTTCTGAAATGAATCAGACTATTTGGAACCATCACTCACATTGTTTTATATCTAAAGTTGTTCAGCAGTCAGCTTTTAAACAGTTGTTTAATTTAAAAATAATAAATCAATATATTAAAGCATCTGCTGTGTTCAGTGAGAACTCTCTGCCCCTTTCTGATGCAAGGAATCTCAGAAGGAGGAAAAACAGTCATGGTTTTCCATTTTTTCCCAAAAAAAAATGTTGTGGTGTAAAACCAGAAATAATTATTTTAAGTGGTTCGGAGATTCCATATAATTTTAAATAAGTCTTTTGATAATTGGCAAAAGAAATCTTTACCTTCATAATACTGTTAGGGAAACAAACACCCTTCTTTTCTAACATAGTGTGTGTACTTCTTTCTATGCATACCTAAACCCAATTTCTATTTTACCTACTTGAAACCAGCCCGTTCCATATCCAATCTCTACTGAGTCCTGAATGCGGAAGTTTCTGACTTGGTGGGTAATTTTGCTTTCTTTTGTTTTGTGCATTTTCTAAACTCTTTTCAGGTTTACTGGGAAATACATAGTGAATCTGACATCATGGGTGACTTCCTTAGGACAGAGGGATCTGTTGTCATTGCTGACCAGCAGAGTGCAGCTGAGATAACTATCTACCTGTTACCTGATGAGGTCCCAGAACTGGATGAAAACTATGTGGTGCAGCTGATTTCGGTAGAAGGTGGAGCAGATTTAGACCAAGAGAAAAGCATTTCCAAGATGAGGGTGTTTGCAAATGATGATCCTTACGGAGTCTTTGCCCTGTACCCTGATCTGCAGTCGGTACTTGTGGAGAGAAACCTGGATCGGTATGTTCAGATCAATGTAACTCGGCACGCTGGGGCATTCGGAGACGTGCTCGTTGAGTACCACGTCATGTCTCCTCATGAAGATGCGCTAATTGGACCCGAGAATGAGGTGGGATACCTCACAGTAAAAGACGGTGCCAGCTTCGGAGTGAAAAGAGTGCCAATAAGCAACCAGGTCTGTATTGTCCTTTTAGCTCCTGTGATGTCTCGAGTTTCCATTTGTGTTCATCACAATACAAATGTGCTGGAATAAGATACTAAACTCTCAATAGTATCCACTGGGAAGAAGCAGAAAAGAAGGTTTTAGAATTACGAAATTCCTATTTATGGTGTAGAACTGCGTTCAGATATCACATTTCTAGATAATAATTGGAAAATCACTGCTATGCATGTGTTCAAACATTCAGTTTTTCTTTCCATCATTCCTTTGTGTTGCCATCGGTTCAATATTTTATTACTATATATATGCAAATATTTTCCCAAGTTTCACTTTTGGATTGTAAATAGTGATCTGTCAGTGCTGACTCATGAAGCAGCAGATAAATTTACCTTCAGTTCTCTGTGTTCCATGGTTTTTTTTGTTATTACAGCCTTACACTTACATCCTTTTACATCCATTTTACATGTTTTTAATCTTAAGGATTAAAATCAAGCTGGGGGCCCATTGTGTTAGATACAATTTATTAAAGTGGCAATAGCTGTTCTACAAACTCACATTCCAACAAACTGCTTGTAAATCACATTCACTATACTGGTGTTTTAGCTGTGATCCTTTTAAGGAACATAATCAACAAAACACTTGTCTTGAAAACAATGCTTTTTTTGCTACTTAATTCTTTGAAATGGTGGATGTCATGTTTTTGGTGGAATTAAATTTCTACCTTTTTAATTAAATTCTCTCTCTCTCAAAGGCATTTATTTTACTGGGCTTGAATTTTACTCTGGAACTGATAAATGTAAGTCTGGTTGGGGGAAGTGCCAAGGAAGTGCCTAAAATATTAAGCAGTGCAAAGTCAGCTGTTCTGCTTGTCCCTGAGGAAGCTGCCAATTCACAGGTCAGTAGACTGGCTGCTGTGTAACATTTCTAATATAGAATTAAGGTGCACTTCACTACAAAAGATAGATAGTGTAAGAATTCAGTTGTCCTCTTGAAGTTTTCATCATTGCGTCCAATTTAATGACTGATAAGACCCTTCCAGTTGTTAGCTGTACTGCGTATTATCTTTTCTCTGATGGAAATTCTTATAGAAATGTGTTAATGCAGTTTGAAAATGTTTCTTCATTCTAAAATCTAAATAGTGTAAATATTATGGTTAATTTATGCTTTTCTTTACTTGAAGGAGAACAACTGATTCTTTTAAGTTATTCCTTTAAGTATAGCAGACCCAAATCATGTGTGCAGTGCTATGTGCAAAAAGAGATGGAGGTTGTGCTGGGTTTCAATGCAGTTGACAGTATATTTGGATAATCACTGAGTGTTAAATTTTCAATTTGTCTACTTTGTGTGAGAGTGAGAAAAGAGAATTTGCCTATTCTGATACGGTATATAAGCGAGAGTTCCCTTGTGTGTCAGGCAAAGACAACAGCATGATGAGATTTTATCTCTTAAATTTTATTGAAGTATTTATTTAATGATTTTAATTGACTTGAAGCACGGTTCTCTCTTTTAATTTGTAATTGACCTTAATTCAAATGGTCTTTCTGTATGTGTTTACTAGCATATATGCATTTATCATTGCTTTTAGAATGTGCAAATTATCCTTTCAGTACAATTTGCTGCTCAAAGAAAAAGAAAGATCATACTAACAAGAATAATTTTGTGAACAAAGTCATGTGGCAGTAACTTATCTTTCACTGGATACACAGTAATTTATTTTAGACCCATGTGTGTATATATATATATACACTACTACAGCTATTGCCTCTGAGCATTAAGAGCAGGTTGCTTTGTTTTTCTTTGAAAAAAAAAAGACACAGAATGCTATATTCAGTGTTCTCAGCCCTAAAATGTCAGTTGTACTGGTTCCTTTTCCCTGAAATCTATTTCTCAGAAATCTAAGGCTTAGAAGTAATATTGAAGAGTTGTGAAGGAAGTGTGTATATATATATACACACACTCAAATATGTATACACATACATACATCTATATAGACTCTAATTATTATAAAATGCCTATTTTACAAAATACAGAGTGCTTTCACATATGTTATTGCCCATTTTAATTCAGTTTTCTATAACAAAATCTATTATGTTTCCACAGGTTGGCTTTGAATCTGTGATTTTACGACTTTCAGACATTGTAGCAGGGACAGGCCAGGCTGTCATAACCAGAAGAGGAGTTTATGGCTCTGTAACAGTCAACTGGATTTCAGGATACCCACCAGACCTAATCACTGCCTTTGCTCAGCCAGGCAATATTACTCCTCCCTTTGGTGAGTACTTGTCTGAGGAGAGAGCTATGAAAGTAGCAGAAGTGATGGCACCACCTTTAAGCTATTTGTACCTCTATGTACCTCCTCTATTGGACCATGAAATTCTATGGTCCAATTTTTATCAGTAAGGCACATATGTATTTTATGAGCAAAAAAAGAACTAAGCTTCATAAATATTTGTCTGGGAAGTAGGCACAGTGCTATGCCCCTGAAGGACAGCCCCTTTTCCTGTATAAAATATAGGAAAGACCCTTATCAGGCAGACTACTTCTTCCTAAATGGAGTGGTGTTGTGACTAACGTCCCTTTCTCAGCAAGTTTCCAAGCTGAAGAGTGTTCCTAGTTACTTATTTTGACTTGTGTTCTCTCTCCCTCTCTTCCTTCAGGTACTGTTGTATTTTCCTCTGGTGAGCAAAGTAAAGTAATTGCATTTCAGGCTACTCCAAGCCTAAATAAACTCGAGTCATTTGCCATCACTTTAACAGCAGTGCACAGCAATGTGTCTGGTGGGGCTCGCTTGAGGTAAGGACATTACTTATATCCTGAGTGGCACAGATGCTGTCAGAATTAACAACCTGTATACAAGCACACACCTTGTACAAATCCCTGTTAAATTATAGTTATCTAGCAAGTTGTGCCGCCTTTGGTAAACTTGTGTGTCTTGCCTCAGGTGGACACAAGTGTCAGTACTGCAGGTCCAGCCTGACCAGAACTGAGGCTTTTCTCCCGTCACAGTCTGTTCCATATCACTGGGATCCAGGGTGCCTGGAATGTCTCTAGAGTGATGGAGACAGTTAAGAAAATGAAGAACCACAATCAGCAGTTTTAGCCAGGAAGCTGAAGGATGAAAGCAACTCCAGCAGTTTTCATTAGCATCCCTAAAAATCCATATTTAGGTGATCTTAGATAACAGGCATTATTTAAATTAAATAAAATGAAACAAGAAATGCTCCAAAAATATCTAATTTATATAAAAAACCTCTTTTATTCTTAAACGCAAATCCATTACATTTAACGTAATTTTCCCTCTCGGCTAAGCTGTTCACATTATTTTCTTTACTCCTTTCCTCATTCATGGCTAAAAGTCCTATAAAAAGTCCTATAAAAAGAATGGACATAGAGTAACACCGCGTATACAGAAAGGTATTGGCTTCCCCGCATTACAATTACTCTGGCAAAGGACAGAAGGAAGGAATGAACTGGATGGCTCACCTCCTGAGATTGACCCCTTCTCCTTGTCTGTCCTGTGGTCTGGTGTCCTCAGAACTCCTACGTACCTTGTGAGTCAAACACCTTGAGTATTCAAGGATGACCTTTCCTAGAAAACTTAAGACTACGTCCCATGACGGGGATAAAGCTGGCATTTACTTTAAAGAGTTTTTGACTCCCTTAGCTATGGAAAGGGTCTACTTTGTTAACCTATACCACTGTAATTGCAGTGCCATTTCGTAGCCTCTAGCACTGAATAATGGGTCAGTTCTAAAAGTAAGTATATAGAAATAAGACCCAAAGTTTTGCAAAGAGTCTTAGTCTCTGTGCTTATTTCCTAATAAGAAGGGGTTATATTTAATATGAACATAGTAGAGCTTAAAGTGATACTGATAATAGGGCTCAGATCTGGAAAAAATGGCTATGAGTGAGGGGGCAATTAGTGTTTCGAAGCCCCAGTCTAAGTTTTTAAAATAATTTCCTTTCCTTCTCTAGCTTCCTGGCTAAAACTGCAGATCTGCTAGCATCCGTATGCTCCACAGCTTTGCTTTGGTACAGGAAGCTTGTTCAACAGTTAAAACTGGTGTCACTCAGAGTGACTATATTGTAATATACCTCTTTGCACAGTGCAAAGACATCATACTTTCCTTTGCCTCTCCATTTTCTCAGGAAGGCCTTATTTTATTTATCCTTTTCTCTGTATCCTGTGCTGACTCGGGATGCATTAAGCTGTGGAGGGCAGTTCAATCCAATCACCCCAAAAATGTTTTTCAGGGAAGCTCTTTACATCTTGCCTTGTATAATTGCTAATCCTTCCACCTACTGTTACGCTGTGTTTTTTTACCCACTTTCTTATAAGCCATCATTGACTTTTCACTGGAAATTATTCTGCCTGGGTGTTTTACTTTTCAGATTTCGTACTTCCTCATTCAGCTTTGATATTTTTCCTTTGTTTCAGGTCAGGATTTACAGTGGCTGAAATTGAGCCAATGGGGATCTTCCAGTTTGCTCTTAACTCAAGATCTGTTTCAGTTGAAGAAAGTGTCCAAGCAGTCACACTACATGTCCAAAGACTGTTTGGATTTCAAAGTAATCTCACTAAATTGACATATCAGACCATTCCAGGAAGTGCCAAACCACTAGAGGACTTTATACCCATCTACAATGGAGAGCTTTTGTTTTTACATTTTCAGACAAATGCTGTGATAGAAATATCAATAATTGATGATGCTGTGTCTGAAATGGAGGAATTTTTTTTTGTAAATTTGACCTCTGTGGAAATTTTGGATGTTCAACCTGTGAGTCCTGACTGGAGCCCACGTTTAAATCCAGCTTTCAGTGTTGCAACAGTTAATCTCCTGGCTAATGATATTCTTCATGGAATACTAAGTTTGGGGCCAGAGTTTGTTTATGTTGAAGAAGATGCCAACAACGGTACCCCCAACACTGCAATACTTCATATTAGAAGGACCAAGGGTTTTACTGGTGATATTGAAGTAACTGTTAAAACCTTTGGGGGATTAAGTGCACAGAGTGGAAGGGATTTGTATCCTTTTGGAAATGTTTATGGAAAACCAAACTTCACATGGGCGATGGAAGGAGAAGATTTTGAGGAACAGTCAGTCTCTCTGACTTTGCTGGATGGAGAGAGAGAAGGCAAGGTGTCCATAAAAATTTTTGATGATGATGAGCCTGAAGGACAGGAATTGTTTTATGTTTTTCTCTCTGATCCTGACTGTGGAGCTCAGATTGTGGAAGGAAAGGATGAATATGGATTTTCTTCTTTTGCAACAGTAATTATTGCAGGTAATAATGTTTCCCTCAAAAATTTGTAAATATATCTGAATTTATTAACAGTAAATAACTGTATGTTCTTATAGCAGTTTTACCTGTAAAGTAGAAATCCTTAAGAAGCAAGATTTACTGGGACACTGTGATGACATTAGTTTCCTCCTTTTGGAGGAAATGACCCTCTTGGTTATTTCCTCCACTGCTGTTTTGCTGAATTTATTTACATTCCTATGCGAACAATGCAGTATTTTTCAGCTCCCTAGTTCCATGCACTGAATTAAAGATGGAGGAGAAAAGCTGGGAACAACAATTTGGGAAACAACATTATGGGTGGCATGAAGGAGAAATCTGTCTTTGGAAGTCCCTCTTTATCCCATAACCTGCTATGTCTATCTAGGGGCTGCCCATTTCTGTTTACAAAGAATATGTTTTAAGGGTTATGGTAAACATAAAATAATGTAGCTGAATTGGTATCTCCTAAGGGAGTTGTGAGCAAGGTTTTTGACACTGTTCTGTGCTACTGTAACACCTGGTCTCTTGGAGTCAAGGGACACAGAATTCAGTCAGTATGCTGAATGCTGCTGAAAATACAAGCATAGATGGTGACAGGTCTCTCATAAGGAATTTGCTTTCAAAAAGACTTATTAATAGAATCATAAAATCATCTAGGTTGGAAGGGACCTTTCGGATCATCAAGTCCAACCATCACCCTAATGCTGACAACCTGCATCCCTCAGCACCACATCTACCCGCCTTTTAAATACCTCCAGGGATGGTGATTCCACTGCTTCCATGGGCAGCCTCTTCCAATGCTTGACAACCCTTTCAGTGAAGAAATTTTTCCTAATACCCAGTCTAAACTTTCCCTGGTGTCTACTGGCTAAAATAAAATTTATAAATGACAATATTTGAAGTTCTGGATAAGTATGGAGTGTAAATTAAGGATAGAAATATTAAAAGAAATTGCGTCCCTGGCCATGGCAGGAGGGGTAGAACTAGATTATCTAGTGGATGAAGGCTCCATTCCAACTCTAATCATTCTACGAGTCTATGAAATTTTCTTGAGGCATCCCCAACTTTGCAGCATGCTGTTGATACCTAGTTTGTTTTTTTTTGGCAGTTGTTCACATTAAAATTATAATTTAGTCTCAGCTTAACTTTTTTGCTAATTAACTTTCGCGGACTGTTTCCTCTGCAGGGAGTGATCTCCAGAATGGGATTTTGGGATTCATTCCAGAAGTACAGAGTGGTCTCGTACTTGATGAAGACTCGGAAAACAGAGAGGTGCTGTTGATTGTCACAAGGCAACCAAACAGGTGTGGGCAACAGCTCTTCCCACATGCTCTTGTACGCTGTTGAATACGTTGAATCACAGAAGCTACTGTTAGTGGAAGAGTTTTACAGTAAATCTTTGCCTTTCAGCTCCTTTAATAACTGCCCAGAATTTGGCAAATGAGCTTTTGAGTTGTGAATGGGGTTAGGTCTGTCACTGTACAGGTATAAAGCAGAAATGGGAAAAAAACGAAGTATTTTCCAACTTATGCTGCAAGACAGCAAGTGTGAAAATTTTGCTTAAGGTAAAGTATTTGCACACTGCTAAAGGTACAATTCAAATTCTGATCTCCCTGTGTAGTATAACGTAGGCATGAATACTAAAATGAGCAATTAAGAAGATACCTAAAGTGCCAGTGCTATGCTTATGCCTTCACTCACACAGATACTGTATTAGCACATATAGAGGTTGCACATTTATGTGTACTTTAAACCACTATGCCCAAGTATTCCAAATTCCTTAAACTGAGAGGAAAGACAAATTCTGCCTGGCTTTCCAGGCAAACTACTACTATAATATTCAGGAAAGTACTCAGGCACATCCCTGTCTTCCAGGCACCCATGTCTGTTACTCAGCTAATCTCATGTTTTCTGAAACAAAAATTGAGAAGAATATGGCTGCCCTTAATTTTTTTTTCTTCCTGTGTTACTTTTTGGTAATCTAAACAGATTTTAGGAGGAGAAATTTAAATTTAAAAGGAGAATTTTTCATCTTAAAGCAGTTTGTTCCCTAGTGATAAGGTTCAAATAATGACATAAAATGTATATTACTTGTGTGGTTTCTGTTTCCTAAAGCAATAGTGGTCTCCTTCAGTACATGTATACTCTTTTGATTTGCTTATAGGGCTTTTGAAGATGTGAAGATCTTTTGGCGTGTGACCTTTAATAAAACAGCTGTTGTCCTTCTGAAGGATGGCACGAACTTGGAGAAGGAACTCGTGTCTGTGCTGGGAGCCACTACCTGCACGGCAGGCCAAACAATATGCAACATCTCCATTGAAATAAAACCTGATAATGTAAGTCATTATCTCATTTGGTGCTGAATCACAACTTATCAGGATGAAAAAACACCCCCCTGATACAGAACTTATGTGTAGAACATGGTTTGAAGATGTCATGACATCTGCTCAATTCCTCTGCAAACACACATTTATTTTCAGGCTTGTGATACCTTCTTTGTGGCTGGTAAAAATTTGGGAAGGAGATGAGTATTTAATTTGAAGAGTAAATTGAAGATCTCAGATTTTTATAGAACCATGAGAAAAAAAAAATGGAATTATTTCAGTGAGATGCATCTTCATCACGTACCAGATTCTTATCCTTCACACAATAAATTTTTCATCTATCAAAGCACTTCTTAGGGTAGTTTTTGGAAAGCATGTCCTGTAAGTAATAAGACCTCATTCAAAAAACCCCACCTTTTTTTGCCAGGTGTGCATAATTTTGCATGCCTAAATCTGGTGCAATGATCTGTGAAACCTCTACTTAGCCACGAAGCTGCATGAGAATCTCTTGAGTCCCTAAAACCCTCTCGCTGAGCGCATCCAGCTTGTGAGTAGCAGAGTTCAATCCAGCAGCCATCATCCTCTAAAGCCATTTGGCGTTTCTTGGTCGGGTATGCCTCATCCCAAGTGCCTGGAGAGGCCACGCTGGCACTCACAAATGCAGATGTCATTGAATTAACACAATGTACAGCATTCAGTCATTTTTATGGAAAACGGAAGGAAAAAAAATATTTTTGTGTGTAAGCACCTTGGGGTTAGAGCAGTCCCTTAAGAAGAAAAGGATTAATGTTTGTCATGCCCTCTGAGTGGGGAGTTTGAAACTTTCCCATAAATTACCCTAAACAAGATGAGAAAGTTTCCATGTGTTTTCTGACCACATTCTAGAAAATAACGCAAGAGGTAGAGTGTGGGAAATAGTGATTTCTCACCAAGGAATAGGGCGCATTCTCTTAATTCAGTAAGGGGGCCATTTCCCTTCTCTGTCTTCAGACGTTATTTTTTAAATGACAGAGCCAATGAATAAAATATATTTACATGAGCGGGGCACGGGCTGCCTGGCTGAGTGAACTGGGATTTTGAACCTGTTTAGTCCGAAGGAGCGTTATCATTATTTAACGACAGCTGCAGACACACACAGTTGTAGCCCACAAAGCACAAGCGTGTGCCACGCTAACAGGTGCTGATGGAGGGCTCATGTTTCCCCATGGCATTCCAGGGAATTTGGGCCTGTTGTCAATTAGTCCATCCACATCATTCCATTTAAAGAATTACTTAACAACTCAATAAAAATTATATGCTATTTAACACCCCAAATATTTCCTAATTCTTCTTCCAAAAGATAGCTTATAAACAAAAAACCAAAAAAATTATGAAATGGTGAAGTAATAATATATCCAATAAATATTTTGCATTTTTTTGTGGCATATTGTATGACATATTCTAGCTTTTCAAAGTTTTTAGTCAGTTGTACTGACTTCATTAGGTAAGAGCTGAATCTTGCTTCCTAGAATTAAAGTAGGATTTCCAAAAAATCCAGAGCTGAAACAAAAAGCTACATTTACTAATAAAAAAATTGTCTTCAATGATCATCTTTTTTGTTATAATGCTATAGTCTTGTAAAGGACTTTTTTTTTCTAGTTTGCTGCTTTATGAGTGCATCTAATAGGTTCAGATGACATATTTCCAATTATTTCTGGAGTCTCAGTATGTCTGTTTCTAAACACGTTATGTCTGTATCGTAGGTACAAAATCAAAGACAGGGCAATGTGTCATATTGAAATTTAAAATAACTACCTTATTTTCAGTAAATGGGCATTAAGTTTGTAGAATTGACTAGACCAATTCCTTGACATATGGACACTAAAATCCAATAGCCTGTATTTCCAGACTGACACAAGATTTCTATATATCAAAACCCCCACAACAGCCTACTGGATATTACCTCCAGGCTTTGGGATTCTGGATAAATTCAGTTAAGCGTTCAGATCTAGTGAGAATTACTTGTAAAAATACACTGAGGCTGTATGTAAAATGATTTTCAAAGCTTTACTACAGTTTAATACTTTCATATAGTCAATATTAATTGCAGACCCCAAACTGCATACTTAGAATTCTGTGCACTGTTTTCCACAGGTAAGCAGGTGAGTACATGACTTTTTATAAGGCAAAAGTAAAGCAAAAGAACAAATTTCTCACAAAATGTACAGCTATGTAACTCCGTAATCTGGAAAATGGAGCTCTTTAAGAAGCTTAACATCATGTCTTACTGCAAATCTCCAGCCACAATACATGTAGTATATAAATAGCTACTTTATTGCAATAGAAGTTCACGTGAAAACTTGAGATGTCATTATTGCACGTGACAGAGTGGTGCCTGCTGTGACATTATTATTTTTAGGATATACTTTATTGTACGTATTGCACATTTCCTGAAGCAGGCTTGTTGTAGGTGTTAGTACAAGTAAGCCATTGCACACGTAAATTTATACATTCTTTTAAAGCTGAAAGTAATTAGTAGGTCTTATAATGATATGAAAATCATCCCTCGTTTACAGGTACCTGAATTTGAAACACATTTTTTCGTTGAGCTGTATGCTGTAAGCGCAGGAGCTGCATTGAACAACAGTGCCAGATTTGCTTTCATAACAGTGCTTGAAAGTGATGCTCCTCGTGGTTTAGTATATTTTTCCGTGGGATCTCGTTTTGCTGTGGCTCATAAGAAGACAACTTTAATCAGTCTGCAAGTGCTTAGAGATTCTAGTACATCAATAACCACAGTGGTTACCTACAGCATGCAGGTAGGACTTCTATTATTTTTATTATTTAACTTAATATTTAATATTAGATAATAGTTCATTCTCTAAAGCAAATGTGACCATAACTTGCATTTTTTCAGGAAGCAGTCAAACATTTGCTGGGCCCAAGTGGTCAAATTTCTTTTTATTTCAATTAGTAAAAAGACCTTGTTTTCATTTCCTTGTCAAGAGTGATTTTGTTCATAGTACCTTCCAGTGGCATTAAATACATTTCTTTCTTTGTGCTAACATCTTCATGAGACTCCAGTTTATGAGGCTTCTTTTTCTGAAATTAAGTTTTTATCATCATGGGTATGACTATCACAATTCAGATACCAACACACTTGCAGTTTAGGTCACAAATTTATTAATATACAAAGCACAATTAGGAAAAGAGAAAGAGTACTTTAATCAGATTTTATTCCTTGTTCTTGAGGTACTAAAGTAAAAAATTATTCTTCTGATTGAAAATCTCATGGGCATAAGTCAATGTTTACCATTCCCATTGATTTTTGTAAAGTTTATAGCTGTAACACCAGGCTTTTCTGTTGACTCTTTTATCTCAAAATGAGAACCTCATTGTTATTATTGATAGATTATGAAGGTTCTCCTTTAGCAAAAATAGCACCTCTGCAAAACTTGATTCTTCCACTTCCTCATAGTTGTGACTCCAGCATGAGGGCACAGGCTGCAAGAGGGATTTCTCTGAATTTGCCATTGCTTTGGAGTAATGCTTAGCCTGATCTACTTTGATTATGTGGGATTTTATACCTAAAAGCATTATTTCAGGGGAGGGTTATTATAACAAAGTATTGTGTGGCCAGTAGACTTCCATCACCCTTTATTATAAACGGTTTTGCATTCTATTGTTATATTGTATGCATTGCATTTTAACTGCATAGGATTCCATGGTGTTCCCAGGCATTTATTATACAGTAGATGGCCAGTGTTTGTTTGTTTGTTAGATTGTGTGATTACCTATTTTCACATTCTTTCCAGCCAAGAGTTTATTAAAATTTAACTGTCAAATGGAGAAGAAGAGAAAAGTGTATATTTAGGCTAAAATACAGGAGACAATTCCTTATCTGTTTGTATTTTTTATGTAACAACCCTTTTGGGGGATATTTTTAGGTTTTGAGGGTGCATGGTCAAGTATCAAAGTATTGGTACCTGTAAAATCAGAAGTCACAGCAGACAAGATGCATGAGGTACTCACTGGAATCAGATGTTTCTGTCATTCCTACAGATATTTCTAAAACATTGTTCTTAGTATCACTTATTTCCCTGTTTCCTAATTCTCAATTGGAAGTGATAAAAAAAGGAAACTTCTCACTGGAATTTTCACAGATTATTTGATCATGTTCTAGAGCAGTTCTGAACAGATACACACTACATTGATTTACAGCTTTCTCCTGCAAACTCAAAAAATGTCTGATTTGTTCCATAAGTAAACTTCACTAGTTAAATGTTTTGAAAAGGAGTCTAGTATCTCACAAATAAAAATCCCTGTTATTTTACAGTAGGAGACCTTTTCAATGTTACTTAACAGTCAGTATACAATCTATACTTATTAAATGAATAGACAGTATTGAAAAATCATAGCTTGAGTAATAGCCTAGAATGTTAGTTTCCACTTAAGGAAAGTTTATTATATTACCAGATATCATATCAAGGTTATGGCAACTGACAAAAAGAGCAAGAATGTGAAGAATGAAACAGTATCTGCAAACCTCATGGAAGGTAAAAATAGTGCTACTTCACAGGGAAAAGAGGCCATGTAGCATTCCTGCATAAGTTCATCTGTCTGCCTTACATGTGTATGCTACAGTGATTGCTTCGGACCTAAGTGTATTGCTTTTCTTTTAAGTATTTATACCAGGACTGAAAATATGTTGGATTGGTATTAGTTTGGGATTTCTAAAACCTTTGCTTGGCTTTTGTTTAGTTTTTATGTATCAGTAATTGTGTGCCCTGAATTGAGGGACTTCATGCTGCAGCCATGAACTCACATCAACCCCTCCAGAATTCACCCCATGGATGCGCTGACACTTCTGTAATATCCATTCACCCAGAAAAGTTTTATGAATTTTTTGTCTGGAAAAGAGAGAGAGGGATCCTGTTTACTATTGACATATATATAATTCTTCCCCTAGGTTGTCACTAACCACAAGTGACAGATTAGTATTTCTGGGAGATACTTCATTTAATGTAATTGTTATATCATTCTTAACTGCATTTTGAAAGGGGACTTCTTTTTTAGACATTTAAATTTTACCCATTTAAAATATGTGTGTTCTACAGCAGCTGGTTTTGAACAATTGTATCTGACATAATGTTACCTAAATCTCTTTTGGTTTGTTTTAAGGAGCTACAAAAACCTGAACCTATTGGTCGGACCTTCATATCTCCAGCTGTGGCAGGACAAGATTTTGCCAGATCCGAAGGTTTATTGACTTTTGAACCTGGACAGCGAAATACATTTCTGGATGTGACCCTGACTCCAAAGACAGGATCTTTAAACCCATTTCCTAAACGTTTCCAGGTTGTACTTTCTAATCCTACAGGCGGTGCCAGAGTAGATGACGTGTATGGCATTGCTAACGTCACCATTGTCTCCGAGGTGGACTCCTTACCTGTTTGGGGGCTGATTGATCAACTGCATCAGCCTCTTGATGACACCATTTTACACCGAGTCCTCCAGAATCTGAATGCCAAAGTGGCTACAGAAATTACAGAAGAGCAGCTTACTGCTGTGACGCATATAATAGATAAGGTAACCCCCCCCGCTCTTTGTGAATGACCAATGACTTTTATTAAAGTTTAAGAGAAAGCTCTGGGGAGACCTTACAGCAGCCTTCCAATACCTGAAGAGGGTCTACAGGAGAGATGGGGAGGGAGTCTTTATCAGGGAGTGGAGCCATAGGACAAAGGGTAATGTTTTTAAACTGAAAGAGGGGAGATTTAGATTAGTTATTTGGAAGAAATTCTTTGGTGTGAGGGTGGTGAAAGCCTGGCCCAGGTTGCCCAGAGAAGCTGTGGCTGCCCCATCCCTGGAGGGGTTCAAGGCCAGGCTGGATGGGGCTTGGAGCAACCTGGTCTGGTGGGAGGTGTCCCTGCCCAGGGCAGGGGGTTGGAACAAGATGATCTTTAAGGTCCCTTCCAAGTCTAACCATTCTATGATTCCATGATTAATAACACATAGGCCTGGTAGGTTCAAGGTTAACATCCACAGCAGTGACTCAGGGGCACAGACTGCAAAGGTAAAAATAGAGATTGTGAAGTCCCACAGTTGAGGAAGAAGTTTGTCTGCCTCTAGTTGGGATGGTGGCAGGAAAACAAAAATTGAATAGGTCGAAAAAGCAACCATGCAAATTCCTTTTGCATGTGTACCTATAGCTCGAGATTTTCTGCTGTGCACAATTTTCCCTTTGATGCCTTGCTTTTGTAGAGCTTACTGTGATTTTTTGATTCTAAGGGCACGTCTTTGTTGGCTTTAGCCCTGGTTCAAGACAGGGAGGCCCAAGGCTTGCTTGTATCTTCACAGCTGGCTGCAGTCAATGCACCAGCAAACCCTTCCAGGGCCAGCTGGACCCTGCTGAGCTCTGGATCAGGCAAGCAGTTTGTCTCTTTTTGCTGAAGTAGCTTTGGGAATTGGGGTGGCAGAGGCTCTGAACACTGCAGCATTGCCACGAAGTTCTGTCAAAATTCTGGGACCAGTTTTATGGCTTTCTGTCTCTTCTGGACTTGGGGAAGAGTGCGCAGGAGCTGGAAGATGTTTAAACTTTGCCTAGACACAAAGCAGTGGAACGATATTCATGAACAACTGCTCATTTGTGATTGTTGCCATTTTGACACAGAAAACAAAGAAAATAATGTCAAAAATTCTCAGGACTTAACAATCTGCAATTTTTTTTTTTTTTTTATTAAAGGTGCCACACATTTTTAATAACCAAATCCTGTTAGTAAGCATATCTTTATGTGGTTTTTGATATAGACTGCATCTCACACCTTGGCCACAGTGATCAGAAAGGGGAAAAAATATTCTGAACTTTCAGAATGAACACGGGGATAAAAAAGGAGGTCTTACTGTGCCGTTCAACACGAGGAAACATTGTAAGCAGACTTCTGTGCATAAAACTACGTTTGTTTTCTTCTTCTCTCATTAGGTTGCAGATGTAGGTGAAAAACAGTTACTCACTGATAAAAGCAGGAGTCTTTTCTATGAGATCCTCTGTGCTCTGGCTAGCCCGAAGCGTGAGGACACACGAGGATATAGTCTGCTCGCCGTGGTGACTGAGAAGTTTGCCTTTTCTCTGTTGACTGGGATAATGTGTGGATCACCAGGAGAAAGGTGAGAAAACTTGAATTCCTAATGCATTTTGGGAATCCGTGACAACTTACCAATGTAGCCAAAGTTTACATGACATTTTTAGGGAATGAGTTTGTCTATCATTTAATATGAATATTTAATATGAATAGCGTGTTGCACTCTGACCCAACCTTATATTGGCTCTATAAGCTCCTGGTGTCACAAATAACTGGCACGGGGTAGCTGTGGGAGTAGGAGTCAGGAGATCTGGGATGTATTAATTCACCTTTAGCTTAAATATCTCCTGGAAAAGGATTCGTTAATCTTACTAAGAGAATAAGGTGTAATGGTATGATGGAGAGCTACATTCTAAGACTTAGATGGCAGTAAGTAACACAAAATTTCTACTGGCCTTTTGTAATTTCTGTGACCTTGGTTTTACTCACTTGAGCATTATTTAATTTTTTTTTTAAAGCTACTCATATGTTACAAATTGCTAGTTTTGTCTGCAATGTGTAGTAGCCTGTGGTCAGGTTAACGGGCAGGGGAACCAGATGACTGCAGAAATAGGTGACACTGTTTTATGAGACAGGTGGTTTTAAACAGTGGGTTTCTCCCACTGTGAATCTATTAAACAACTGGTAGCTGAATTTAGAAAAAAACCCCAACCTTCTTTTCAGTGTAGTTTAGATTTCTATGTCAACTTCTATCAGAAATGTATCTTTTCTTTCTATTTCCTAAGGCAGTAAATGGCATAAATATCAGCAGTCTCCTGAACAGTGCAGAGAACTTGAAAGTTCAAATACTTTATTCCAAGGGTTTTTTTGTATCATTCGTTGTATCATTTACGTCATTAGACATAAAGCTAGATCATGCATTTTAATGCCTCTGCTTCCTGTAGACTCATCTCCACATCAAGTGATAAAGACGAGTACTGTGATAACCTAGTTTACCATGGAGGGGGTTTTGGTTGCAGTGAGCAAAAACCAGAGGGGAAATGGTGAATCTGAATCACAGAATAATTCAGCCCCTCTTTTTTTCACAGAAACCGGAACTATCTATTAAATGTCATAAGAGCTAAAAATGATGGAGGAATAAAGTATTAATTACAAACACATTTTAGAGTCATTCTGTAAAGAATAGCAAAAGCTCAGTTCCATTTACCAGCCCTATTCCTTTTCCATTTCAACAGAGGTAAAAATATCCTTGACAGTTGCCCATACATTGCAATAATGGCTCACAACTGGTTTCCTCAGCAAATCAATGGACACAGATTTGATGGAAAAGATGGGGATTCTATTCAAGTGCCTGAACATTTACTAGAGGTCTCTGTTGTATTGCCGCCTCCTCAAGAGGAGAACTGTGAATCTGTGCAGTTCACAGAATACAGCAGTCAGCAGTGGTTCCTCACTGGAGACAAAGAACTTGCCCTGAAGAACAAGGTTTGAAGATAATGCCATTTATTTTTTTCAAGAAATTAGTTTAAATTAGATATTGCTCAAAACATCTTAAGTGTATTTAAAAGGTGAACATTTTTGTGTGTGTCTGATTAAAATGAGCACTGAATGTTGAATTTTAATATTAAATTTGTATTTACATTGTATGTGTTGTTTCAGGTTTTTTCTATGAGTTTAAAGGGTCGGAGCTCACACCCTTTGAAAGATAACAATGAAGTCATTTATCGGATTTATGCTACAGGAAGTCGGATTGTTCCACAAAAGTCTTTATGTCTCCTCTGGAATCAAGCTGCTGAAAGGTTATTTTATTAATCTGTTTAGTTTTCCAGTTTCTGCCATGAACCTGTGCATTTTACCTAAGATGTGATAACTCCAATTAGATCATTTGCAAGTATAAAATTGGTCCATTTCCTATCTGTCTTTTTTCCTTAATTTTTCTGGCTTTTGTACCAGCACACAGAACTTTCCTTATGATAAAATGTGTAGTTATTCTAGCTCAGACGTTTTTCAGACTTCTATTCTTGATTTTTTTCACCAAAATGCGATTTAGGTTACATAATGATATGTTAGGCAATGCTGACAGGCCATAAATCCTGGAATTGCATCACTTTGTCAATATTAATGACTTTTACTCTTTACAATTGTTATCAGACAACACTTCAAGTCCATTCTTACTAACGTAAAGAATTAAACCTGCATCTCTGGTATTGCTTCAAGTCACTGGCTTGGAATGTTCCTAATTTGCTAATATCCACACTTTTCTTTGGGTCTGTGAAAGACACTGTCTAAGTGAACAAAAAAAAAACATTTTTAAGGGGAAACTATGGATTTGTCTAGATCAGTATCCTGTCTCCAATAATGGCTAAAAGTAAATGCCCAGGGAAGAATAAGAACAAAGATCAGTAGCAGTTCCCCTAATACTATACTCTCCAGTGACTCTATAAGCTGAATGTGATTTTCTGTATTTCATACCCCAAATGATTTGTCTTCCACAAACTCGTCTAGTCTTTCCTTGCACAATCCAGAATTTTAGCACCTCTGTTGACAATCATCTTCCTAGGGCTATTACTTTTTTGATGGAAAAGCCATCTCCTGTTGTTTTTTTATTATTTTTTTAAGTAGTGCTGCTACTAGCTTAAATTGATGTCTCCTAGTTTTTAGAAGAAATAGTGAACTGCTGATCATTTTCCATTCTTGTTGCTAGTTATATAATTGCAAAACATAGAATAAAGTTTTCTTTATGGGCTCTTCAATGCACCATATCTGATTAGCCTGTGTCTTTCCCATCGCACAGTATAAATGAATTTGGAGAGAATTATGTTCTGTATTCTGCTGAAATCTAGTTGGTTTAGGTATGATTTCATTAAAATGACTGGATTATATCACTCTATCACTGATATAAACTATTTCTTTTCAGAAAGGAGATGCAACAGAATTTACCTCTATGCTCTCCTTTTATCTAGACACTGTGTCACAGAGCAGACATGAGTTCCACTAGAAATGGTTTAGGATGTCACCATTTTTCAAAATCAGTTCAGCAATACTGAAAGAAAACAAAACACGAAATCTAGTTTCAAAACAACCAATAGCAGTATAAAATGAAGTGTTCTGCATATTGGCATAAGGTATTGTGCAAGTTAAGTAGTGGAATATTTGAAAAACTCACACAGACCTATAAATCTTGCAAAAGTTTTAAAAGCATGGCCACAAAAATTCTGTAGTGGAAAAATGTTCTTTATCATATATTAATAATTTTTTTTAATTATAAAAGTTAAAAAAGCTATAAACAATATTTTAATTTCATGTAAATATGCTATTATGAGAAGTGCAGCTGACAGATTACACAAAACACCTATGCAGTGGTATAGGAAACTTGTTATTTCAGAGATACAACAATTTTCATGGAAAAAATGTAAAATTTTAATGTAAATTTACCATGTAAATTACAGAAGTCAATTTCCAGCTTTGTGAATCTTCTGTTTTGCAGCTGGCTGTCTGACAGTGGGTTCTGCAAAGTGGTGGATGACACGTCAGACTACGTGGAATGCTCTTGTTCTCATATGTCCATATATGCAGTTTATGCCCAAACAGATAACTTGTCTTCATACAATGAGGCCTTTTTCTCTTCTGGATTCATCTGCATTTCAGGTCAGTTGGCTTAAGACTGTTTTCTCATTAATCAAAACTGATGACCACCAGTAAGGCTGATTTTTAGTAATTTTAGTAACTGATGACAATCTCTTTATTTGGAGGAATGTTAACTAACGCCATGGCATTAAAGCTGCCATCTGGTCTGCTATTTGCACACTGACAAATTTTGCCACTGAAAAAGAAAGCCCAGCAAAGAAATATGTTTCCTTGTTATGTTTTATTGAACCATAAAAAAGAGAAATATGACATTCATTTGGGTGAAGAGACTTAAAAATCCTAAATGCAACAGTGTCTCTAGCAGCTGCAGTAGAGTTGTCCTCTTCATCAAATCTTTCACTTTTCTACCTAGCCTGAAAGCTCTTTGTCAATTTTGGTTGACAATTTACACTCAGAAGTGATAATTTGTGGGAGATAGATTCCACATCACATGTGTGGAGCTCCATTTTTAGACACTCTGCTGCCTAATTGCTACCGGACATCTTGGGAGAAGCCTAAGAGTTTAACCTGTGAGGACCATGACTCCACTGACAGTGATGATGGCATTTGCAGAAGTCCCAAAGCATGAGACAGAAAGTAGATCTAAGTTTCAAACTTTGAAAGGAGTTTTAAAGGAGATGGAAATTACATCTTTCGTGTTGCAGTCAGTGCACCAGTATGTTGCAGGCAACCCTGGATGAAAATAATTTTTTCTTCTTGTGTTGATAAGCACTGTGCAAGCAGGAACCCAAGAGCAACGGGGAAAACATGCTAAAGGGGGTTCTTAGTCTAACCTTAAGGCACTTAAATGGGGTTCTGGGTCTGCTCCTTGTGAGGTTTATGACCTCTATACCAGATCATCACTGTATGACTAACAAAAACAGTGCAAGCAGCTAAATCCCCTATTTATGCCTCTCCCCGCTCTCTCAGCAAACTGCCCTAACAGACTAAAGCTAGGCTTCTTAATTGTTTTAAAACCTCAGCCATAAAAAAGAAGAGAAGAAAAACCCTCTGCTTTTCACCTACTTCATACAAATGTATTGTTTCGTTTAACAATAACGAAAGATTTTTTTAGCAGACAAAAATACAAAGATTTTAAAGTAAAGTTAAGATTCTAACTTAGATTGTGTTAGTGAAAGTAAAAAAAAAAAAGACAAATTATAATAAATGTAATTACTGGTTTACAGGAAAAAAAAGTTAATTTATGAGACAAATATGGCACAGAATCAAAATGCTATATAAACGGAAGAAAAAAACGATACGAAATAAGCCAACTGAAACTAAGAGAAATATTTTGCTAAACTTGAAGCAATAAAGACTTACATATCCTTGTTCAGTACTAGTTGCTTGCTGTAGTCATGTGTCATAAGAATGTATTTTAACAACTATAGCAGTTTAGCCTGGTTAAAGGTTTCCGTTGAGTATAACTGCAATGCCTTTCACCTGCATTTGGCTGGTTGTAGGTGTTTCCTTACATGATTATATATATTTAAATTTAGTGATTAACAAATTAGATTTAAGAGGTATAAGGATATTATTTCTTTCTCGAATATCTCCACCTAGGCATGAATTAAAAAAAAAAAAAGAAAGAAAAAAAGAAAAAAAAAGTAAAAATAGCCCAGTAGAATGAAATGGAATATTATTATTTCTGGAGTTTTCTTATTTAGGTAGTTGTGTAAATCTCAATAGCTGATTTTTGAAAGTTTTAGAAATTATTCTTTCTGCAATGATTTATTTCATTCATATCTTACATATACTTGAAATTGAGCAACGAGTCTGTCCCAAGAGACAATAAAAGATCTGCCTTAATTATCCAAACTCCTGCCCTTCCTGGGGCATAGAAGTACAGAAACAATTAACTCTACATGAGCTTTAGCGGTGTTTTCCTTAGTGGCTCAGTTTTCCCAAGGTCCTTCTTCCCAGAACTACGTATTGTAGGAAATGGCCCCTTTCCTCTTCTCTTCTGTTTGTGTTCACAATGAATTAGTGAAATCAAAATCTGAGGTACTCTTTCTGAGAGCTGCTACCATAGATTTCTATGCTGAACACAGGTGAAATGGAAGACTGGCATTTAGAAGNATTGTAGGAAATGGCCCCTTTCCTCTTCTCTTCTGTTTGTGTTCACAATGAATTAGTGAAATCAAAATCTGAGGTACTCTTTCTGAGAGCTGCTACCATAGATTTCTATGCTGAACACAGGTGAAATGGAAGACTGGCATTTAGAAGGTTACAGCTATCTCCCAAAGCAATGATACACAACGCAAGGCAATTTTTTATATATTTATTTCTAAAAGCAGTATTGGATTCAGTAATACAAACACTGAAGAGTTACCTGTGCTTTATGTATAACCATTATGACAATCATCCATATCATGGAGAAATTAAAAAAAAAATCTTTGCAAAAATTACTTGTTTACATTATGCAATTATTTTAGCTCCCAAGCCTATGAAAAAATTAAAAATATTGCTTCAATAATATATTTATGAATTATCTCAGTGTGAACCAAAGTGGACATAGACAGCTCTGTGAGCTTTGGGGTTTGGTTTTTTTGTGTATTAATGATCTGAAGTTCAAGAGGTCCATTGTTGTTGTTCTTATCTACATAAACATAATGTATTAGTCTAAGCTTTAAATATTTCTTTTTCCTTTTTTTTTTTTTTCTGCGTAGGTTTCACTTTGGCTATTATTTCCCACCTTTTTTGCACCAGGTGTGCAATGTTTGCGGCTAAACTTCTCACTCACATGATGGTTGCTTGTTTGGGTACTCAGGTAAGAAAAAAGACTGAAATCTCTTTATACTTTCCTTTTCCTTGCTTGCATGGCCATGTCTGGACAGAGCTCCTTTTGTTTTCCACGGTGTAAACATTTTTGGAAAATGTAAAATTTCA
This sequence comes from Tringa tobata, assembly GCA_033628505.1. NCBI lineage: Eukaryota > Metazoa > Chordata > Aves > Charadriiformes > Scolopacidae > Tringa > Tringa tobata. Next base: position 891,169 of record JAHREE010000489.1, read on the forward strand.
ACGTATGATGCTTATAATTTATCCAGGATTCATATCCTGTCTTGGGAATTCAATTGAAGTTATAATTTTCTAAAAGTATTTACAGAAAACCTATGGATGATATAGCCACATGAGAAGATGGTCCTGTATGTGGAATAATAAATGTTTTGCTGATGGGTTATAGATTTAAGACAAAAGAGTTGCATCATTAACATGACTATTTATTAAATAAGTTAATGTCGGTAATCATAAATTCTGTGGGAAGTGTTTATTTTGAGTAGTAGATGATGAAAGCTCTTTTGCACAGTAGTATTTGTTGGAAGGTACAGTTATGAAACATAGAATGTCAGCAAACTGAAGGAGCATAAAAAAGGAGAATATTTCCCTCTGTCCTATAAAATATAACTTCTTCAGCTTTGTTAATATCTGGTGAAATGGAAAGCTATGAATAACCTCGAGTATCTTGAAATTACTTTTTGGAAAGATTCCTTAAGTGGGTGATTTTATGTATAGTTTTATTGCTAAAAAGATGACACAAATTCAAATTTAAATATATTCTGAAGACAGGGATGTTGAGAGAATTTAAGCGTATTAACAGGCAGGTACCTAGAGGAATGTGTCATATCAGGGAGACTCTCCATAAATATTTGAAACATCCCCGTGCTGCCTGTAAAAGTTCAGCAATGCACATATGTCTCAGGTGAGCTTTTGCATACTGCCATGGTTAGTATATAATTTTTTTATTCATATTACCTCATGATATAGTTTTTTGTTATACAACGGAGTGCATCGATAATGTTCATCACACAACTGGCCTTAAAAGAGGAGCGGGAAAGGTCGTCACGACACTTCTAAGGATTACTGCATACCAGCAGGTTTCTGGTGTCTTTGGGTGTAATAGTTTTCTGACATCTCAGTTCTTGATTTTTGAAACACATACTTAATGTTTTTTAGTAGTTGTGTGTAGTTACACAGCAAGATAGTGTCTTCCAGGCACACGTAATGCATGTGGTTACAGAGGCACAGAGCTAATTTGGGGCACATAGCTCATAACACAGGTAAGGACTTGCATAGGGTGATGTAATTATAGGTAATAGATTATACAAAACAAGATGACTGTAGCACATTTTACAGTCCAACAATAGATTTCCCAAAAGCTTCTTCTACTTTTCCTCTGCAGTGAGTGTTGAATTACCTGTGTTCCCAGAATTGTTTGATAATTTGCATAGTAGTGGAACTATCCTTATCCATGTTGTATTCTTTCTGTCTCCAGTGCTTTTCCATTTCTTGGGCAACATGTTGCATTTCCAGTACAGAGAAGCTTGTTTCTTTTTACAGTGAGTTCTTTTTACACATGGTATTTCAGGGTGGTTTTCATAAGTATCTATACCCAAGGTGAAGAGTTGAGGCCTAACTGCATGTTCAAAGTTCTCAAAACCCCAAAATAAGTCAGATGTTAAATAATATCCCAAATTGGTTGCACTTCGGGGCATTATTGGTGTCACCTGCCGTGGTTCTCAGTTTCAGTCTATTATTTCATAAGATATCTTTATCATCTTTAGAGTTACTTAGCTGCAGTAGTAGTTAGTGAACTTATTTATTTCTGAAGATACCTTGAACATGATTTCCCTGATTAACTGATGGAATTTTATTTCCAGTTCCTAAAAGCTGCTAAACTTGTGTTCCTCCATTCTCAGGCCAGTGCTGCAACTGCTTTGCTGTAACATGAATGTCATGCTGTCACACACACACACTTGCCAAAGAATGTGTAGTCAGAGCAGGTACAGCTATGGGAACACTTCACTTGAATACCACATTAAACTGAAATTCAGTGTAGTAATTCAAAGTAGTCTAAGTCAACTTATCTCCAAAATACGTATCGAAGAACCTAAACAAAGGCATTTTTAAAGCTTGACCTAAATGGGAACCAAAATAAAAAGTTGTTTCATTTTCTGCTGAATGAGGCTTTATTTAAATGTTATGAACATATCCCTTTTAAATTTTCATATACTGATGGGCAAGCATATTGTCAGTAGTATGCCTAGCAGTTCTTACCCACTGACAATTCCAGGTTTCAAATAGTCTATTGTAACCTTGTGGGTTTCTTCTTGAGGTTGGGCAGGAGCATGGTCATAGCCATTGCCATGGGGATGGTCATGGCTGGAGACCAGCTCAGGCAGAGACTAATGGCCCAGGGCTGGGTTTAAATAGAGCTGCTGGGCCTTGGAGCAGAGGAAATAGAGAAACCAGTAAGGACTGGTCAGAAACATTAATGTATATCAGTGCACTCAATGACCACTGTGTATATGGTGACTCAATAATGGCAGCTTCTCTGATTTTTATGTTGATCTCTAGTAAGCATTTTAAGCTTGAAGGGAGGAGTTTAATTTCTTTGTTTTTCAATCTTTCTCCTTGTAAGTAGAATACATTTTGAGAAAACTATATATAAAGAAAAACTATCTGAAAGGCATGTACTTCACGGGTGGAGAAAAGTGGGAATCAGTGCAGGAAAAGATTACACAAGGTAAGAGGTTAAGATAGAAAAGATTTTCTACTAAAGTATAAGAACATAAAAATGCCATTATTGACTTACCTTCTTCATGTACAAAAGTGATACTGAGAAGTCAGGTATCTCTGGCTACTGGAACATTACTCCTGCTTCTAGCTGCTGAAGGTCTTCAAAAGTGAGAAAGTTGACTTCAGCTTGGCCCACAGGCTTTTCTATACGCTAGATGATTTTTTTTTTTTGTATAAATAAAATGCATTTAAACTTGTTTATGAAATACTATTCTATGCAGAATAATTCTTGAGAACAGTGCCATGTGGTATGTAAATACAGTAATTTAGTTTAACTACAGAGATACTATTTAGAACGGCTCTAAGCTCTCAGCCCCTAAAATCCATGGCTCTCCTGATCTCTTTTCCTTTTGCCTTGCAATTATTCTGCAAGTTTAGAACAAAACTTTTGAAAGAGGATTTTAGCAGGGTAACTGCTGAGCCAGTTAGCTGTCTTGGGGGGGAAGCAGAGACAGCTTGGCAGCAGCTGTTGATGGAGAGAAAGTGACTTTAAGGCAGAATGAAAAGAGAAGGGATATGTTTGACAAGAGTGAGCTGAAATACTGCACTAGCTGTTCTGAACAGCTGAAGGAAAGTCTTCACACAGTTACTTGTGTTGTGATATGTTGGCATATGTTCTGCCTAGAGAGAACCAGCCTGATTAGGAAGCCTAGGTTTAACAGAAAGCTCTAAATAGAAGATGTTTGTACAGCTATACCCGCCTACAAGCATTTGGACAGTGTGCATATGATTAGATATTTACAATGCCATTAAAATTTGTTTTGTGGTTTTGCTAAACAATGACTCTGTGTGAGAGGACTTATTTAAGACAGTTTCAGCTGAGAAGTTATTACGCGCAAATCAGCACTTAATAACTCCTAGTTTAAATGTTAGTACTTTCAATTTTAATCTGGTAATATTTAGGCAGTAGTAGACACTGGATTTGTACCTACCAGATCTGAAACCCCTCTAGACAATGAAGGAAGCTGGTGTTTCTGTATGCAGTTCTATTTTTACCAGACAGAAAACCTAAGAAGCTTTTCAGGTTAGTTCCTGTGTTTTATACGTACGTGAATAATTAGTTTTCCTCTAATATCTGCACTGGACGTTTATTAGGCTTGTGGTACCTTTTTTTTTAATTGCTACCAGTGCAGTAATTACTGTTATCTGTAGATGGCAGTCAAACCTTTTCAGCACATTGCTCAGAAATTTGCCGTTCCGAAGCCCTGCCTGCCTTGCGGTTGCTGACAGTAATTTGTTGCTCTGTCGGTGATGGGGAATGGTGATTCACAATATTCCACCTTCATTTCATTCACAGTGTGCCTAGAGCTTCCAGTGCTAATGGAGCTCTTGTAAAGCACTCACAAATGGCTCACCATGCATTTGGTGAAACTCGTTGAGAAGATATAAAAGACTAGATACTTCTAAAATGTCTTTTATACCTTTCCATTCTGATATTTACTCAAAGAATCATGCTGTCTCCGTCAAACATTATTTCTTGAATCATTAGTTAGTCATAGTATTTTGTTTGTTTGTTTAACAAGCATGTTGTAAGTTCATGCAACATTACCTTAAATGCACAAGGGAAAAAATTACTGGGCTGAGATGTAAGTTTTGGGGTAAATTTAGTTGAAGATTTGTGTATTTGAAAAATTAAAGTATAATGAGAACACACTTCAAAGTGTCTCCATGCAGTCATACTAATCAATAAAATTTTCCTTTTCAAAAAACTATAAACCTAGATTACAATCTTAATAGGAGCCATTGCTTATGGCTCCGGTGCTTTGCCTGGGAATTCCCAGGCAGGAGCACATGAATAAGCACTTTGTACGTGGCTTGTGCGTGTAAATTCAGCTTGATGCATCTTGTCCACATTAAATTCCAGCGTGGATGCACAGGCCGTTTCTACAGCACACACTGAATATTGCAAATGACGTGAACACGTGCTAAGTTCTCCACCTAGATTTTTGTGTATGCACTGCTGAGCTGCTCTCTCTGTGTGCAGTAGCAATTTCTCTGGAATATTTGAACATTCCTGATCTGTTTACAGCAGTAATTTGGGTACAAATGGCCTGCTATTCTTCTGGCCAGCAGTGAAAAATTAAAGTCTAGCAGTCAAATATTAAAAAAGGCATATGGGGAACTGGGTCATCCTATTTTTGTTAAACAGTAAGTTTGTATTTTCTAATTTAACTATTCCTCAATCTACAATAGCACTTAGCATCATCACCCATCTCTGTGATATCTATATTAATTACCAAGCTGGCAAATCAAATTCATCCTACTATTGACTTTGACAGAAATGCATGATGAAGAATTACTCTTACTGTGTTAAATAGTTTGAAAGCTGTGCCTTATTCAACTTGAGCAGAAGTACAAACATACATGTAAGTTCTGGTTTGTTTAGAAGAAATTGTGCAAAAAATTCTAGTTTAAAAAATTGTTAAACATTTATTTGAAAATTATAAGCTGTGGCCTTGGTAGGATTGTTGTTTTATTATTTGGATTTACTCGGATTTGGAGGGAGATAGAAAAAAACAATTCTGCCAGAACTAAGATAAAATTTAGAGCTGTGATGAAATCTCCAAGAAGTGATGGAGGAGCAGGATATGAATGAATGATCACAGAGCCTGTAGCTTCTGCCTTAACTTTTCTGCCTGAAACTTCTGCTTTAGCTTTGAATTGTTGCTTCTGCTTTATTGTTGCAAATCTCAACCCTTTTCTTCCAATCTAGGGGAATTCTTGCTTTCTACCAGATGTAATCAAAACCCAAAAAGAAATTGTCGTCTATACCATGATAGAGGGAGTTAGCAAAGCATATTGGAGAATGAGGGGTGTAGAGTGATGCTCTGCACCACCCACCAGAAGGGCAGCTCCTGCCAGTGAGATGTTGAGTCCCTGCCTCTCTCCTGGGAGCAGAGAGAAGTCTTCATGTCAGTTCAGCCCTCCTTTATTGTAAGCCTCTGCTTTTCAGTCAGCTGATGAGAAATATTAATTAAAGGGCTGTTTCTGAGGAAGCCTGGTGCAAGACTTCACTAAACTCCCTGTCCATATGAAATAGGAAACTCTTATGGAATAGGAAACAACAAATATATTAATGTATTACCCTACAGTTAGACCCTAGTTGCCCAGGGTGAAGGAATTTGCTTTACGAAACCAAATTGTCTCTAAGGACATCTAGGCCTGAGATTTCCTTGCTTTGATTTCCTTGCTGCAACCTGACAGCAGTAAAAAATGCTGAACATGGTACCATCGGCCCTTCATGAAGTAGAGCAACCCATAAGGTTGGAGAGGACATGGAAGAAACAAGAGAACTGGACCCAGGATCCAGAATTGGTGGCCACTCTAGAAATACAGTTCCGTGTTAATGTGTTTTAGCCTCTTATTCTTCAATGTGATTTTTTTTTTTTTTCAGTAAGAAGAATGATGAGCAGTAGGTAGTCTTCTTCCAACCTTAATGTCAGTATTCCTATATTTGGGATAATAATGTCTAAAAATTCCGATTTAGAGAAGGAGAGATTCTGCAGGTCTTACAATGGAAAGTGGAAAAGATTTCCACTTCTGTTAGTGAAATATTGTGACATACAATTAAACTGGAAATTCTTTGTATTTTGGATTATTTGATGTTATTCAAATGATCGGAACCTTTCTCAAGTGAACACCTCACTCAAGTGAATTAACTCCCTAGGTGGGATATCATAATGTCTTGATTTCTTAAAGGCATTATGCAATCTGTCTGTCCACGGACAACTTGTGTTAAGACAATTTTGGAATATTCCATTCATCCTGGGATAAGTGATGTTTCCATGGGACAGACACATTTTCCTGCTAAGCCTTTTGATGTCCTATTTCCTAATAACGGAGAATAAGCCTTGCGGTAATCATTTGATCTCACAGGAATAAATAAGTAAATATTCTTGGAAGTCCTGCTTACGGGACCCTCCACAGAGGCTGGGATCACACTCAAGAGAAGCGTTAGACTTCAGTTGGTACCACATGATTTACGTAATTGATCAAAGATAAGAATGTCAGTTATGTTTCCCAGCAAATTTATCTGTATTTACAAGTAATTTTCATTTTGTAGTAGACGATTAGCGAAATTAGTTTAAATTGCTGTGTTTCTGTTAAAATTGGAGTTCTGTACAACATAGTCAGCTAGAGAAGACTTGTTGGGGGTGTCAGAAGGGAAAGATGCAGCAATAGGGATGTTCATGTGCGTAAACTGCTTTCCCCAGTTCCTTACATGACATTTGTATGATCAAGCTAAATAAATGTTAGTTGCTTTACAAAAGTCAATGCTATTCCATGGTATGCGGTATGTATTCCCTAATCCTGCAGATACCATGATCCAGCATATTACCACATGTAGTGATTTCTTGGAGTCTCACGTATTTTCTTTGTTACCTTTGCAAGAAGAATTAGCACCTACACCTTTCCTCCCAGTGATTATGTTACTAGGTTTCATACTGAATTAATTATCAGCTGATTGCAGTCATTCCCATCAAATCAGAGCACTCTGTTACGTTCATGCAGCTTCTTTCAGAAGCAGTTTCAAGTAATAATAAGTAGAACTATTTGGGGGATTAGTTTACATAGAAGGCAATTTCATAGTAGAGTAATCTAAATTGAATGCTTTTATAACAAAGCAATAATGTTTTATGATCAGTAAGGCTCTGAGGACCCATCTCCATCACATTATGTTACTACTTGTGAGGCTGCAATATTCAAGAAGAATCAAAAACTCAAAGCTGAAGCTAATCAGGGATTAGTAGTAGAAGAAATTATCATTTATCTCAAGATGTCAGTGACTTCATAAGCTGTATTGATCATATATATACGCACACATTTTAAATATATATATGTCTATATAAGGGGTCCTCAGGTGATAGATAAGGTGTATAAGATCCTTTAGGGTCTGAGGGTCAAGAAACCCTTATTCAAGCAGTGGAGCACTCTATCATCAGAATACATATTATACATAATGTAACAGCGAGGAAGGACTTCTACCATAAAACAACAAGCAGTTCATTACTCCGATCACCTAAACATCATGTGAGAGAGTGGGAATCTAGTTTACCCAGAGGAACCTTATTGCAGCTTCTTTCCTTTTCTTCTTCTTTTTTTTTTTTTTTCCAGTAGAGGGAGTAAATTTGCCTATGGAGTTCCATCAGATGTCAAATTGCTACAGTTCCGAGAGGCGCTAGATAGACACGATGACATCTGCAGATAATTATAGCTAAAGCTCAGGCAAAAGTAAAAGGCCATACAGATGCTATAAGAGGAGATTGTTAAGATCTTAGTTAAGGAGTTGGAGATGTAGAAGCCACTGAAATATCTATATGGAAACAAGACAAGAAGAAGTGCTCTAGTAGTCACAGGTGACAGAGCATGTAAGAAATTAATCTGAAATACTTATATAATTTAAACTTCATGGTACATTTTTTGATCAACCAACACATGATTTTGGTCTCTTGCCAATAACTTCCTGCTACAGCAGTACCCGTATATTTCTACTTTTGCTATTCACAGGGATAATGCTACTTTACCACCCTTGTTCACTTTTCTGGCATTGAGTCACCGTGTAGTGTTAATGCACAGGCTGTTAGTATCTTCTTATAGATTATCTCTTAGTGTTTGCCAAAACTCAGATATATGAGCAATACTATAACATATGTTAGAACGCTGCTACATTATCTCACACCTCCTGTCCTCATTGCAAACAGTCAAATGTTCTGCTTATCGCTTTAAAGTATAAGAGTATGAGATTTCTATCAGCTAATGCCTTCCAGCTCTTTTTTTATTATACCCTATTTTTTCCCAACATCACAGACAGTTGGGGACCACACACGGAGAGGAATAGACAGCAACGTTCCCAAGTTGCCTATTCATGGCTTTTCCCTGTATCTGACTGTGAAGCAGGTTATACTGCTGCCTCTTTCTGCTTCGTGCTTTTCATTGTCATTTCCCAACTCTTATTCCCATTTTCTGCCTCCTTTCTTCCTCTCCCTTTGTTCTGTCCACTCACGCATGCCATTCTGCTTTAATTAAAAGGTAGATACCTATTACTTCTCCTAATTAGCAAATCTCCCATTGCTCGTTTCCCTGCTAAAATCTTTCCTCAGCCCTGTCTTGATGGAGAGAAGCTCAGCAGTTGCCGTTACCCATAAATTCAGGCCTTAGCAACAGCTGTGCAGTGTTAATCTGAAGTTTTTAAAACATTCTCAGCTTAGTTTATCTTTTGGAGGAAGAAATCCATAGGCTTTCATAACAATAATGCCTCAATGGTTTTAATTTACAGTTAATTAAAATTATACTGGCCATTGAATGTTTGGCTTCTGTTTTCACTCTGCAACTGTCACTGTGTTTGCTCACTTCCATGTGCAAGAATATGTGCTAGAACATTTTTAAAGGGTCTTTTTGTTTCCATTTTTGGCAGTTGTCTCATGACCTACTTATTCATATCTTCCAGGCAGCTAATGTTCCATACACAGTAGCTTAACAAGTCCTTTTCAATACTTAATTGGATTAATTATTGGTATACATGAAACCAGAGGCTGACCTTGGCAGATTCATATGGCAAGTGTAGTTTTAAGCATATTGGGGTCATTTGAAAATAACTGAATGAGATTTTCATAAATACCAGCTTACTAATGATGACAGTTAACTGTGGTTAAACACGCTTGTATAATTTTTTGATAGTTTAATCAGCAGGCTATAGTAGAATTTTCTACACTGGTGAATGGGATTTTGTTCGCATGGTTATTTTTTTCCAGTTGTGTAGAGAGTGCCTTTTCAAAGTGACATTATGTGGATTTATGAGAATCAGACAAACAGCTCGTAACACAAAGACAAGAGAGAACGTTCATTTAATTTCTTTTATTCTTTATATTTTCCTTATTTGTTTATTGCCTCGTGTAGGTCATGTTAGTATTTTGTTCTAAATAAAATATGATTCAAAATAAAGACACTTATACAAAAGTAGATCTTAATAGACTCTGAAGAATGACCATGAAAACGTGCTGGGAATTATGGTGAATGGTCAGTGAAATAAGTAATTAAGAGTTTGGGTTGTATATTAGCCAGAGGGAGAAACTAGGAGCATATAAAGTATATGTTTATGTGCAGAAAAAAACCCGATCATGTTCAGTCACGAAAAAGACTTAAAAACCCTGATGGTTGATCACACACTATGTTATATTGCCATTTTTCCATTTTATTTGGAATCTTTTTTTGTATTAATGGATTTGGAAATTCAAGCAATCTAAAAAGACGACAGAATCAAGGCCAGCATGTGATCGCAAAGGCAAATCTGGAAGAGGAAAACCACCATGATTATAAAGGAAAAAATGGAGTGAATGACCACTGTGCCTAGAAGGCCTTCATGTAACAAAATTGGGAAGTATATGACCAGATTATAGATGACTAGATCATGTCACCTACTTGAAAGCATTGCACAAAGTGGTTCAAACCCACTGAGGTGCTATTTTGATGGGAAGCCAGTCATTGGAGAGACATCACATGTCATGTTCTTCTCAGTGCTTTCTCAATTAATAGCTAGGCAGGACTCACAGCTGGTGGACAACCACTGATTCAAAGAATCTGAAGGAACTAGGAAAGATTTTTTTGGAATAAGATAGGTGAAAGAATAGAAAACAACTTATAAAACACAAGTCATGTTCATCAGTAGAAATTAATTTGTGTAGCGGGAATGTTTTGCTGGACATGATAGAATTTTATGTCTCTCTAGGAGGAAAGAGAAAGGGGAATAGGCAAACATGAGATAATTAACCACTTTGGTTTACTTCACAGCCGGAATGGGATAGGAATCTTCCCTTAGTCAATAATTGTAGGTCAGCTGGCAAGAAGTAACTTGGAAAGCACAGTCTTAAGACTCGAAGTCTTAAGGTTGTCTGTCTGTGATTAAACAAACAGAATTGAATCAAACGAACACCCAGCCATCTCATCGTTTACCCAGGGGTATGAAATGTCTGCTCCACCCAAAGGATAGATTTTTCTGATGAAAAGTGTTAGCCAACTCCCCCAGTATTTATCCCTGGTCCTTGCACAGACTTAATAGCATTTTGTTGTGTCCTGCAACAGTATTAGATACTGCTCTAGTCCATGGTCTGATAGACAATCGTGTGTTCCCATCAGTCCAGGCATAGGCCAAACCCAATGTAGAACAGGTGACATACAAATGGTTTCACTATGTTATACAAGGTCAAGAGGATCCTCCCTACGTGTGCCTTTAGGGTGATTGTGCTCTGCAGTGCTCAGCTTCAAAATCAGGAAAACTCAGCCTTGAAAGTAAGTTAGGAAATAATTCCTCTTTTTGAGAAAAAAAACCCCACAGAATTCCTAAAACAATAACTGAAGCCCTGGTTCATGATCGGTGACTTTCTTTTTTTAATGTGTTCCCACAATGAGAACAAAGTTAGGAAAAGAGGGATCAAGAAGTCGTACCATGCAAATGTGTCCCATGAAGATTCATTAGTCCTCTAAATCTAACATATGCATGTACTTTATCTTCCCACCACATCTTTCTGAGGCGTGCATGGTTCAACACAAAATAAGTGAGAGTCAGATAAAGAAATAATACGTAGCTGAAAACTGTAGATACAGAACTGCCTCTTCTAGGTAAGTTCACATTTAGATGTTGTTCATAGTTACTGCTATTTGTTTCTTCTGAAGTATTTTTAAAATATTGCATGTTGTGCTTGGATGTAACCTGTGATCTAGATACAGCAGTGTGCTTCAATTAGAGACAATTACATGAACATTTTCAAAAGGTCTCCACAGGAGATAAAAGACTAAGCTCTGTAACAGAATCTATCCTGACATTAAATCATGCACTTTAATTGGTGCAGATCCTTGCAGTCTCTTACCTTGGAGCAGAGTTTTGGGTAGATGGGTGGTTAATGCGTTCCTAAAACCTCATCTTAACGATTGCCAAGTCATTAATTCATTGCAATACGCAGAGCCCTACCCTTGACCTGGGAAAGGTTAAAGTGATGTTCGTATATTAATCTTTATATTTTGTATAAACACATACCTTGCCTTCTACTTTATGCAGACGCGTATATGGCATTAATACTTTGCAACTCATTACTAACTTTTGGCTGAGGTCAGACGTGATGGCAGCCGATCATTCAGGATAATTATTAATTTGGGTGTCTCAGCTCCCAGACTTTGAAAAACAAAGCCTTTCAGGATAAATTTGGTAGCAAATGCGATCAGTTGCTAAAGCATATTTTGTTAATGTCAGACTGGTTTCTTAAAGCTTTGCGTAAGTGTGGTTTTGCTGGAATAGGAATGGCAGAAGCAAATAAGGAAGTTGGATGAAATGGTGTTCACCGTGCAGTAGTAAGTCTAAAGCATTAGCTCTTCAACCACCTTCTGTGTTATAAAACCCTATGAATTAGTGATGGAAAGGTCACGTTTATCTTCATCTACCATGTGAAATTTTTCTTCCATAATGTATTCTTGGCTGTGTTTATTTAATAGAATTTTAAATGAGTTTAGCTTTGACTCTTCTAGCATTCAGGTTGTAAGCTTTCTTTGTTCTGTGCCTGTTTGCCCAGTGCTACTAAAGGGATAAAATCAAAGGTGGGCTTGGTCTTAATTGTACTAATAGATCATTCCTGACACAGGAAGCAAATGTAAGGCTAGGTTGGTCTTCTGCTTAGGAGCATGAATGGAAAATGGGTCTTTTTATCACAAGCACAAATAAGAAGTAGCTCCTTTGAAATGCAGTGATGGCTGCGGACCGAGCCTGCAGGTGAGCTTGGGTTGCGTCTGCTTGGGAGCAGAAGTCACTGGGAATTTCCCACCAAACCCTCACCCTCTTGATGCCAGGAAGATTTTAGCTCAGTTTTTTAATAAACTTTTACTAAACTCATGCTAATTTAGAGGCCTACAAAGTATGCATTGTAAAATAATAACATGTGATGAGACCTCTCTGGAGATGGCTGTTCACAGCCATCAGTTTTAGCATCCTGATGCAGAATATGAAACTCATCCCCCTGCACAGAGCTGTGGTAACTTTCACAGCATTTTCTAATGCTTTAGGTCTTTCAAGGTTAATTTTTTTATCTTTAGTAGTCATAGAATCATTCAGGTTGGAAAAGACCCTTGGGATCACCGAGTCCAACCATCAACCCCACACTACAAAGTTCTCTCTTACACCATATTCCCCAACAACACATCTAAACAACTCTTTGTACAGAGAATGATCACTTTTGGAGGCAGGAACACAAAAAATGTCACTTTGCTCTGCCTGAAGACATGTATCATCCTTTCCTCCAGTTTTCACCACGGCGAGTGTCCTTACCAAACTTCACCACAGGAAAAAGCACCTTCAGAAGCTTTCTTTGGAAATGCTGCGGTGCACAGGTTTTATTACTAGGCCTGAAAAAAAGTCAGAATCCAGTAGATAGTCTGTTTATCAAAGGAAAAAATAAGCAGTTTATTTTTCTAACTCCTGAAATTAGTGACACATTATCTTCAAAATGTTTTAGTATTCTACAGGATTCTACAAACATTTAGCTGTGTATAACAGTCACCCCCTTTTTGAAATTAACTGCCTAATTAGTTAATAAAGTTTTACAAAACTAGAAACATTTTTTTATAAAGCAAAACCAAATTATTGTGAGTTTTTATTTTTCAGTAATTCATTGCCTGCTTAATTATTCCTTAGCTGTATGCAGTCTATCTTGTAGCTTCATGAAGTTCTGCACTGTGTTTACAAAGTGCTAAACATGATAAAGAGAAATTTGAAGAAAATAATTAAACTGAGGCATTTTTGCTATAAAAAATCCATTTTGGCTTTAGCTCCATCAAATGTCTTTCGTGCCTAAGGTCCCCACTGAACATTGCATCATATTACCCTTTCAGAATATTTTAAGTAGTTTAATATTTTATATTTAATATTGTAAAATTTAATATTGCTGAGGGTTGTTGGCTGAGATACATATATAGCAGATGACTCCAACTTTGGACGTCATCACTTGCCATCAGTGATGAAAATGTAATTATTGTAGCTTCACTTGGCTTATTTCATATTCCTTCGCAATTTAGTCTTCAGTTGACCACAAGAAGTTGAAGGGATGCTGTCCTAACATTCCCTGGATGACCTTGGATGCTAAATAAACCTACGTAGGTCTGTTCCTTAGACAATCTGGTATATCACACAACTGTAGTCAAACACAGAGGGAACACCAAACTACAGAAAAAAAATGCTTTGTAAGACTTCAATTGGCACCATCCTAATTTTTGAGCTACTGTACATGTAAAGAGTTGAAGTTGTAGCTATAGTAGCTAGCTTTCAACCAAGGTCCAACATTATGCTTTCAGAACCTCGGATGAATTTATTACATTTATTTAAGAGGAAAGAAGCATGGTTTTTAAATATAATTGCAGTTCTGTACTGTCAAATAAATGGGTAGAGTCTGTGTAATTTAACTTTCAGCAGTTCTGGTCTGAAACAAAGGGAGTTGGGATGTATTCACAGCTCAGGCTTGACGTTCTGCTTTCTAATAAAGTTTCATGGCTGCTTGTCAAGACTTTCAACTAAGCGTTGTAGATTATTTTCATCAAATAAAAGAAACAAATTCATGAGGTTAAGAATAGCCTTTTGTTCAATAATTACAAACTAATATGCTATAAATAATCTAGCAAATTATGAGCTGCCATTTATTCACTGATAGAGTGGGTTTCCACAGAATTGGAGAATAGTTTTGGTTGGAAGGGGGCTTTAAAGACCATCTAGTCCAAGCCCCTGCAACGAACAGGGACTTCTCCAACTAGATCAGGTTGCTCAGAGCACCGTCCTACCTGACCTGGAATGTTTCCAGGGATGGGGCATCTACCACCTATCTGGGCAATCTGGGCCAGTGTCTCACCACCCTCATTATAAAAAAAAATTCTCTATATTTTCCCTCTTTTAGTTTAAAGCCATTACCCCTTGACCTATTGCAAAAAGCCCTGCTAAGAAGCTTGACCCTGCCTTTCTTATAAGCCCCCTTTAAATACTGAAAGGCTGCTATAAGGTCTCCCCAGAGCCTTCTCTTCTCCAGGCTGAACCCCCCTAACTCTCTCAGCCTGTCCTCACAGCAGAGGGGCTCCAGCCCTCACAGCATTTCCATGACCTCTTTTGGACCCGCTCCAACAGGTCCATGTCCTTCTGCTGTTGGTGGCCCCAGAGCTGGAGGCAGTAACTCCAGGTGGGGTCTCCCCAGAGCGGATCAGAGCGACAGAATTGCACCCCCTGGCCCTGCTGGCCACGCTGCTGGGGATGCAGCCCAGGGTGCAGTTGGCTTTCTGGGCTGTCGGTGCACATTGCTGGCTCATGGCCAGCTTTTCACCCACCAACGCCCCAGAGTCCTTCTCCTCAGCCTGTGCTGATACTGGGCAGGACCCTGTACTTGGCCTTGTTGAATCTCATGAGCTTCACATGGACCCAGTACTCCAGCATGTCCAGGTTCCTCTGGATGGTGTCCTGTCCCTCAGGCACGTCAACCTCACCACTCAGCTTTGTGTCATCTGCAAACTTTTCTTGAGATAGAACGAGCTAGATGGATTAATTGTGGTAGATGCCCAAGAATAAATAGTTTGCCAGGTGCCATTGTTAAACATAATTTTTAATGTGGCCTGTGCTTTTCAACTAAGATTTGCAAAGCTTTGTGTAGTAGTTTCCTATGCAGAAGCTACTATCTTGTTCAGAAAATTTAAGTATCACTGATAAATTAGGAACATGGATTAGTCACCTCAGACTGTAAATTCCCTTTCCGTTCTCTACCCTACCAAGACTTCCCTGCACATCAGGTGGAAATCTGGAGACAAATATTTTTCTTATACCTTGTTTTTAGCTTCAGTCCAACTGTGTCTTCGGTTCAATGGCATAATTGCCCTCTCTTTGTTTAACATGACCCAGCAGAAAAACAGCAGTTGCTGTATTCTCAGATGATACAGGATTTCTAAAACTCATTCTGTTTTTAACTTCTATGTTTGGGTATATTTTTGTTTGGTTTTTTATTGGTTTGTTTTTTGTTTTTTTGGTTGGTTTTGTGTGTGTGTGTTTGGTTGGTTTTTTTGTGTTTTTTTACATTTCCTTTTAGAATCACTGTGCTCATAAAAACAATCTAAATTTTAAATCCAATAATGATATGGTTTATGTAGTGCAATTCCAGAATGTGTTTATTGTTGTTATATCCAAGAAATTCAGTACCAAGCTTAATCCCACTGCTAAACTCCGGGTTGCTAACTTTCAGTAAGACAGAGTTGAGTATCCTGAACTGACTGTATCATTACAGTAGTAGCTGAAGGGGCATGGCCTGCTCTGAAAACTTTGGTTATTAAAATATTTTGAAAATGGTAAAATGGAAAATATATTTAATAAGGGGAATGATAAATTTACTATCCCACTGAACAGATCAGCAATGGATAAAAAGCAAATAGCTTTTATACAAAGCCTATTTCATCTACAGGTGGTGATGAACTTGGATGGGGCCCATGTAATTGTTTTTCATTCTATGTGATATTAACAGATTACCCCCCATAACCATTTGGACTGTAGATGTTGTGAAACTTTCTACATTTCACGGAAACTCCTGTGCTTTAGTGTTGATAATATAGCCATATTCTAGATCATGTTACAGAGCTTTGTTTGACTGTGTGGAATCGTTCATGTTCTTTTCTAGATGAGTTTGTTGGTTTTTTTTCTCGCAGTTTCAATATTGTTTAAAATTAGAGAAATACAAGAAGAATATGTTAGTTGTATTTGTGCCTATTTTTACTTTAGCTGCTAAAATATGCTTCCTAACTTTAACAGGTGTGGAGCCAAAGGTATGGAGTAGGGTCAAGAATAAGTATGCTCTTAATATATCTTTCTGTTTTCATTGGAATTTTAGCAACTCTGGAACTCTCTTAAAAACACGTAAAAGTTCTGTAGATCTACTTTATAATTAAAAAAAAAAAAAAAGTCCTCTATTTTTACAGTTGACTGCCCCTTCCTCAAGGTACTGAGGTTTCTTTCTCTCTAAGCCCAAGGAAAGAGATTGCTTTTTGTTTATTTTAGAGGTTTGGAGGTGGTTGTTTTTTCGCTTTGGCAGACTTTTTTATGTTGCTGTAGGTCATCGTGGTAGCACTTTGTGATTGCCAGTCCACTTTGGGGACTTCTTCTCGAGTGTGATAAGATTCTCATCAATCTTGGTTTTATCTTTTTTTTTTTTTGTTACTGCTTTTTTCACACTTATGTGTAAAATGATGAAAGTTGTGATCATATGTTTATTGCTAGTGGGCCACTTCTCTTTCAGTGTTTTTTGTTGATATTTGTTCCAACAAGAAATCTGTCCATGAAAGTTCTTATTGGTTTGGTGAGTGCTTAGTAACATTGGAGGTAACTTAGGCAGAGCTATGAACAGACGGCAAGTTTGAACCAAATACTGAGTAGGTATGTATCACGGTAGAAATTAACTGGCCATTAATAGACGAATCATAGAACAGAGTCACAGAGTAACTAGGATTGGAGGGGACCTCTAGAAATTGTGTAGTCCAACTCCTTGCTCAGGGCTCCCCGTGCAAATGGTAGAATATACAGAGAACTGCGTAGTTTGTATTTCATTCTGATCAAACAAGTATATACTTAGAAGTGATTAGTTTCTTGTACTTGTAGTTTTTCTGGATAGATTTGAAATTCAGAACAGGATTTGGAGAGTTTTTTCGTGATATAACACAGATTGTCCCAAATTATAAATAAAAAGCATCCCATTGAAATAGGTCATAATTAAACAGTAGTCTAAATGCTCTAAATAGTATAAATAATTCCTACCACCATTTCTTTTTCAAAATACTGCATTTAGAGATTACACTTGGAGGTGTGAATTAAGACACTTCTAATGGTTTAGCTCTGCAGAGCGTATTGTCCCCTGCTGAACTTTAGAAAACACATTTATTTCTTTAATTTCAGTGGTTCCAATGCAGGTATTTTATTGTACAATACGTAGTTCTGGGTGATGTGGAGAGAAAATTCAGTCTCAATCACTTTGATTTTTTAACTTCAGAGTTTTATAGAAAATAAAAACTTGGTTACCAAATACATTAAGTTTTTAATATTGTTTTCTAAGCTGTTTTCAAGCAATTTGAGAAAAATAAACAATCCAGACATTCTCCCGCATTCTAATAAACTGCCAGAATAACTGTGTAGGTGTTTCTGTTCAAGATGCACACCATCACCATTTCCTGACAAAGACCAAAGTGCTGAAGTGCTGTGATAGAGGTTCTTCTTGAAGAGCAGGTTTGACCAAAAGCAAGACTACTGCAAATCTCCCACAGAATCCTTTAGAAGCCTGATCTCTGCCTTCGTTTCATTTTCCAATGTGTTTCTCTTTCACGCAGTCTCTACTGATGTGATGAATTGTTCCTCTCAAAATTAACTTTGATTTATAATATAGATTGAGATCAAGCAGTGTAGTGCAAGGTTGATTCCTGTCAATGATGTCTCATTCCATGTGAAATTAAGATATGTTTGATAGCTAGGTAGCTCATCTACATCAAACTTTTGTAAAGCTATTGTGATCAAAATAATTTCTTTATTTTACATAGAAAAGCAGTGCACCATGTACAGTAAAAATGCTGCTTTTGTTTTTAAAAAACACTTTTTAAAGCAAACAAACGAGAATAAATAATCATGTGCTTTATACATTGTGTTGTAGTTATTAATAGGATCAAGAACAACAACAAAAAAGGTTGCTGATAAATCCAAGCATGTACAGGAGAACTGAAGCTTCTGTTTGAATTGGCTAAACAGGAAGTAGACTCCTAACAATTTTGTGAGAAACGAGAAAAAGGAAGCAATCCAGCCCTGCAGTCACTCAGTCCTGTTTGATTTGCACCCAACTGCAGTTTATATCTGAGTGCCAAGCTACATGCTGCTGAAGTCTGTAGGGTCCACCTTGCTACTCGGACGCAGTGTCAGTAATTGTCCACAGAGATCAAACCCAACATTTTCCTTTGCAAGTCTTTGTTATAAACAACAGCAAAAAGTTATTGGCATGGTTCGTAAATAACAATATATGAGTTGAGAACGAAATTCCTCTTCCCATAATTAACCACAAATTTCATTGCTGAAAATGTCTACACGCTGCAAGTACGGGAGTAACAACACTTTACATTGACCTGTGTTAGCATGGGCTTTATGCCCTGTGTTTGCTCGGTATTTTTGTTAGAGATGGAGCTGCCTGAGCATTTCAGAGAAGTTTCCAGCAGCTGTTCCAACTGATGTAGTGTCTGTTCACAAAAGCTGACTTGAATTCAGTGAGCCCAGCCTCCCCACGCTCCCTTCCTGCGGTGGGAACACCTTCCTCAGCATCATGGCAGTCGAGTTAGACTCCAGCCTCGGACCACTTCACGGGGAAGTCTATCCCTCTTTCTTGTCTACAGTGAGATAATGTTCACTAGGTTGAGTTTAGCCTTTTTTGGGCGAGTTTCTCCACTTTTGTGTTGTCTTCATCCTGCCAGTATTCAAAACAAAGCAGAGCCTAGTCAGCTTTTGGAGTGTTAAAGCAGACACCTGCTCATTTGCATGAATAGTTGTCACCAAGTTGTCCAACAATAACAAGTATTTCCCATTTTATATTATTAATTCGGAATGTGGGTGATGAAAATAAGGTAGCTTCTAAAATTTTATGAGAAGAAAACTATATAGAAAGCGAAACATCAATGTTTATTTTTGCTTAGATGGTTACATAAGTACTTCAGCTAGGTATTTTTAAACTAAATATCTAAAGGTGCTTTAGCTATCTTGGATCAGTAACTTAAATCATTTGAATTATGGTGTATAACAACAGAAATGAAATGACATGTGATAAGAAACTTATTTAGTAAAAAGGTTAGTTACTTGTCTGAAGGTTAGTTACCAAACTAACTGAAAGTTACTTATTTAGCTTCTGGACTTGACACATTTGTTTTTCTTAGCCGTCCAGTTTTTTCATTCTTAAATCATGATTAAATTTCTTGAGAAACATCAATATAAAAATATTTCAAATTTAGAATTTCTTTTGAAATCATTGCTCTAAAAAGATGTGTTTATAATTATAAATTTAATTCCTTTTTCTTGACTGAACAAAGCAAAATAAAAATTAATTTTGATTGGTTTGACACTGTTCTATTTATCTAAGTGGCATCATAGTGTCTAAACTATGACTTTGTTTAAAGACTTAGATGATGAATGCTAAATTAATTTTATTAATTGATAACAATGTATGAAACTACATATGGTAGACTATTTAAGTTGTATGTGAAATGGAATACGTATATGGCAAAAACTCATTGTGACTTTTGTCTTTGGGGTGTTAATTGCTGTGAAATTCCATACAATGCCATCCTGCTCGAGTCAGTTGGCCAAGCTGCAGGCAGTTCCAAGACAACACAAGCACAATAGTAATTTTACATCCCCACCTGATATAATCACAGATAGACAGTGTGGGTTTTTTTTTTTTACAGAATAGAAATTAAATTGTTGGGCTGCAGTTCCCGGAAAAGTTGCTCTCACTCATTATTTCTGGCTTATTTATGTTTAAAAAATAATAACAACTAAGAATAAGACACTATTCAGTAACTTGTATTGCCGGAAATGATGACAGTGTTAAATAGATTTTCTTTTTGTAAAGAGGTCCAATTACTCCATTATTAATGATATTATTTAAGTACTCATTAAATGTGCCATTATTTAATGGGTTCATGTTAGTTTAAAGCCTTCATTAAAGGATTACTGTGGGGGGTTTTGTAATCTTGTATTTTTCCATCCATCCAGTGTTATATTTCCTACTGTCCCTATGAATTCGGAAACTTTTTTATTTGGACAGTGAATTTGGGATCTGAGGCCCTTGGTGAAGGTGAAGATTATGTAGTTTTCTGGTGCTGTAAGAAGCTGGAAACAATTTAAGCTTCATGGGTTTACATTGTCCCTTTGAAATTAATGTGTGAGATTAAGGTGATGTTTATTTGTTCTGTGGGCCTTAATATCAGGCAGCAATTTCCTGTCTTGATAAGAGTGTCCCATTAAACCGTACTGAATTTCACAGTGGACCAATTGCAGAAGCAGACACAATCCCAATAGGAGAAACAGGGCGACCAGGTACTTCTTTATTTAATTGTCAGTGTATCTTCTATACCACATAGTTCACAGAGAAGGAAGAATGAACATCCCGTTGGCATTGCTGTTCTTCCCTTGATATTGGAGAACCAGTATTTTAATATCCTAGACTGTAGGAGAAAAGTCTTTCCTGTCTAACAGTGTTATGTGTTGTAATTTTTTGTAGTTGCAATCATCCTAATTATACCTAGAGCTAGAATGGTAAGGATAATGATACTGAAATATTTTTCCAAAACTTAGAAAATTTGCCCTCCCTTAATAAGTTTTCTGAATTATGACTATATTAAGTTAATTAAGAAGTAGTTTCCATCTGACTGAGGTGTTATGCTTCTAAAAAGAGTGGTTATATCCATAATCAGCAGTCAACTTCTGTCACTTTTCTACTTGCTATAAGTTACTGTTTGAGCACATTCATTTATTTCATCATTCCTGCTAAAAAATAAGTATCTCAATGTGGGAGAATCTAATTCTAGAATCTGTTTCAGAACTGGGAAAAGCTGACTGCCGTACATTGACATTGGCTCTTGTATTACGGGTGTTTTGAGGATCTTCGGTGAACTAATATCATTCCTCAGGGATCATTGTGTGAGTGAAAAATAACGTGTAAAAATATAAAGTATATAAAACTCTCCATATTTTAGGTGTGTCTAAACTTTACTGTTCTAAAAATTGACCTCTGTGTGTATACACATAGATATATAGACATACATGTATAGACGAAGACTAGCTAGACTAGACAAGCTAGGCTAAACTAGCTGAGACAGACTAGAAAACTAAGCTGAAAACATAAGCACTGGTGTAACTTACCACAAAAAGAAGCTACAAAAAAATGAAAGACTATGGAATACATACATATTTTATTTTTTTAATATATCTTATATCTTTTCTATAGCAGCCTTAAATGTGAGAACCTGCTGGTTGCACCGTTCTAGTGCCTTCATGGATTTTCTCCAATTTACTCCCGAAATCTCACCTGTTCAGGGGACTGTTTTGCAGTTTTGCAATGCCAATGGTTTTCAAAGTGTTTCAAGTGTGTTCCAAGATGGATTTATATTGCAAAAAAAATGCCATTTCCTACTTCTCTTAAGATTCTGATGATGTATGCTGTAGTTGTAGTTATTTAGCCTCTTGTAGGCCATCCAGATTCATGGGGCTTAGACCGTTCTCCTCTGAATTGTCCTACAGTGATTCAAAGTGCAGAGGACAGAATACTCCCATTAATTTTCTTTGCCAGGTAAAAGAAAACTTGTTTCATAAGCAGAGAGACCAGTAGGTTTCCTTGTTTCTCCTTTTTCCTTAAATCTTGATCAGCTGCTGCTCAACCGTGGCTCGTATCATGCTTCAGTTCATTACAGCCATCTCTGCACTCCATCCTCTTCTGCTTCCCACCCTGGCTATATTGAAATTCGGTGTTTGCTTGATTTATGTTTTTCCTTCTTTCCTCAAAAGTCTCTCTGTCTAAGTCCACTTCACCCCTTGACTGATCATATCATCCATGATCTCTCCAAATCTAGTCCTTGGCCCTGACTGTGTGCTGGATGCTTCAATTTGACATTCTGGTGCTCTCTCATAAAAGCCTTTCTCCTGCTGATACCTGCCTGCAACTCCTGTTACTTCTACACTAATCCCAACATAAACTTCTTGGATTTAGCTAAGATAATTAACTTTGTTATGTCCTTTTATTCAACCAGTAGCCCATGTTAACTCTTCAAATGGTGGTCACCAGTTACTGGGCACTGTTCTTGGTACTCTTTGATGCTGTGGGAGGACTTTTAATGTGCTCTGTTACAAATGCCCTCTGTGTGGTGGTGAACATGAGCAACTTGTCTTCTCCTTTTCCCTGAAACATCACAGCAGGATGCCGTTCAGGTCCAAAACAACTTAATTTTGTGGTAAGCAAGCCTCCTCCTTTAAATTGTCCTATTGGTCTGCTCTAATTGTGTAGATGAATGTGGTGTGCACAGTTCAGGCATGTTTTGAATACCTAATAAGCTCTGATGAGAGAACAAACACTAGGACTACATGTAACAGGCTGCCCAGGGCAGTGGTGGAGTTGCCATCCCTGAAGTTATTTAAAAGACGGGTAGACGTGGTGCTGAGGGACATGATTAGTGGTGGACTTGGCACTGCTGGGTTGATGGTTGGACTCAATGATCTCAAAGGTCCCTTCCAGCCAAGACAGTTCTATGATTCTCTATGTTTAGTTTAAATTGAGATACTGCAGCCAGTAGCAGTAGGGTAGGAGGCTGGCATTATGAGGAGACCTGAAGAGTGATCAGAGTTGGAAATTTGAAATTAATAAGCTGTAGCAGCTTGGAGAGAGAAGACCTGACATTTTTACCCTAAATTTTCTACATTTAAGTGATTTCTCTTCTTGGAACATTTTTCCTATTGACTATCACATTTGTTGGTGGGAAACCATGATGGAATGAAAACATTTTTAACAGAAGTGATACAAATTTCAGTTCTTTTTTAGAAGCTGTAAAGTTAAACACAAGAAGAGGTGTACAATGTCAAGGGTATTTGTATACTTAATACTTAGAATTAAATACAAAATAATACCATGGTTTCTCTTCATGCATTAACATGCTTGTTTTTGATTATGAACCATGTAGAAGTTTTGATTATGAACCATGTAGAAAAATTGAAAATGCTCATTTTCTTCACTTAGTTCTTTGATTAACTGGATGTGATGTTGGTTATGTAAATAATATCACTGTGTATTGTTGCAGACAACTGGAATCTCTTTATCTCAACAATACAGGTACCTAAGCCTTGCTTCAAAAATAGGGACAAATATAATATTCAATCTGAGCCTACAACTCTGTCTAAGGTTTATCATAAAGTTCCCATAAAGTCCTCACACCTGATTTCTGACCTGTATTTGCTTTGTCCTTTTTTCAGTTTTATGGAGTTGAATTTATTTGATAATCAGAATTCAGTACTATTCTTCCACATGGGGTTCTGCAGCATGTGAGCAAATCTTACCTTTGAGAGGCTGGAACTCTGTTCCTCCGTCTGCACAAGGAGGCCCTTCACGCTGTGCATATAACACAAGGAAATGCAGAGAGCTCTACGTTACCACAAATTGAACCTGGTTTAGACTTGCGAGCGGGACAGCCATGTCAGTGTAGCATTCAACTCAGCCCAATTAGTTCTACCCAGAGGCAAGGCTTAATTGTTTCTATCTAGACCTGAGTGTTCTTCTTCCAAACCCCAGGTAGTGTTTGTGCACACCGCTGCATTGCACGGTGGAGACACAACGGCTTAGGATATTGATATTGTCAATGACCCATGTGCTAGACGCCTTTGCAGAATGTACACGGGTCATTAATACTCGATTAACTCAATTTAAACTTTCAGATTAGCAGTGTGGTGCTGCATATGCATTTCTCATCAGCCTCATCTGCTTATATTTTTTACCTGTTCTGCACCAGCCTCCACCTTTGCTTCTCCTTGTCCACAGAAGCACCCCCAATTTGTTTTTCTATTGGTAACAAAAACAGGATAAAACAAGTTACATCATTAATTAAGAAATCAGATAGGACAATTTAATACTTAGCAAGGCTCCAGTGCCCTCCCCTAGGTACATGATACCTTTCTGTAAGATATATGGTAATATTTACAAAGAAAGGGAGGAAAGAAATATAAAGAGCATAGACTTAAAAAATTGCCAATGACAGGAAGTCATAATTTCTAAACTGTTGAGCCTGATTTCTAGTAAATTGGACTACTTCTCGATTTAATATACAGTGAGACAGGAAAAAAAGTACATCTATAGATGTGTTTGATGTTCTTGTCTTAAGGTGTTTTTGCAAAGCAGAGAGTTTTCACAGTGATCATATAAAAGACTAAATATTTTTGTCTGTATAGCTCAAATAAGACTCATACTTCCAACATGCTTTTTTCTTTCTGTTGGTTTTCTTTTCCGTATACTGTTCTGGTTGTGGTCAAGATGAAGTTGTTTTTCTTGATAACAGCCTCTGCAGTGCAGTGTTGATAACAGACTGGTGTTTTGGCTGTTGCTGAGCAGTTCTAGCACAGTCTTCCTATTTTTCCCACTCTGCCTCCGCCGCAAGCAGGCTGGTGGTGGGCAAGAAGCTAGGAAGGGACACAGCCAGGACAGCTGACCCCAACTGACCAAAGGGATATTCCATACCCTATAACATCATATTTAGAAATAAAAACTGAGTGGCGGGGGGGTTGGTCTTGCTTGGAGACTGGCTGGGAACCTATCTGCTTGTGGGAGGTGGTGAGTGGTTGCTTCTGTATCACTTGGTTTTATTCCCTTTCCCTAGCTTACTAAATTGTCTTTATCTTTGGCCCATGAGTCAAAGATGATGAGGGGCCTGGAGCATCTCTCTTACAAGGGAAGGCTGAGGGACTTGGGTCTTTTTAGTCTGGAGAAGAGAAGGCTTAAGGGGATCTAATCAACTCCTATAAATACTTAAAGGGAGGGTGTCAGGAGGATGGGACCAGTCTTTTTTCAGTGGTGCCCAGGGACAGGACAAGAGGAAATGGGCACAAACTTGAACATAAGAAGTTCCACCTAAACATGAGGAGGAACTTCTTCACTTTGAGGGTGGCAGATCCCTGGACCAGGCTGCCCAGGGAGGTGGTAGAGTCTCCATTTCTGGAGATGTTCAAAACCTGTCTGGACAAGTTCCTGTTCAACCTGCTCTGGGTTGACCTGCTCTGGCAGGGGTTTGGACTAGATGATCTCCAGAGGTCCCTTCCAACCCCATGTCATTCTATGAGTTTCCTTGCTTTTGCTCTTCCTAGTCTTTCCCCCGTCTCACTGGGATAGGGAGAGTGAGCTGCTGGCTGGGGTCAACCTACCACATATACCTGGAGCTACTTGCAGCCTGGGAACACTTCAGCACACACACACCCCCACTGCAATTTCAAAAATAAGATGTGGTAATTAAGAATTAGAAAGGAAATTTTAACTTCGTGGTTACCATTAACAAACTTTATTCACTGCACCAAATGCAAAGTTCAATTGATTTTTCATTTGCATGAGTATTTTTCCCATTGTTTTGGTATGATCTACCTGAAAGCTAAGAAGGAAAGTATTTTCAAAAATTGTATTATTTTTCTCATTTTTAGCTTTCCACCATCTTGCAGCTGATTTTTCTGTTGAAGAAAAATCAGTTTTTAGGAAGGAGAGAAGCATCGCAGCAAGGTTTCCTTTCTAAATATGCAACTGTAACAGCACTGAAATACCGCAGGAACAGGTGTTTGTCCTAAGCAACTATTCCTGAGAGAATAGAATTATCTTCTTGGTGTCAAGTATATTACATTTCCTTTCTAGAAGTAACAATCTGCCCAGTAAAATAATAATGAAAACTGTGAGTCGGTTTTGTATGTGTGATAAACGTTCTGACTAATGTTTTGAATGCCTAGAAAAAAGGACCAAAAATCACCATTATAAATTGATTACTGTCATATGTATGATTAAATTCCATATGTAGCAGTGAACAAATTTACCCAAATACCACTTTCTTGAAACAAGGTCAACAGATTTTTGGCCAGCTGCTTTTGGACATGCACATTGCAGTATCCAGAAATATATTTTCTGCTTCAGTAAAGAAATCTGTAATCTATTAGTAATGGCCACCTACTCCATTAACTCTTTATAGTTCTGGAATTTCAAGTACTACTGTAATTTGTTTGGTCTTGTCAGTATTGCGTTGATTTCCCTCAGTTTTCCTCTGCCTAAAGATTACTAAATCTCTTTCCTGAATCTCACTTAACTCTGCCTTAAGGAACAGCAACTTAGGGGTTTCTTTTTGTTTTTCAAGGTCTACTTCTGCCTTAAAAGTAGAATATACCTGACTCTCTATGGCTTTTTTTTCACCTTCACAAGTGAAATCTTTACTTTTCCTTGTTTTAATGGATGTTACAGTGATATTTTTCCTTCTTATGTTTTCTCAAGCAATTCTTACTGGATAGTAAAGGTCACAAAATGATATTTTTATTCTTTGGTTATTTAGTACTGGACGGTAGAAATAAATCTACATCCTGTTTTGCAAACTTTTCTATCAAAACGTGGAATAGCAAAAAAGAAAAACCTTAACATGATATGTCATAGGCAGATTTTTCTCATTACTTTTGCAACCTTCAAATAATTCCATAATTGCTTGATAAACATAGGCTTAAAATTAATGTAAAGTTGATTTAGGAATTACTTTAACTATAAGCCTTCCATTATATTTGAGGGAAAAAACACCCCTTGCTATTTTGTGAGGGGCCTTTTTTCCCTCAAATATACTGGAAGAAAATATTTCTTAATTTTATATACATGTTCACTAAAATTAGAGCTGGTAAGACATTTTTTGAAGACTTATCTCATTGTTTCATTTTTAGCATGAAAAGCTTGGATTTATTTCTGACCAAAGTTATAGAGAAAAAGAGAGAGACACTAAAGCTGGCTTTATTGAACGTTATTAAAAAATGGAAAGGTGAATCTGCAAAGACTAATATGAACCCTATGCAGTATAAGTAGAGACTTGACGGATGTCTCAGGTGTCCCTCTGGGACAAAGGAGAAGGTCTCAGCAGGCAGGTAAATCTCCTGAGCTCTTGCTTCTGTTGAAGGTTTCTCATGCTTTTCCTCTCATTTGCTCTCTGAAAGCACTTCAAGCGGTCTTTAGGTTTAGTTCTAATTCTGAATATGATTTTTTTATTTTTTCCTTTTCAGCAAAAAAAAAAAAAAAGTTTATTTTTTCATGAGTTCTACATAGAACTCTGTCTTTTTAATGACTGTTTGTGACCCACGGATGTCAAAGAAGCTTAGAAATTACCCGGGTGCTCGCCTGACAGCGTATTATCAGCTGTTAACTCTGCCAGAGAATTTTAAGTGCATTTTTCTGACTCATTCTTTGCATGTGTATGGCTACTACCATGTGAGGAGATTGGGAGGGGTTCTCTGGCGTAGATGGCCAGGTTGGATAAGAGAGCACACATCTTAGAAGAAGCAGTAAGCCTGGGAAGAAAGTTTGTACAGCACCACAACATGCTGTCTTGAACCTACCAAAATGGGCGAGGGATATAAAAAAAATTATCTCTAACAGCTTGTGCTGGGGCTCTGGTTTAAAGTGGAACCTAGAAACATGGTTTTTCTGTCTGATCTTTCTCTCCCTTCGCAGTTTCAAACTTTTTTTCATTGGGTTTTTCACTCAGCCTGTGCTGCTGAGGTACAGCCATCTGATTTTGACTCTTTGTTTTTCTTTTTTCATGAACTTCAAACATATATGCCTCGGACTTGACATCTCCCATCTTGTTTTCCTATGATTCAGTTCTTCTTTTCCTTAAGAAACAACAAAAAAAAAAGAAAAAAAAAAAGAAATAAAAGCACCCCAAGGTGTGCCAGCTTCAGTAAATGGGAGGTAATAAGGCTGGGCGTGCGTGTGCCAATGAGTCTGCAGAGAAAAGCCGCCACACCTTAAACCTCAAGCCAGTGTTCGCCAGCCAACATCACTGGGGTTTAAGCCTACCAGCTCCTATTTATTCAAACTGTTGCCACATGAGCTGGTATTGCAGCCATGTTTGCCATAGAACGTGCCAGCTCTCAGCTTATCTCCCTTTCCCCGCTGAGAGCTGCTGCTGGAGCGGGACGTTGTCGCCGGCGCTGCGTTCCTCGGCGTTTCTCAAACCAGCCGTGACTCGGAGGAAAGCCCAGCGCCATGGGACCCTGAATATGCACTGCTAATGCAGCCAAAGCATCTTTCATTTCTTTTTCCTCTTCCCCATGTGCCTGTCGTTGAATCGGGTTCGTTTTTATCATCTTCTGGGATTCACTCACCGCCTTGTGAAACAGCGACGTGCAGTGACCTTGGCAGGGCAGCATCAGACCGCCTGGGAAGGATTTTCATTGCTCTCTCTTAGCCATAAATATTTTATTCATAAAGCCCATGCTCAAAAGGTGTGTACTAACCCCTGCATATAAAGCGCCTTTTTTTTTTTTCCCTTTTTTTTTTTTCTCCCAGATATATTAATCTGGGAGAACTTGTCACAACCAACGAGAGGTTGTGTCCTCACACATTTTTAAGAGCGTGAACACTGGAGCGTTTGTCCGAGTACGGGTCTGAGAGGGCTGTTGACAGCCGGCTACAGTCAGTTTCCCAAGAGTGAAACTTCCAAATGGAGATACAGCCCCACATAAACCACACACCCTGACGTGAGGTGTTTCAGCATGCCCTGTTCTCAGCCCGAATAAAGATGGTTCATTTCATCTTGGGACCTGGCTGCTGGGCTATAGGCTAGTCTGGGTGGGAGGCTCCCTCCACTTCACCTTCTGATGCTGTGCCAACTCAAAAAAAAAATATATCAGTATTCCTTAGGACAGAGAGAGGGAGCAAGAGGGAGCATGACTCTGCGGCAGAGCCATCGGGGCTCCTGTTTGGAAGAGAGGAGATCCTGGTTCTGATTTCTTCTCAGGAGACTGCATAAGAGCCTTGTGTTAAAGAGTTATTAGAGTTCAGAGACATGGGTCTGCCACCCCCGCCAACCCACAGGTTGAGGAGGGCATGGAGGCCAAGTCTGTCCACCTTGTAGGTGGATTTTTTCAACCACTGACCTGCCATATGAAAGAAGGGCATTGTAACCATCTGAAACGTTTGTGTTTTTTAAAAGAAAAAGATAACTCTCCTGCCAAAGTCTAGAAGAAATTTTCTGGCTGTGAACCCTAAAATATAATTATTGTGAACCCTATTGTGAACTCTAATATCAAGACCTCCCTGCAATTCTGAATTGCGTGCCTAACTTCTGAGAAGAGACAAGTTTTTACGAAGGTTTCTCCCTTTCTTTCTTCCCTGTTGATGGGAACCCATGCTCTGTGCAGGCATGTGCTCAAGATGCTGGGGGCTTGAAGAATGTTCATGGGAGATTGTGGCAGTGATGGGGACAAGACCCACCCCAGCATGGCCTTGCATGCACCAAAACGTGTTCTTATTGTCTTGTCTCTTGATTGTCCACCTTGGAGAAGTGTTTATAGCATGTCTGGTTGGAGCTACCTCTCTGACAGAGACGTGAGACTTCTACTTCAAAGCAGGAACGTGATTCAAGATCCAGCTACATTTTAGGGCTACAGTCTATTTTGGTTTTTTTTTTTTTGGTTTTTACCATTACATTACCTGCTTAAGATCACACAGGGCATTTATGATGATATTGGGAGTTCACTGAACGCCTGGACCTCAGACTCACAGCTTAACTGTACTCTCTCCTTAGCACAAAGCATTGTTTGTGTTTAGAAGACTGCCTTTTCCCACACTGATGAATATTTAAAGACAGTAATCAAGCATAGTTTTGAGAGTGTTTGGCAACAGTCTGAATGACATGCTATAATAGCTTCCATGGTTTATAAAATGTTACTAAAGATATAACAGATTCTGTACATTTCTTAAGTACAGAGCATGTTGAGATACCTTGACATTCTGGAGCTTTTTGTTTTTCACATATGCTTGCTTTTTGCTTTACTATTTAATTGACAATCTCAGTTAATTTGCAGTGGGGCTTTTAGTTTCCTGTGCAAATTAATGAAGTCTACCCTTAGGCATAATTCAGATATTGCCAAGCCTCCTCAACTGCCTCTCCCGAATAACAGCAAACTGTTAACAAAATGTCTGAGACGCAGAAATACCTATATTCATGCGTTTTAGAAGCTATTTGTTTATATATAGAAAATCAGAACCAACTTTATATCTAAAACATCAGTGATTAAATAACCAGCTGCAGAGAACATTAAGCAATATTAAAAAAAAAAGCCTTCTGAGAAGCCGATGTTGAGGTTTCTTTCTCTCAGCTGGAGAGAAGATCCAGCTGGATTGTCTCTTACTCTACCCCAGATTGTAACCTAAACCGGTAGCAATTTGATAGAAAAAAAAAAAATCCTAGATATGCAGATCATTCAATTCTGTATAGTAATTGTAGCTGTTTAATCTTCTTAGGTCATCAAATAGCTTTGTAAGTGCTGTTAATGCTCATGCTTTGCTGTTTACTTGCTTTTGCTTTTTCTTGACTCTCATTTTAATAAAAAAAAATGTTGGTGAACAGAAATTCATATAAAAAGGTCAAGAATAAGATAACAATGTTGCTTTCCGCTATGAAAGTACGTAATTTACAAAAGAGAATACAATTATTTAATGTTCTCTGCTAAAGATGCACTTTCTTTGACAGAAAATTAAGTTATTGAAAAATGAAATCCTGGGTAGAAAATAAGGAAAAAATAAAAAATAAGTGTTTTCTTCTTGTTCAAATGAGTATGAACAGGAAGCAATTTTATTGGCCTTCATAGAATCATAGAATTGTTTTGGTTGGAAAAGACCTTTAAGATCACCAAGTCCAACCATTAACCTAACACTGCCAAGCCCACCACTAGCCCATGTCTCTCATCACCATGTCTGTCTGGCTTTTAAATACCTCCAGGGATGGTGACTCCACCACTGCTCTGGGCAGCCTCTTCCAGTGCGTGACAACCCTTTCCATGAGGAAATTTTCTGTAATGTCTAAGGCATCAGAAGGCTCTTTATGTGTGGGATTCACAAATT
The DNA here is from genome assembly GCA_033628505.1 of Tringa tobata. Taxonomy (NCBI): domain Eukaryota; kingdom Metazoa; phylum Chordata; class Aves; order Charadriiformes; family Scolopacidae; genus Tringa; species Tringa tobata. The sequence continues at coordinate 922,404 of JAHREE010000489.1, forward strand.
TATTATCTTCCTACTCCTCTTACTCTCCTTCAGTTTTTACTCTAGGCCACGTCTCTTCCTTCAACAGATTTATAAGAGGTGTGTTAACACTTGTGTTCTGAGATGCTCTTAATTTACATAAGACAACAGAAATACTACCATTTTTGCTGAAATTTGAAGCATCTTAATTACTTCAGACTTTATTAATTATGAGGGCTCTTTGCTTTCGAAAATGATGCATCAAGTGCTGGTCTGAATAGGATGTGCTCAGCAGCAAAGTGACTAAGGAGTTAGACTGTGGCTAATATGGTGTACTTCTTATATCTTGAAAGCCCAATATTTAAACATTTCTTACACTATGGTACACTGTCAAAATGAGCTCCTCGCAGAGATTGTCTGGCAAATATTACTTTGCTGTATTTTACCACACTGCTTGCCAAATGGCTGCATTCTGTAACTTAAGTTATAAAAACAAGACTGTAAGAACGCACAGTCAGCAGTCAGTTGTCAGTCTTTCTAGATACACCATAAATAAGCATGATCTTCCTTAAAACTGTATGTGCTGAAGCTAGTGGAAACACGGCATTTTCTAGTTAATGGTGTTGTGTGGATTTTTTAAAGTAAGGTGAAAATTCACAGTATTAAAACATTCACAATATCATTCCAGCGTAGGTCTCCTGAATATTTTTGTTTTAACACCAAATCCTTTATTGAATTAATTAACATTGTCTCTGCCTAAGAAAAATAAGTTTTTAAAGTTTATCTTCAAATCTTTATTACTAACATGATCATCAGCCTTTGTAGGTGATGTATATAACCTGGGATTTACTGTCAACTCTTCCATCTCCTTGTTATGCATCTCTAGGCTGTGATCATTTGTAACATTCTCAAGATCCATTCATTAATTTATATCCCAAATCCTTCACATACACTCTGGTATTTTACTTGTTTCCTGGAGCTCATCCGCATGATCTTGAATCCTGTCTATTCAAGCTTCTCTTGCAAAAATATTATTTCTTTTATACCATGCCATGTAGGTGACACGAAAGTACTTTGAGTTGCTTCTCTGGTTCTCATGGTGCCCACATTTCTTATCTGAGTTTTCAGGAGCAATGTTATGCAGACCTAGTCTTCCATGTGTTATTTTTGTTTCTTTTATTATATATCACTTCCTATTCCATGAGTGATGTCTCCACTTATTTCCTTCCCTTTGCGTACAGGTTCTCATATGAAAGGAACATGAGTAAACAGAATTTTTTGTCACAAGTTAGATGTGATTTGGAGGTAGGAACGTAGAATCAGAAAATAATTTACATGGGAAGGGACCTCTTGAGGTCACCTGAAGAAAAAACTCCCACTCAGAGCATGGACCAGTCTATCATAGAGGATACTATCCCTTAAGTAACCAATTATATGGAACCGCCTCCGCCTCGGCCACTGTAGTACAGCATCCTGAGCGACTGCTCATGGCACACTTTCCTGTAATTATGAACGTGATTATCTGAACACGGGACACATTTCCCTCTGCTGCCACTCTGAAATTTCCCTTGCCTTGCACTGTATTTACAAGCAGCCTGTCTTTCACGCTGCTTTCCAGACAGCAGCCAAGCTTTAGGCTAGCTTTTCAGGGTGAAGAAAAATCTGTGGAGGACTATTATAAACTTTGCTCAATAGAGGGCACATGGTCCCTTTTCCTGAGACTATGTAGCAATAAGCTGATTAGACTTATTAAGTATTCTTGAGAAAAACATAAATATTGTGGTTTCATAATTTTTGATGTATTATTCTATCTTGGTCAAGGCTGAAATCAGAATATGCTTCTGTTTGGATTTTCTTTCTGAAAAAAGCATAGCGTATTTCTGGTGATCCTAACAAAGCAGGAACTTGTCAAAAATGGTAGCTAAATTTGCTTCCTGTAAGCTGCATTTAATTGAATAAGTGAACTCTTGTCTTTGAACGCGTCTCCCGAGCTTGTCAAGAAGAGGAGGTACAGATTCATCAATGCCAACCGGGCAGATAAATGAAATCCTTAAGAAGATTTGCCTTCGTGTATGAACGTTAACTGTAAAGCATTTTAAATACTGAAAATGTTGAAGCTGAACGTTGCCAAAGCGGACTTCATAGAGTGAGTTTACTTTTTTAGTAGAGGAAGTATCGGAAAATGTGGCACTTAGTCCTGCAGATCAATAGCTGTTGGCATACCACGGAGTCTAGCCTTCTGAATAGCTACACTCCAGACATAAGTATCTAAGGGGCAACACCAAGATGAATCCATTAATCTGATGAAGATTGATTGAGCTGATTGAGCATATGTCTACCTCCTCTCATTTTGATAACAGCTACAAATAGCTGCTGATGAAAATTAGAGCAGACTTAGAACATGTGTCAGCTTAAAATCATTCTCTGCAGTCTCCCACAGCTCTCATAAAGCCCTTCCAGTCTATGAAATGCATTTGCCAGCTGGGAAGCCACGGTGTTCCTTGGAATGCTTTAGGAGCTTGATTAAATCACCATTCTGACTTTTTTTTTCAGTGGGCAGAACAATGCCAAGAGGCACGTAACTGATAATGGGGTGTGTGGTAGACTTGCTTGGCAGAAGGTAACTTTCAAGACTGCTGTCTCAAACGCACCCTAACGGAACTCTGCCTTACTGTAGTCCCTGTGGAATTGTTGGAAGCTGTTTGAAACAGGGAGTTCCCGTGGTGGGGGTATGGTCGTGCAGCAGATGGCTCGCTGTGGCGAGACTGAACTCCGTACAAGAAACGACTGGCAAGATCATTGCAGCTTCTCTCCTTTCTGTAGCATATAGGTGCAATCCCATGCATTTAATTTATTTAAATTATTCTAACAGTATTCTATTAATAAATATAAGGATCGTAAAATACACATAAATACATATGCATGTCAAATAAATAAAGCAGTGAAGGCCATTTTAAGCTCTTCACACTCAGGCTGGTAAGATATTAGTCATGCAGATTTGGCTACTGAGGCCAGTGGGATGACTCACACAGGGGAATAAGGCAGTGAAAAATTTGTCCCTAGGTGGCTTCAGAAACACACTATGCTCACGGACTGAAACAATTAAAATTTCACAGTGTCAGTTTAGCTTTTAAAATGTCATGCAAAACACTGCAAAAGAACTGAATCATGATGTGACTAGCTTAAGTTTAAAGCAAAGAGTTTCTTAATTATTTAAAGGAAAGAGTTCAAAGTTAAAGTTTACAAGAGTTCTTTAAAGCAGAGAGTTGCTCATTAGAATTCCACAAATAATTGTCACTCTGACATTTAAGTGTTGCTCCCCTTGTACTGCCTTTCTGCTGCATAATAATGTAGGTTGTATTTGGCTTAAGAATTTTTAGGGGGAAAATTGTTTTTCAGTGAATATTATGCAACTGATGCATACAGCTTAAGCCTTTCTCCATCTCTGAGGTTAAGGTGTTCCATTCTGCGTGAAGTGTCTTGTAGTTTGTTATCAGCATATTCACCTCAGATGAATTAGTGCCATTTACTGAGAAAGAGCAAGATGTTTTTACCTTTCTCTGCTGTGTCCTAGCTGAGCATCCTAACCACTAGGTTGTTAAATATTCCACAGGAGGCATTCATTTGTAGATTTTTTTTTTTCCTTGACAGCTATAGTTTAATTTCAGCAAACAAGAGTTCCTGATTAAATATCTTACTGATGGAAAAACCCTGTGTGTGGAATTTTACAGAAGTGGGGATAATTATCGTTAGTGCTGTGTTTCTCAAATCAGAAATAGTAAACGAAATCCACTGCTAAGGATTAGGTGCGATAAAGTTAGCGACTGTGACAGACAGAGGTACTAAAATGTTAACAGCAGTGTGTTTCAGCTTGTTTTTCACTAATGAGAAACGCCTGATCTTTCTGGGAAGGTTATTCCAAAGGAGGCGATATGCTGTTGTGATGTTGGGGTTTTGCAGTTGTGAACCGTACTTGAACTGCCCAACATGGAAAATAATTTGCTATCTTTGTTTTCTGAGTTATGCTTTGGGGTGCACTGACAGTAGGCAAATGCAGTCTGTGGAGCAGACTAAACGCAATATACCCTACCCCTTTTATGGCGTTATGTTATTGCAAAACATTTTGGATTATGTTGTTCTTGCAATGCTTTTGATGAATCTTAATAGATCTAAATCCAGAGCCTGGTTATTTATGGATTAATCAGAAGGAGTTAGCGAGACTTTGCCCGTGTTTGGGCAGGTAGAAGTAGGGATCTACAAACAAAATACAAGTACCTTTGGGCTGCCATCGCTAAGTGTGTTCTCTGGTGCTGTAATTTAATGTTCTTCAGGATAAGATACATACCTGTGACTCGGCCTTTTCGCAAACAAAGCAAAGTACCATCGGGACCTTGTCCTTTTGCACAACAGTAATGCTTTCGCTCCTTAGGAAAGAAGTTACCTAATCTCAGAGTGTGTGGAGCAAACAGGCCGTTTTAGAGGCTAACCTTTTTGCCATACTTTCAGTGCAAACACTCAAGAAAGAGATAAAAACAGGGCACGGAGTAAGTTTGGTAGCCAGGAATAGCTCGGTTTTCAAAAGGACAAACAAAAATTATTAAAAAGACCATCTTAGGTAATCGTTCACAGGCAGAGAGTTTTGGAAGTTGTGTATTGGCTTTATTAACTTTTTTTTTTTCCATTCCCAGTAAACACAGGTATGTGCCAGCGTCTCCAGACCCAAACATTCTCGTGCAGCACTCAATCACGTGTTGAGTGCATGGGCAAGTCACCTTTGTATCTGTCCAGAGTTCATGCTAAGGTCTACTTTGGGCTCGTTCTTATTGTGTTTCCCGGGAAACAGAAACAGTGTGGAATAACAGTGGTTTACTAAACATCTGGGAATATCATGTTTGATGGCAAAGCACATTGTATGCCCATGATGATATTTTTCCTTGCTCTGTGTAAGCATCATTCCAGGGTTTTTTTTTTACAAATTCCAAATACCAAATAAATAACTGTTTCTGTTGGAAGTCAGGAGAAATGTAGGAAATCTCTGCAAAGCACATGCAGAATCCCATTTTGGCGTCTTTTGCAAGAATATGCCATCACTCCTGGAATATGAAGAAAGGAATATAAAGTGCAACAATAAATAAGAAGTCAATTGTACTTTTCTGCTTTTCTTATACAAACAAGCAGAATTGGAGAGATTTTGAACAATTTTATTCATTTACCAGGGTAATTAAAAAGAATGAAATATTTTGAATCTGAACAGACTTCATTTTTCAAAGAATTTGTGGTCATGCTCAAAAACTTGTATCATTTTAGAAGATTACAAATTTGATGGTTGTTGACAATGTTAAAACTATGAAACAACAGTAGAAAGATGGATGTATCTCCTCCATAAGATGAAATTTCTATTATGTAAAAATGTTAAATATTTCTATTATGTATAAATGTATTACACATACTAGGAAAGAAAGTCTGCATGTGTTATACATTTATTCATGATTGGTAAACCCATAGAATACCACAGCGAAAATTAGAGATTTTAAAGCAGTGACATAAGAGATTGACAGCAATGGACCAGCAGAGATTAAAAGTCAGATGAGGATACAGGATGTGAGTGTTTCCTTGGAAAAGATTGTCTTTCCGTGAGTCAACCTGGTAGAGGAAGAGAGGGATTATCAAAACATGGGGAGAAGCGGGAGACTGCAGTTAGCATCACTGGCTTAATCATAAAGGGCACAAATGGATAATAAATACAATTTTTCTTATAAACCTTCTGGTTCCTAGTCCAAAATACAGTGCCATAGATTTTTAGATGCAGGAACTCCTGGTCACTGCCCCTTTTCTTGTGCTGCGGAATAATTAGAATCCAGCTGCTCAACAAGATTTGTCCATGTAAACGGACATTGGGGCACAGCATCTTCTGTGTCAGACGTGTGACACAACCGCTCTGTCGCCCTTGAATACCCATTTTGCAGAATAACATCATCTTAATGTAATTTTCTCCACAAGACGTTTCTAGGTTAACAGCAGGGCTCTTTGGAGGAATATTAGTTAATCATTTTCTCATTGGCAGGTGATGTTACACCAAAATAGAAGTATTGTGCTCAAAATTTTCATTTCAGTCAAAGTTACCAGTAGGTAGAAAAGAAAAATGTGGTTTTATTGATCCAGGCCAGCCATTGGAAATCTAGAGTTGGCAAACTCTGTAGGAAATAATCTCTATGGAAAGATCTCACATGTTTACCTGTTGTGCTTAGAACCTGTACTGAAAAATCACGTAGGCTGTGTTTTGTTAAGGCATTTCCCTCTCTCATAATAGCAAAAGAAAAATAAAGAAAAATCAAGTACTTTTAGTATTGAGGTTGAGTGGGTATTCAACATCCTTACTCTACAAAGCTGTTGAGAGGCAAACAGCAATGAAACAAGACAACCACGTGTGAGCCTTGCAGACTGCTGGTATTGCTCAGCAAGGGGAACCCCTACGGCAGGGCCAGCAATGACGAGAACTCTCCGGTCACTAAATTGTGTCAGTTCTCTACCATCTCTCTGAGATCCTTTCCTTGTAAGGTGTGACCATTCCTTTTGCTGCCTGCATTAATCCTTACTCTACTGCACACCTTGCGACTTCAAAAGGATTGAGCTGAGGATGCTATAATGAGTAGTTCCAAGAAATCTTGGCTCATTCCCCATGTCTTCCATGAGTAAAGCTTCCAGGGGTAGCATCTGCTGCAATTTAACATTTTGCTCTCGTAGTGGTCATGACATCAATACCTTTTTGTTGATATTGCTATGTCAGCATAGACTTTTTGCAGTGATGTGTAGTGGACTATAGCAAAAATAGTCAAAACTCCTGTAGGCAAAAAATGATTATATGCATTGGCACAAAACAATTCAGCCAGCTGGGTGTCTCCTGACTCAAATAATATGACGAAGCTAAACTTGGCAGATGAAAACCTCCCAGTGTGGAAGGGCCTTGGTGTCTTCTGATTGCTATGGTAGGAAAAACAGAAGTGAAAACATCGCTAGAAAACACTACGCTAAGGCTTTTTATAGGCTGATGTTTCAAATGGTGTCAGTAGAGCTGTAAATTGTAAGCTTCTGGCACAGGGTGTAACATTCCAGAAAAAGAATATTTTTTTTCCACAGAATCAGATTTGATTTGTAATAACAAACAGTGTGAACGTAGCCCAGTGAACTTTAACACATCAAGGACAGTGTTCTCAAATAAAGTGGCCTGCAAAGGTGGCAGAGTTCAGTTCTGGTCTTGCAGACCTTTGAAGCCTAGCTTGTTTAATTTGGGGCAAGTTTATATACATGAAAGAGAACTGTATATTTTGGCTTTGGAATCTAGATTGCTGTTTAACCACCATTCATAATTATGGTATTACTTATTAATCTTTGTAGCCTTAGGTCAGTAGAGATCTGAAAAGCAGCTGCATGGGTCAAGCGTGACAACTTGTCTCCTCGTCTTTTAAGTGATGGATGGTTTTTAAAATAAGCGTAGCAACAGCATGTAATACTTATGTGTCAATTTTCACAGCCCATCACAAAATTCTTAAAAAGAAAAAAAAAATATGAAATCTCTATGTTGTAGATGGAGGGAGTGGGAGGCAGAGAAGCATCCTTACTGTTCTGTGAGTCTTTAAATTAGGATATGGCAGAGCCAGGATTCAAACCTGGGTCTCTTAACTCCAAGACTAGTGGTCTGTCCACTCCAGAATGTAAAGAATCAAAACAAAAGCACATTCTTAGTAAAAATCTAGAAGTAATGCACCAATTTTATAATCCTATTTTGTCTTTGAGACACTAACTGAAGTTAGGATCTACACTACATTCCGAGTTGCTTTTCCAGAAATTCAGTCCTCTATCTATTAGGATTTCCCTTGAAAAATTCTATTCGGAGGATGCATTTCTACCTTTAAGAGCTTCTCCTTGACAACAGCTCAAATTCTCTGTTAATCACAATTTTCTGTTGAAAAGCATTTCCACTGCCTGACAGTAACTTGCTGGAATTCAAGTCTCTGAAGGGTTATTTGGGGTCATAATTTGGGTAAGCAGTATTTTTCTTGTCTGTTTTTAAATTGATGCTACATATTCATAGTTAAGATCTTAATGTTTAAGCAAGCTTCCTTAAATAATAGTAGGCACTTTTAAATTTAATATAGGTAAATGAAAATATATTTGAGGTTTTTTATGTTTCTCAAAATAGTTTACTTGAAAGTGTTTAAAATTCTGCCTGTATGCAGAGCCCTTTCTCATTTTCTTGTGTATTTTCCTAGATTTTTCCATGGGAGATAGGATGCTAAATCCTTACCACAGGGCAGACACTTTGTAATTTTCCATGTGCTACCTAGAAGTTTATGTGAGATTTGGAATTAATCACTTATACAGCTCTCCCTCTTAATGTGATTTATCTGTTACTGATTGACCAGAGTGAGTGTAAAGTTCTTAAACTACTGATGATACCTTTCTATAAAATAACAATGACATTCACCTGCACTCAAACAATGGGTTATTTTCCTGAAAAATCTGCCTCTTGAGAAAGAGGTTGAAACCATAAAGTCAGAAAGGTTCTTCCTATAGTAGCCCTTGCAGTGCTAAAAACATACTGTGGTTGCATATAAATATCTCCTTCTGTTTCAGGGTATAAATTTACACAGGATTGCAGTGAGTAGCTGGGCACCTCCGGGAGCTATAAACAATTATTCTGGAGCCAGAAGCTTCAATCCTTTTTCCGCAGGAAAGAGGACTTTTCATTTTTGTTAGCAGCTGGAACAGAAACACAGGTTCCAGAGGTTCCATTGGTAGCTTTCCCATTATCCGGAGAAGGAACAGGGGGCAAAAGCGGGAGGAGGAAAATATTTTTAAGGTGCATTATTTTGTCTCCACACACAGAATTTTGCGAATAGTCTCTTATTTTTCTATTATGTACACTACACTGGAATGAAACAGCCCCCTCCAAAATACAATCTACTTCAGTAAATTAACGTATCTTAAGAACTAACCACATTTTCAACTTTAGTAACAAAGACTTGAGGTGGCTCATGAGTAGAACAGTCACAGTCTCCTCTCTCCAAGCAAATTAAATGCCAGTATGAGAATGCATAAAATAATCAAAACCATTTTCAGATTACCCTGAAAAACATTTTTCCATATGAACTCCACATATAATCCTTAGAAATCATGAATGTTTCATTAATTCTGGATTCAGGAGGAGCTCTCCCACTTTTCCCTCCTTAAAAAAAAAAAAAAAAACAAAACTAACAAAATAACCCAATTATAATTTACTAGGGTGAGGGCAGGGATTAAACGGAGTTTTGTTGAACGTTGACTGTTTAAGACTCATTTGTAGGTCACAGAGTACAATAGAGGTCAGAACTGAGTGGGCCATGCTCACTGTCACACCAAACGTCCCTGCTCTTCAGTGAGGGGTGACCATTTCTTACTGGCACTAGAAAGCACTGGCCAGAGGGGAAAAGGGTGACCAGGAATGTCCTGTTCGTATCGGCCTACGTAAAAGGCATTGGACCTATGTGTTATATTTTGTGAATCTGTAAGAAAAAGCCATATTCAAAGTCATAGTGTATTTATAAACTAATCACGCAACTTCCATGGAAATCTTTTCTGGAATTTGGGGAATTTCTCGCAGAGCTGAGTTTGTGGGTGGGATGGACTCCTGTCTGGCACTAATGACATCATTGGCTGTTATAACTTCAGCTCCTAATTTGATATCTGGATTCAGTGCACATTAGGAGGACAGGCCTGTGCACCAGGGGAGAGGGGTTCTCTTTGACCATAAAGCCTGCATTTTCAGAAAGAAAAAGCCCAGGTTTTGTCAACCTTTATTTGTGCATTGTACTTGTAGGAGTGATGGCTTAGAAAGTCACACTTACTTATGGATATATACTACCCACCTAATACTAAAATTGACAGCACTAATAAGTCCATGGTCTCGTACTGATTTCTCACATGTTATATTGTAACAATATTTCCCTGGCTCTTACTCTTTTTTTGTTGTTGTTTTGGTTTTTGTTTTTTTGTTTTTTTTGTTTTTTTTAATTGCAGCTTTCATTTCAATTTCATCATTGGGAGAAATGGAAAACAGAAACAGAAAACAGTAGAGCACATATTTTTCCCTCTCCTCCTGCTTATATAGACCAGATACTTGAGTTCATACCAATCACCTATAAGTGTAGTCTTGAACCTCTTTGTATACGAATGAATTTCGGTCTGTTGCTGACAGCTGGGCTACTCTTTTTCTACCCCCAGCACCACCTACTGGGACCCGGTGCCCAGTCTTCTAAAAAGTGCTGTCTCCTTGCAGTCAGTAATTGTGTCACTTCCACCTTCTGCTTGCAAATAGTACCAAAGTCCTTGGTAGTTGGTCATTTCAAGGTTTTTCCCTTGCCTTAAATCATAAATAAGAGGATATGAAGATTCAAAAGGAAGGAAAAGGAATATTCTCATTAAGAGTGTGTAAGGTATTTATATAGTGGTGGTTGTGGTTTTATTATAGTGTCCCAAAACCGACAAACCAGCCTGAAACTCTGAATTAATTCTCTGTAGTGAAATGCATAATGTGGAAAAAAAAATTAAATGTGCTCTATTGCCTCTATTACTTAAAGTTTAAAATACAGTTAATTACACAGCCATCTCATTACCTGGCAGAAATATTTTAAGACAAGTGGAGAATATTTGAATCTGGCTGATAACCTGGCAGTTCATTCCCAGAGAAAGCACTGAAGATCCTCAAATAAAAACACCCTTCAACCTCTGGGCAGGAAGGACTGGTGCGTCTCCAGGGAACGTGGGGACCAGGAGCAGACTCACTGCTGCAATCAGTGGTGGCTGTGGTTTTAATTAGCCGTCCTTCAACATTATTCTGCCGCGGTGGAAAAACATATGAGGCATTAAACCTTAACTTATCACTCAACTAATAATTAATTAATAATGGGTTTGGGGGGAAAAGGTCTGTTACGTTTTTTTAACTAAGCTGCAACACAGTTTTGAACCCCCGGTCACATTGCAAACACTTTTTCTCTTAGAGGGCAGTCAGTTTAACAACAAATGCTGTTCTGGGTTAATTTAGACCTGAAAAATAACTGTAACTACTCCAAAATATTTAGTCCTTGCAGGCAATGGTACTGCTTCTAGGTACTGTCACAGTTTTCAAGGGCTAGGTAACGTTTTTTGTGTGGTTCCTCAAAACACGACCAAAGTTAACTCTTTGTCTCATTCGAAGTTACTTCGGGCTTCTTTCTTTGTATCCCCTTCCTCTGTTTCCAGCTGGTGGTTTTATCCTCCTGTGGATCTTGCTTCCATTCCTAAAGGTAATTTTTAATAAAATATATTTTGATTTTTAGGCTGGGTATCAGGAAGAAAAGAAATTGAGAACTTTAAGTTGGGGAAGACGGTGGGAAACAGGAGAGAAAAGGGGAAGCCAAAGAATACTCATTTTCAAGTGAGCTTCCCCTGTGACACATGCCCCACCAGTCTGGCTGAATTCCGTTGTTTAGGGTCAGTTCAGGCCTTGAGAAAAGAGCTTTTAGAAGACTAAAAGAAATGGAAACGTGTTCGATTGCTCTTGGAGCATAAAGCTTGAGATTTCACCGTGCAGCAATGTCCCAGTGCGAGCATGCGAGTGCCTGCTAGAAGTATGTTCTTCTCCAAGTTGTGTGGCTTGCTAACCTCTTCAGAGGTGCCAGGTCATAAACTGGTTATGTCAGTCCTGTGCAAAGAACATGAGCAACCTGCATTTCAAAGGTGTGTCTCATAGTCACAAGATTGAGCCTAAAAAGAGCTGGCCTTCAAGAAAACAGGTGGGCTTCCAAGATCTTCTCTTCCTCAGGGGGCTACACCATGACTTTTCCTCTCCACCTGTGCTCTGATTCAGGCTTTCTAAAAATGCTGCATTGCAAACACTCTTATTTAACGTTCCTCTGATCTTCTGCAACTTTATTTCACCCTTAACCTTTTTCTTAATGCCTCTTCCTCTCCCCCACCTCTATAGCTGTATCATTTAGTCAGGACCCAAAGCAAACAGGGGTGCTGATTTTACTCCATGTGCTCTGCCCTGTTGTTTAAATGTAATGAAAAACAAAAGCCATTTTGAATGAAGGTAGGTATTTGCAAACTTGCTTCCTGAGAGTAAGAAGTTTTATGTTTTAAGATAATATAATGAGAGTTTGCAAGTCTCTACATTTCTGGAACAGAGAGATTAGTGCAATAAAATTATGAAAAACAAGACTCAAAATTCAGAGACAAAAATGAACACAGGAGAAATTCCAATATATTTACAAAAATGTTCTAATTTCCTTCTCAGTTTTATGACTTTACTGTTGAACTGCTTACTTCTACAGGAAATAAAATACATTGCTCTGTAAAATAGTAGAGTATGCTATCAAAGGTAGTGAACAGTTACTTGGTCTTTACTTAGATGGTCATAATCTCTTCTGAATTGTCTTTTGGTTTCACATAGTTGCTATCAGCAGAATATTAGAGAAGTGATTGCCTCCTGTTTTTCATTTAAATGTTAATTCCTGAGGGTTGTATTTTTTTGAATGTTAGTTTTCTACTTCGTGGTCAATGCAAGTATTCTTTAATTCTGTTTTAAGGAGTTTTGGTGCAAGTTAGGGATTTTGAGAGCAGAGCAGTACTCGTTACCCATGATCTTGGTTAGAAGGGAATGAGCTGATACTCCTGGTAAAATGATAAGTTTGGGACCTTTGTCAAGACTTCTGTTGACATCCATCTTTTCTGGAAAAAAAAAAAAAAAAAAAAAAGAGAGAATAGAAATATAAAATCAGCCAAAGTAGGTTTTAATATGAAGAACAGGTCATTTTTAATGTGTGCAGCTGAAAAAAAAAAAACAAAGTAATTTTTACTCCCAGAAAGGCCTCCTGTATTTTCAGTATAGGAATTCTAGTGTAATAAGCATAACAGTGCACAAAAGTACAGTAAATCACATGAATTGCTGCATTTCTTGGGTAATGCTGTCAATCTCCCCCCAGGTCTGTTTAATTTAGACAGTGACAAAACCACTTGAACACGTATGATGTTGGGGATTTCCACCTAATTAGATGACTTTCACTTTCACAGGACACAGATCTGCCCACTGAGAGGCAGTCTTTACCCACGCTCCAACCCCAACCCCCAGGAGGCTGACGTTTCTTAAAATTCATTCATGTAGGGGTTTTTATACCTGTTCTGTGTGGACCATTTTTTACAATTATTTTACCTAAGGAGGGAATGAAAGGGAACCCTATATTGCAGTCCCTAAAACGTTTTGAATTACTGCTCTCTCGTGAGCAGTCAGGTTAGTATCTGCAATATGCTGCAGATACCAGCAAAAGAAGTATTAGGTAAACAACTTTGAGACTATGGAGAGAAAAGGCATTAACAGAATTTTGGGCTCGTTTCTTCTGCATTGATACTAATTTTTCTAACCCTGGGGTTTTACGTTTGCACTCAAGACACAAAGCCACGGTAAAACGTAGGAAAATAATCCCTTTTTTTTTGGTATACTAATTTCTACTTTGTTATAAGAAATGGTTGAAATGAGTCATCACGTGGAGTGAAAAGTGGAACTTATGGTTTTCAATGACATTCACATTGCTCCCAAATAAAATTCCGAGCTTTGCTGCCGGCAGAGAAAGCAGAGAGGGATCTGCAGTGGGGTCTGTGCAGGGAAGGCTGAGCCTGGCAGAGGCTGCACACCCTGGCCGTTCAATCCGTTTGCCCCATTCTGCATTTTCATGCTCTGCGCTTCCATCCAGCCCAGTAAAAAGCAGGGATACACATGTTAATAAGGGTAAATTGTGGCAGGATTCATGCAGTCATACTGCTGTAGCTGCAGTTTGCTCACAGCAAAATTTGTAGCACAAGGTGATATATTTCATTACACCAGCTAACTCCGTTGGAGAAACTAGGTAAATTTTCTAATATCCACACATTTTTAGTGATGAAACACTGAAAAGGGGGGCTGGTATCCCTCAGCTTTTGTGGTTTTTACTAATTGTATGTGTATATATATTATATACTAATTTATGGCTTCTACAAATTCACCAGCTCCCCGACTGGCTTTGCTTCACTCTAAATTTTGTCTGTTGCTGTTGACCTAAAGGGACCATCATGGCATTTCCTGCAATTGCTGGAAAATTTTAAGAGAACCCTACTTTTTTTTCGCCTAATACTTCTCCCTGCACTCCCATCCCAGTGGCTGAGCAATGCCCAAAAAAACCCGAAGCCTATGAACCTAACCTTTTTCAGTGAAATTTTATTCATCAGGAGGTCAAGGATGTGCCCTGGCAGACATGAGAATACGCTTCGCTTTGTCCTCAAACCAACCTGGGACCCTGCAAGACTTATCTTCTCAAAGTGCTGCCCAGCGTGAGCCAAGCTGTGTGGCTTTTGGAGGCCCAGCTAGAGCTGGAGCTGTGTGGTTGACTTAAAGCATAAGGCAGATGGAATCTCATCTGGGTGCAGCGAGGTGCAATGCGAATTGAAGATGACCTTCACGCAACGTGGCTGATGGCCACGGGTGGCAGAAGGTCCGTCCTCGCGCCGAGGGGCCTGGGGACATCCATTTTGAGTGATTCACAGGCACAGCTTTTGGAGGTGGGTGGGAGCAGAGAGGGAGAGAGCAGGACACCTGCACGGATGAGGTTAACTAAGGAAATAATTTTCTCTGAAATGGCAAAATCCAGCTTCTTGCTGTGGGGAAGCAAACGCAAGCATGCTCATCCACAAACGCGTGGTGGAGTCAATCCAGCCTTGGAGTTCAGAAGTTATTCCAGCAATAGTAATTGACTACATGAACATATTAAGAAGAAACAGAAAAGCAAAACATGTGGTGGTGAGGTCACTTCAGTTAATAAATTAATGTGCATAAGCTACTTTATGTACATTTGACCTTCTAGTGTTGATTAATTTAACACATGGGAGGGGTCCGAGGAGAGCAATTGCTATTATTAGTAGAGCCGAGCATAGGAAGCGTTTGAAGCACTTGGTCACAGCAAAAACATCCCTGTTTCTGTAGGAACGGGCGAAATGTTGAGACTAAATACAGAACTGATCTCTAAAAGGGGACAGGTTTCAGATGTGTGGGTGTTTAAGGCAAACATTCTCTGTGTTTGGCTTGTGTTGCAATGAAAGATAAGGAGGATAATACCATGTTCCTAGAAAAAAAAAAAAAAAAAGGCAAAAGAAAACAAGCTATAGAAAAAAAGTGCTTTTGTTCACATCTTGAAAGTAAATGTGGTGATTAATGGCTTTAGAGCTATCAGTTAATAGGTGTTTGCTTGCTGGTCTACGCACCCATCCCCACAGCCACTCTGCTGGGACCCTTCTCACAGCACGTGGGGTTTCAGCAAAGTGGCTCCTCACAGATGGCTTTCAGAACCCTGTTTTCCATCTGGGCTGCCTACAGAGTTACTCACGCATCCCTGAGAAATACCCATGTTTTCTGGGGGCCTGCTGAACGTAAACAGCCCCTGGGTTCTGCTGCCGAGAGAGCTGCAGAGGAGCTGCAGTCACCTCGGGGAAGGAATGTAAACCCGGCTGGGCAGCTGGCAAATAGCTCTTTTTTTTTTAAAGAACTCAGATATGGAGTTGATTGCCTCTGCCCTGTCAAGAGAAAATTCCCCTCTGTGCTATCAGTGGCAGGAGAATATTCAGTGTTCAAAACGATATCCCCCCACCCGAAAAAAAAAAAAAAATTATTAAGGCAGAAATATTGATTCCTCTCACTCTGCGTGCTGTGTCGAGTTATTATTTGGACAGAATTCTCTGTTGCACTGCATTGTAATCTGCAAAGTCACAGAGGATGTTTTTTATCCTTGCAGCTTACTTTGTCAGTCAACTACTGGTACACAGAATGGTCTGGATATCAGTTTTACTGTCATTTTTTTAAAAAATATAAATGTATGGCTATTATATATGACAAGCTTTCCTTACCATTGCAGAAGGTACAGTAGAAGACATTATTTTTGATCCTAAAAACTCAGTAGCATCTTAATCACATGTGAAATACTTTCGTGTCTAAGGGCAGTTTTTGTGCAGGGAGGTTCGTTTGGAAAAGAACTTGAAATGTTTCCAGTTAGTTTTTCTGGTTTCAGTCCGACACAATGAAACAGAAGATGGTTCTGAAATTACTGCCCTATTAGGAACGGGCTTTGTTTTTCTCACAAGATAGGGCCACTGGATCATGAAATTAGAATCATTAAATGCAGTTTTAATGGATTAAATATAAATGGCTGGGGGGTTGTGCTTCTTCACTGCTAAAGCCAGAAGAATTTATAAGTAACTAACATTACAACTAAGATAAACCAACTTGAAGTATTTGCACTAAAAACGCTGTTATTTCTCCCTCCACATGCTCTTTTTATTAAAAAGTGTCCTGCACTATCTGGCAGGCACCAGGTTAATCAGAGGAGCCTCTGAGAGCCAGAGTGATGCTGCTGGAGCTGGGAGCAAAACCCTGGAAGAGGAGGGGATGGGGATGGGGACACTCTCCCTCTTATAATTAGTATCCATCCTGTTCCCCCTTCCCTTCAGTGGTTTTATTCCTTCTTCTTGTCACAGTAAGTGGCACCTGTGTCAGGGCCAGAAGTTCATCTTTTTGAATAAGGACTAAGTGATACGTAAGGAAACGGGAATAATTTTCAATTTATCACATAACAGCTTTGTTTGAGAGAGGTGTTTTTTAAAAAAAGAAAAAACAAACAAACAAACAAACAAAAAATATTTGGGCTCACATCCTGCTGGATGCTAAGACAAATCTGGTCTCCCTGAAGTTGTCTTGGCTGCCCCATGTGTTCTTTCTCACCTGTGGTGTCTGATCTCTGCAATCAGGTGGCAGCCGTGACTGGAGCCTCCCTACCAATGCCCAGCAATCATAAAAGAGTCTGGAAGCCTCTTACCACTGATGTAAATAATGATCTGTCTCTCTGGGAGGACTTATTTTCCCAGCCAGTTGAATTGGCAGTGCCAGGAAGGCTGCGTGGACCCGTTTTTACCTGCCCACCCCCGAGAGTGAATCCTTGCGATATAAACACTGTATAATTTGGAAATAGCTTGTGACAGAGCTATACCTTGGAGTCTGAATTTTCCTTTTAAAATGTATTCCTACAACTTGAGGATGTTGAAGTAGACACAAATCACAATTCCAGCTTTACTCTGATACAATACTTTTTTATCCTCATTCAGGTGTGAGCTTGAAAAGTCCCTGATAACTGTGAAGCTGCCTCATTCATTCCAGTGTGAGGCTTTAAGAAATTCATTCTGAAGCAACAGATTCTGGCTCTTTTTCCTTTTTCCCCGAGGGATTCACATGATTAATCCAGACTTGTCACTTTGTCTCACACCTGCTTGCAGGCCAGCCACAGACTGGCCTTTTGCTTTAGTCAAGAATACTTTAAACCCAGCTTTTCTGTCTGAACGCTGAAGATTTCCCTTAGTGTGGGGAAATCTGTGCTGTGTGTTCCCTGCTAGATTTAGGCTGTTACAGGTCTCCAAGTTCTCCTGGTCATTTCTTGCAGTGACTGTAAGCCCTCTTTTTCAACTGGTCACTTCTATCCAGAAAGTCACCTACTATTTTACTTTCAGACCCCTTTGTTGTATGTGTATATCCCACATCTGCACAATTGACTCAAATACTGTGGGACTAAACCTGCCACCGTGCCCTTAAATCCAGCATGAGACTTGCCTTAAATCACCACCTCTACATCATCACCACCTTCTGGGCGAGGAAATTAGGTGTTTCAAGAGAGGAGAAGACTTCAAAAGCAGCTTGGAGTGTATGCATCATCTTCAGAGGAAAGTGCCAGATGCAGAAAGGCATTATCACCCTGTCCCACCTTAATATGCACTTTTTGACGGGTGGCAGAGTCAGTCGCCTGCCTCTGTGCTCTCCCCATCTGCCCCAGGACTTTGAATGTCCTCCTCTGACAGTCACTACTTGGGTCTGATGAAATAGGGAACCTACAAGTTGTTTCTTCTCCTGTCCTACCATATCTGCAACTCCTGTCTAGTCAATAGATTCCCTGGAAAAGGAGTTATGAGTGACTGTTCAGGTATGATTAGAGCAGGGTATTTGGGATATTTTGTCTGTTTTCAGTAAAAGCCCAGGGATGAAGTTTAAAGACTTTGGGACCGAGGTGGTCTATACAAAGTAAGATACAGAAACGCAAGCCCATGTCCCACAGGTTCTCTCCAGAGGGATACAAGATATCCTCTCTCAAGATATGTGTATGTGACCATTACACATCTCGAAACCTAAAGCTATTGAAGTAACATTAAAAATGTTGGAAAGAATCAGCTAGAGCAGTATGTATAAATGAGAGAATGCAAGGACACTAGTATATATTTCGAGTCAGAATTTGAAAGTTATAACATGTTTTACCTAATGTAGCTTCAGAACATTTGCAGTGCTTAAAATTCAGCTCCGGTTGGATAAGTCCAAATCACTGGGTATTGGCTCTGCTTTGGGTATGAAAGATTAAATATCTCATCTCTTTTAATAATAATTCCTATACAAAGCTCAGGGATTTTTACAGTAAGAACGGTTTTGAAATATCTGAAGTGTTGTGAAATGAAAAGACTGTCTCACATTCCATTTTTCCCCTCACTTTTCACAAACACCACAAATATTTTTGTGTTATGATGGAAAATCTGGCATGTAATTTTAAAATGTATAAAGCAAATCACCATTCTGTTTCTCTTACTCTGAATAATGGTACAGCCATTCTCAACGAACTGATTTCGATGTTCCGTAAAGGTGCATCAGAAACTTGAAACTAAAAAGTGTGATAATAGATAAAAATATGATAAAAACGATTCCCAAAGCATGCAGTACGTTTAAGTGCTTCATTCCCAGGGTCCCCTGGAACTAGTTTACCGAACTCATGTTTCAAATTTTGAGTAATTAAGACCGAAACATGCAAAAAGCAGCTGACAATGACAGTACAGAATTGTGTGCTCAAATTCTGTCATTTGGCAGGAGATGCTGACCATGAAGCTGGAATTAGACCATATGAACCTACACAGCCCAGCCTTGGGCATGGCTGACTAATTTACTAGATAAAATACAGATAATAGTTCATTCCTTTTTAAATATAAGAAACTATATCTACATTACTGTTTTAATAAAAGTCCCTTTAATAATATCTGAGAGGTCATTTAAAAAAATAAACTTGAATCACTTTTTATTTTTAGAAATTTTGCTAAGTCTGGCTTTTGACTACTATCTGCAAGCTCGCTTGTTGTAGGAAAAGAGGTTAATGTGTGTTCTGCATTCTCGTTATACATGGAAAACTACGAGGGACTACTAGAGAAAACACTGTACTCTCTAGTGCTCACCAGAACCTCCAGTCACTAAATATTGAAATAGCAAAGTAGGCATTGCAGAGTAATTTTTCAGGCTATTTTCATATACAGATGCTCTATTCCAGAATAAACATTGGTTTATTTTAAATTGCTTTTGCCTGAAGACAATTAGAACAACAGTTATTTTAGGAATAAGTGACTTTCTCTGCAGTTCATTTTGACATGTTGGCAAAACCACAGAGGACAGATTCTAGCTCGATAAGGAAGTTTCTATGTTTGAGTTTGAAAAAGCGATTCAGTCTATACCCCCAAACAAAGTCCGTGGCAGCAGGATACAACTTCTATAAATACTTGAACCACACTCTGGAACTTATTTTTACAATACTGTTGGTGTACTAAAAGTTGTACTTAATACCTAATCTATGTTATGGCTTCAGGTTAGTCAGAGTTCTAGGATCCTTATCTTTTTGGCATATTTAATGCATTTTTCTTTGTTTGTCTGTTTTTAATCTAAGTTATTGCTCAGAGCACTAGTGACCCAGTTCCTTCCCCCGCTTGTTTACAGATGAGGTGAGTATGTGCAGAACAGATAAACTGTGACTACGAAGACATTATTTAATGCTATTTAATTATCTCTGTCAGCTGGCAGGCTTGTGATGGTTTTCATTACGTGCATCTGAAAAGTCCTGTCTGCTTGCTAGAGCCTATGCTATTTATGAACTCACATTGAATATTGTGGGTTCAAAAATCAATTCCATTAACACAACAAAATCAGAAAGTTTTGTGTTCTGTTTTTGTTGGAGAGGGAAACCTTCTTCTTCTGCTCTCTAATTGCACAGAGAAAGCTGCAGTTGAAGAACTGATATCACAAGAGACTATACTGTTCTATCAGTTCAGTTCTGATACTGATCGTTCTCTAGGCCGTACTTTGACATTGAGAAGGAATCTGGATCAAAGTTTGACATAAATATTTAAATAAGACCAGCATTTCTTTAATATCATAGGTTACAAGTAATACTAGAACTAAGGAACTTACCTGTTATCCCTTCTTGGAGAATACTTGGCTTGTGTTCAGTAAATTTCTCTTTATGTGTGAAAAGCTTCTGGCAAAACTTGAACTGCTTCAATTAAATATTCTTTCATATCACACCAGACTTCATCCCAGAATCGCTCTTCCAACTGATAGGTGAAGACAGATCCCATAGTCTTGTGAAGGTCTTGCTTTCTGTACATAAACCTCTCTTTTTTCTCGAAACTCTAGAGAGCATGCTCTCTACCAACAGAGCTGCTGGTGAAAGACACAACCATTTACCATCACCAGCCTTCTGCTAGGGGTTACGTTTTTGGTGTACCTGCTTTTTAGAGCTGCTTATGCAGCCGCTAATTCTGTAAACATGACTCAGATTACGATTAACAGTTTAACTAGGAGGTCTTTGCTTGACCTAGTCAGTGTTTTAACTGAAGAAGACAAAGAAAAGCCCCTCAAGATGATCTCCAGGTCAGTATAAGGGGACTAATCTCTAGGTAGAGGTTTGTTACTGAAGAATAGTGAAGCCAGAAGACAGTATGTGTCTATAATTACAGCTTGGCTACTTCTTTGTGAAGAAAATAGATAAATACTCATCCATTGCAGCTGTCTGTTTGTATAGAGAAGTATGGGGGATCTCTGCTACTATACTTAAAATAGTAAGTAAAAGGGCACCCTGATTGCATCCTGACCCTGGTTTATGGTGAGTCTGCCCTACCCTGTGGTGTGATTCCTACAACGAGGACTCTCCTGGGAGCATGCAGGTGGAAGGAGAGTCGCAGATTACTCCAGCCAGCATCTACACTCGGGGGAGTGATTTTGTTTTTCTCATCTTCAGGTTGTTTTAAGAATGTAATGGAAAAAATAAAATAGTTCATGTTGGAGGGGACCTGCAACAATCATCTAGTCCAACTGCCTCATCACTTCAGAGCTGGCTAACAGATAAAGGATATTTTTAAGGGCATTGTCCAAATGCCTCTTAAACACTGAGGGGCTTGGGGCATCGACCACAGGGCATGGGGCATTGACCATTTCTAACTATTTACATAAAGCATCAGGAGTAAACAGGTGTGTTTCCCTTACAGTAATTTTACTTACTCAACATCACATATCGCTGACCCTGGATAGAGTCCTAAATTCAGTTTAGAGGTAACAAATGGTCATGCTGCCAAATATGTGTACAATTATTGAAGGCAACTTACATCTGAACTTTAAGAAAAAACTATGTCCAGAGATGGAGGAAGTGAAAATTTACTTTATTAATAGTTTTAGTCGATCTAACCACTAAATGTATATAGATCCCACTTGAGAAGCTTCTAGAGGCAATTAATCTGTCCTGACAGATCGGAGCTGCTAGATAGGGAACAATGCAAGGCAGATCCTACCATAGAAAGTCAACATCCATCAGAAGACCTTCTTTTGGACCTGCCAAATCGGCATATTCAGCCTGCCCTGAGCTGTGTCTGAGTACTTGAAACGGGAAAAGACTGTGGATATATTTTTGACGGCTTTGAAAAGAGGCTTTTTCAGCTTCTGTTTGCATCATTGTGGTGAAAGTGTTGTGTTGCTGAGGATCTTGCAGCGAGAGACTCAAGAGGTCTGGCCCGTGTTCTGTGATGAGTGACAAAGCAACGTGCATCTTTGTCCCAGATCTAAAAGGAGGTGATAATAGGGACTGCCTTTATAGGGTACTGTGCCAGAGATGCTGTTCTGACTCTGTATATAAAAATAAATGGGATGGGACCTGCTAAAACCCTGAAAAAAAAAAAAGGGTTCCTGAGCCTAAAAATGGGAAGTGAAGAGGGCAGGGACCAAACCCAGCATGAAACCAACTGGTGTCCTGCTCGGCTGGGGGAAGGGAACCAGTAACATATGGTTGCTGATGCCTAATTGCTGCTTAACGCGGTTGCCAGTTCTGCTGCTGCTTAATAAAGTGTAAACATCTTTACACAAAAGCGCCGGGGGTCACTCTGTTGTAAATATACCATCGGCATTTCAAGTGGTTTTATTTTAGTCAGCTGTTTGGCTTTCCTTAAAGTGCCCGTTTACAGTGATATATAGTCAACATACTTTAGGCGAATAACTCATAAACACAAAAATCTCCCTAAAATACACAATGCATGCAAATTAGACAGTAATACTCTGGAGCCGCTGTTCATTAAGCACTTAATTTTTAATATATATGTTCACTGACTTAACTGAAGCAAGAAATAAAGCTAGACCCGCATGTATTGTTTTTTTCTGGTGTCACTTATAAAGCACCACTCTCTCAATTACAGTAATTTCTGCAACAATTCAGTGACCACTGAAGACATTTAGCATTTGTGTAAATTCACAAAGGAAAACTTTAACTGCTCATTTTAGCATCATTGATGCAGAATAAATATGAAATGAAAAGTTAGTTATCAAACTTCTCTTTTGACCCAGTTAAACACTGTGTTTTTAATCCTCTAAATTATGTATCCCTTTTTTTCCATGCTGTGAAACATGCTGTGTGTTGTATTGTTACTTTTTCCAGGAAGAGTGACTTAGAATTTTTGCTAGTGTCCATAAATCTCTGCAATTTTTTTTTATACATCCTTTGTTGGTATTTTTGTCCTGGCATTTAATATCAGAACACAAAACACAAGAAGAACACTCAGCTTACATCAGTGCTGTCCTGACCTACCGAGCAACAACAAAAAGTATGATTCATGTGCACTATTATTAAGCAGCATCCCTGTGTTCAAGGAGGGAACCCCTTTTTTACCCATATAAAGTAAATTCAAAGCAGAAGAGAGCAGTTCGGTGAGGACACGGGAGTTTTAATGTGTTTATTTTCCTACGTTATTGTTCATTGCAATTAAGTCCAACAAAAGGAACAGCACTGTGAATTATGCCTTTGATACTATTCCTCTGTTGAAATTGGGTTGGTATAATGACAAATAGAATGTGGCTGAGCTCTTTGTTTTGTTTTCTTTTTTATTAGAAATGCATGTAAACAAGCTTTATAGGGAAGGCAATCTTTTCCTACGTGGAAAAAATACATAATTGTTGAATTAGTAAAAGAAAATTATAAAATTGATAAAAGAGAAAAAGTTTATTTAATTTGAAAAGAAGTTAAATAACCACTTTTAGGATTCACTTCTGTAAGGCATATATGAACAGAGATCTGTCTAGAAGAAGACAACGTCGAAAGCTTCTTGAGTTTGTACTGTGAAAAAGGAATTTTACAGAAATGACAGAAGTCTCTCCTGAGCTGATGTGGCAGGCCCCGGGTCTGCTTGCTCCTCCAGAGCATGTGTGCTCTTCTGCTGCTCAATGCTTTTATATCTGTTTGGGTTGGCCTTCTGCACAGCTTTTTCTGTACAGCACAGCAAGGTGTGCTTTACCTTTTTGCTCCACCTGGCAAGACATGTTGCCTTTTCAGCGCTTCTTACAATACAAAGAACAGGTTATTACTCTCAGGCTTGTTTTCCCCACATGAAAATATTTTTGCAGCTCCTAAAATTATAAATCAAGTTTAAAATCATTAAGTTCCAACTCCCTGCCATGGGCAGGGACACCTCCCACTAAACCAGATTGCTCAAAGCCCCATCCAGCCTTTGACGGCATCGTGTAGCTAATATAAGATACACTTAGGTCTTTGTAAAATTAATTTTTCAGTATTTAATGCATTTTCAGGCTGAAAATCTGGGACAGAATCTTTAGACAGACTGGTTCAAGTTGAGGAGTACATGGTAACTAGATAACTGTTGGATTTCTGCAGAAAAACATTCCTGTCGTCCTCAGTGGATGTGGCATATTCTCTGACTAGGAATAGATTTTGTGATACGGTTTGCCACAAAATGTAAAGAAAAAAAAAATAAATTCTTTCGTCAAAGTATTCCAAATTCATCAATTTCACTGCAGTTCTATGGAACGGCTCTGAAGGGATGCCACAATATTAACGATTTTAATACAGTACTTTCCAAACAAGTTCAAAACAGCTGGTGGAAGACAACATGCAATCTTAAATCCAGAAGGAATTGGAAGTGCTGATTTTTTGGATGTCTGTGAGGAATGATTGGCCGTTATCACTCTTAAAATGTTGAACAGAGAAAAAATGCTACTTGTTCAGTGGAGTTAATGAAAAATATGTGCTGTCCAGTTTATCATCGGTGCCACTGCAAATGTGTGTAGTTCCTTGTGTGTTGGGTCTGGGGTCTCAAGGAATGGAGACTCCATCACCTCTCTGGGCAACCTGTACCAGTTCTCAGTCACCCTCACAGTGAAAAAGCATTTCCTGATGTTCAGATGGAGCCTCCTGTGTTTCAGTGTGTGCCCGTTTCCTCTGGGCCTGTCACTGGGCACCTCTGAAACCACTACCTGGCTCAATCTTCTTTGCACACTCCCTTTTGGTATTAATATACATAAATAAGATCCCCCCCATCCCCACCCCCTCCCTGATGCTTCTCCAGGCTGAAGTGTCTCAGCCTTTCCTCAAAGGAGAGGTGCTGCATCCTTTAGTCAACTTCATTACCCTTTGCTGGACTCTCTCCAGTAGACCCACATTTCTCTTTTACTGGGGAGCCCAGAACTGGACACAGGACTCGAGGTGTGGCCTCATGATTGCTGAGCAGAGGGGAAGGATCATCTCCCTCAACCTGCTGGCACCATTGCTCCTAATGCAGAACAGGATGCCATTAGCCAAGGGCACATTGCTGGTTCATGTTCAACTTGGTGGCCATCAGGGCACCCAAGGGCCTTTTCTGCCAAGCTGCTGTCCAGCTGGATAACCACAAAAATGTACTGGTACATGGGGTCATTCCAAATTCCAAGGACAGAAGGAGAGGGAACTGCTGGAGAGGATACAGCAGAGGGCTACAAAGACGATAAGGGGCCTAAAACATCTCTCTGAGGAGGAAAGGCTGAGGGACTTGAGTGCTTTCAGTCTGGAGAAGAGAAGACTGAAGGGGGATCTGATCAATATTTATAAATACCTAAAGCAAGGATGTCAAGAGGATGGGGCCAGTCTTTTCTCAGTAGTGCCCAGGAACAGGACAAGAGGCAACGGGCACAAACTTGAACACAGGAAGTTCCATCTAAACATGAGGAGGAACTTCTTCACTGTGAGGGTGGCAGAGCCCTGGAAGAGGCTGCCAAGGGAGGTGGTGGGGTCTCCTTCTCTGGAGACATTCAAAACCCACCTGGACATGTTCCTGTGGGACCTGCTCTGGGTTGACCTGCTCTGGCAGGGGGTTGGACTAGATGATCTCCAGAGGTCCCTTCCAACCCCATGTGATTCTGTGATTCTCTGATTCTCTGACATGAGGCAGGAAAAGTAAATATGTTAAATGTGACTCCAAACAAACAAAATCAAAATCTTCACATTTTCAGAGAAGGTAGTGATGTCAAAGATCACAGTTGGGATAAAGGCAAGGTGCTGCATAGAGTTAATAGCATGGGAGTTATGGCTACTGAGGCAGAAGGAGAACCCAAGGGATAGGTGTATTCATAGGTTAGATCAAAAAGGTCCCCATTCCCAACTTTGAAAATGCTGGCATGATACTTTGCAGGTCATGCAGAAAGTGCTTTTAACAAACCCTTCACTTCAGGGGGCTGCCATGTGACTGGGAAATTATATAGTAAAAGTAATATATAGTAAAAAAAATAATCTTGGCAACAACAGGCCCATTAATTCTCAGAAGCATGTAAAAGTTTAGAAAAAAATTCTATCAAAAGACATAGCGATAAATGAAGCGGAGAATAAGACTCCCGTGTGTTTATACTTAGATCATGCCAGACTTGTCTGATGGCTTTCTTTGATGAGATAAATGCAGTAAAATGCACGATATGTTGCATAATTAGTAAAAAAAAAAATAATGGAGGAAGATTAGTCCAAGAACTCGGATGTGGGAAGAGACAGACTAATGAGAAAAGAGAGCTATGAGAGGGTGGCACATGAAGAGAGGTATTTCATTGATCTTCAAGGACTAGTTTGTGGAACAGAAAATAACATGCCCAGGCAGAATACACCGATGGCAGAAAGCAGAGAAGCACTGACACCACAAAGTGGTAGTGGAGAAGCATACAGAAAGATGTCAGTAGCTCTGAAGACCAAAGTGTGAAATACAGGGATATTTCCTAGAACAAGGGGAAAAAGTCATACCTTGTAGGCCAACAGCAAAACTTTAACTCTGTGGCAAGAAGTAGTCAGCTGGAAATGAGAAGAAAAACTGTGCATACCGGATGACCACCAAGGTATTACTTTTATCAGAAGAAGTATTAGCATGGTAAATCGGGAGATAAGAAAACCATTGGATGAGAATGTTGTGAGATCTCTGCAGCTCTTCTCCATCCAGGCCTGAGTACGTGGTTTTGCCAAGGAGAGACTCAAAGGGACACCGATGTAGAGAAGGATGATGAAAGTGATATGAAAGTTGCAAAGGGTTTTGCAGAAGGCCAAGTTTTCACACATCTGAGTATACATTTCACAGCACAGTACACAAGATTACTTGGAGAAACAAGATAAATTAATCCAGATGCTCTATTCATGGAGAGAAACTGCTTTTGCTGTCCATCCCCACTCAGGCATCTCCACAGAGTGCTACGCTTTGCTGCAATTGGCTTATTTAACCTTGAAAAAATGAGGTCTGAGGGAGAATACTGCTGCTTTCCGTGAATTCATGATAGTGCAAACCCCAAGCAGGAGGAAATCCTGTTTAACCTGAGAGGCTTCCAAAAGAAGAACAAATAGATATAGACTGACCATGAATAAGTGCAGGCTGGAAACTAAGAGGCAGCTTTTAACCAGCAGTGATGTACTGGGACAGCATCCTGCTTGGAAAAAAGCAGTTCAAAAACACTCTTCTTCATACAGGAACGCAGAGTTTTGTGAATCACCTGGCTTTATTCATTTGTAGCTTGGTGTTGATGAGTTGTTGAAGTGCTGGAGCATGTCCAGAGGAGACCTACCCAGCTGGTGAGGGGTCTAGAGAGCAAGTCACACGAGGAGAGGCTGAGGGAACTGGGCATGTTCAGTTTGGAGAAGAGGAGGCTGAGGGGAGACCTCATTGCCCT
This sequence comes from Tringa tobata, assembly GCA_033628505.1. Classification (NCBI taxonomy): domain Eukaryota; kingdom Metazoa; phylum Chordata; class Aves; order Charadriiformes; family Scolopacidae; genus Tringa; species Tringa tobata. Next base: position 949,744 of record JAHREE010000489.1, read on the forward strand.
CTCCAACTCCCTGAAAGGAGGGTGCAGAGAGGTGGGGGTTGGCCTCTTCTCCCAAGGCAATAATGACAGGAGCAGAGGAAATGGCCTGAAGTTGCAGCAGGGGAGGTTTAGATTAGATATTGGGAAGAATTCCTTTCCTGAGAGGGTGGTCAGGCACTGGAACAGCCTGCCCAGGGAGGTGGTGGAGTCACCATCACTGGAGGTAGTTAGGAAGCATGTAGACGTGGCTCTTCAGGGCGTGCTCTGGTGCCTGAGATTGTAGGGTTTTTTTGCCTGTGTAAGGTTGGACTCAGTGATCTCAGAGGTCCTTTCCAACCATGATGATTTCAGTGATTCTGTGATTCTGAGTTAGGTGCTAATTTCCTTCAAGTAATGGCTAGGTAATTGTCTTAGAGTTACAAAGGAATTGCAGTTAATTAATCAAATATCCTTTCTGTCATTAACTGAGTAAATGACTGTCACCCTGACAAAGATCTTTGTGGTCTTTAACAGAAGTGCATTAATTTATCATCTTTTATTTTTAAACGTTTGTTTTTTTTTTCATTTTGTCAGGAGAGACCTTGTGAATGATGCGCTATCACTGTCATTTTGAATGTGGCACAGATCTATTGCACACAAATTAACAAAATTAGTAGTCTGCTACTTGAGTGACTAAAGTCATTTGTTATCCCTTAGTTAAATCTTTTTGGTTCAAGACTGACCACCTTGATCAGTTCCAGGAAGAAGCATCATGTTGTAATTTCCGTATAAAACCAAATGGCGAGTTACAAAGATTGTTTGAAAAGGGGTATCTGAAATCATACGATCTCTGTAAAAAGGGCTCTGAACAACTGCTATGAAAAGGGACACATCTAATATGTATTTTTTAATGTTCCAGGAGGGAACAACTTGTTCCAATACATTGCACCTATTTTGCTTATTAAGGTAATAGGTTCATAATTACAACTTCAGTTAAAAACTTAAGTTGTAATTTCAGTTGCCCACTTCAGTTAAAAACTAAGCAAAGTGCAGAAGATGTGATGCAGCTAGGTCTAAAGAACAGTTTATTTGAAAGGTGGTTTTTTTGTATGTTTCCCTGACAGCCTCAGTATTATGGGGAAAAGGTCTATTCAGTGTCCTGCACTCCGTGTGTTTCTACTAAATTTCAGTGCATTGTGTTTTAAGCTGTAAGTGCTGAGGTAGCCAGCATTTGTCAGAACAGTGTAGATAAACACAGGATTTTCTCCCAGCATTTCAAAACATGATCTACCATTTGATTTTTGTGTTGTTGTCCAATTCTCACTTGCGTCTTTCTGCCCAAGATGCAAGATAACAATTATATGAAAATACCGTGTAAATGTTGCTCTGCCTCTCAGCTTTTTAGCCTTTTTTTTTTTTGTGTGAAACACTGCAATGCCATTTATTACAATGAATTCTGAGCTGAGTGATTACTTCAGCCATATTGCTGTTTTAGTTCTTCAACAAGAGCCAGTATCCATGAAGTAATGCATTTTTAGCAAAAAATTTGGACATTGTTGTGGTTGGAAAACCGTTGACATAGCAATATACTTCTCTCTTTTAATGTTGAAAGTACATTGGAAAAACAATTCTTCTTGAAACACTGGAAAAGGCTAGAAATTATAGTTTTTTTGATTACAGATGCAATTTGCTTTCAAGCCAGCATTCAGTCCAGAAGGTGCTAAAAACATGTTTGCAGGACTTCCATCAGTCTGCTTTTGTGTTTTCACCCCTTCTTTGTCTCCGTCTCTAGCCTAACTGTCTGTCTTTGGCATAAACATGCACCTTCAAAGAACAAAAGGTGGTAAAGGCTCTCCACCCAGATGTGTGTTGCATTTGCTCAGGTTTTAGGAAAAAGCACTACTGGTTCTTCTGTTTGAGCCGGTGCTATGGAGTTGTTTACACAAATATGTCTTGTGCTTGGCCCTAGTGGGAGGCAGCTATTGCACGTGTGTTTCAATTGTGTTTAACCCGCTCCAGACAATAGCATTTGTTTTAGCAGGGTCAGCATTTGGCAAATAGCAGTCTATATTGAGCTGTGTGTTAACCTCTTAACGCCTGAATGGTTACGTGGCCGTGGATAGACTCCAGTTCCCAGCAGAAGGCTAATGAACCCTTCATTTAGGTTGATTATAGAACATAAAATATGAAAAGTGCATTTTTTTTCCTTTATGTAATGAAATGCATCTCATACTAGCTTTCAGTTCTGTTGCTGTCCCGTTGCTTATTCTTATTCTTCCATTTCATGGTGTGATCATCTATCTGTCAATATACATATAAGGATAGATTTATAGTAAAAAGACTGTGTACAAGTTGCCCAATACGATATACGTATTTTTGTTGTAAATACAATGTCCAGGTATATGCCAAATTGCTTGGTATAAATTACTTGGTATACTTTAACTTCCTTCCCCCCCCCCATCTCCTGATGCACATAACATCACTCTACACAGTCCATGAATTGATATTACTAACAAGTCAATGGGCTGTTGGTCAAAATAGTAGCATTCCTTGTAAAGGAAAGGAGAAATCACCAGCTAGAGCACATGTTCAGACGGTAAATTGAGCTTTCTGTATGTGAACACTTTAATTCTTTAATGAAGTTTGCTTGTGAAACTATTTCCTCTGTAGAAGAATTCAGAGAAGACAGAGGTCAAAGATTCTGAATCGCGTTTTCATGTTAAATGTTATGTTGAAATTGTTTAGCGTCATTCCTCGCAGTCAGAGTTGGAATACCTTTGTTCCTTAAACAATGCAGATGGCTACTTATCCGGCCGATGTATAGTCCTTTGGCATTTGGCATGTCTGCAGAAAAAAAACATATTTACCTTGTGAGTGTGAAATCCTGCTCTGTTCTTAGGCAACAGAAGAAATGCTTACTCCTTTTTGCCCAGTGCTGCTATCGTATGTGATGGGGTATGATATTGCTACACGTCTGACAGTCTGAACACAGTAAATGCCTCTTGAGTTTGTTTGTTCACTTTGGTAAAATTTCTGGCCTTGCTGAAATCAGAATCTTTTGATTTCATGGAGGAAAATCTTCACCTTCAGTTACAAAACGGATGTCTAGTGTGGCATGGCAATTAGTCTGGGGAACAATATTAAACAATCTTAAGTCTGTACACTTTTCAGATGTTGATGCAATGGATACTAGGTTGTCTGCAAAAACTTTAAAGATAGTTTTTTGGCTCATGGTGTTACAGGGTCACTTCTTTTGTGTGAATATTAAATGTCCAAGGTATGTCTCCCAAGTCTCTGGAACAGTAACTGAGCGTATCTCTTACTTCCAAACTGAAGATTTTTTTTTCTCATTATTTTTATTAAATTAATTTTGTTTAATTCCAATTTGCATGTATTAATTTTTTTTTCCCCTGCAGATTTCATTTCTGGCCTCTGCTTACATGAGCCAACATCTCTCAGAGGAGAGCTGCTCTGCCCTTGCATCTGTTACCCATTACCTTTACCTCTGCCAGTTCAGCTGGATGCTTATTCAGGTTGGTCTCTTTGTCTTTTTCACCCCTTCCCCAAAACCTCTGTAAAAGTAACTGATACTTTGACTGTGTTTCTATTATAGCATAGTGTATGTATTTCAGCAATTCAGTGCTAGTGGAGGGACAAAGCATTAGATGGTCTTTATTAAACCTAGAGTGTCACCTCTCCAAGGATAAATATTTGAATGCTATGAAGACTTTTTCCAACAATATCCTTTACAACAGTGTAAGAATTTCCACATCTCACTTCATCCTGTAGAAGTTACTGTCTCAAAATGCTGAAGTGCTATTTTTATTAGAGTTAATAGCTTTTCTGAGAAACTCTTATTTGGTCTTTTGAAATAGTCTCTTACAGGTGAAATGTAAGTGTAAACCACACTAATTTTTTGAGTCAGTAGCATTTCAGTCATTAGACTTTTGTAATTGACAACCAAACCTTCATAAGTTTACATTAAAATAAGGATTATATACGTTCATAAATATTGCCAGAATTTTCAGAAAATTATAGAATCACAGAATCATTTAAGTTTAAGACCTTTAAGATCAAGTCCAACTATTAACCTACCACTGCCAAGTCTGGTAGACTAACCCATGTCCCTCAGCACCACGTCTATCCATCTTTTAAATACCCCCAGGGATGATGACTCCACCACTTCCCTGGGCAGCCTCTTCCAATGCATGATAACCCTTTCTGTGTAAAATTTTTTCCTAATATCCAATCTGAACCTCCCTTGGTGCAATTTGAGGTCATTTCCTCTTGTCCTATCTCCTGTTCCTTGGGAGAAGAGACCCACTCCCCCTGGCTACCCCCTCCTTTCAGGGAGTTGGAGAGAGCAGTAAGGTCTCCCCTCAGCCTCCTTTTCTCCAGGCTGAACACCCCCAGCTCCCTCAGCCTCTCCTCACAAGACTTGTGCTCCAGACCCCTCATCAGCTCTGCTGCTCTTTTGACATGTCACAGAGCAGTAAATGGTGTAAAAAACAATTGAACTAATGTGGGAGACCATGAACAATCAAATTTGTTTCAGAAAATTACTGGGTTTAAGTTAGTCAAAATAACAATCTGTGACGTTGTTTGGAATACACATTATCGTGCCCTTGTCTAGAAATGTATATTTAGCACTAATGTGTGAATTATGCCATTTCTTTGTCTGATATTTTAATAGGATTTGTCCATAGCACATTCATTGTAGCAAACAGCTTTATATATGCAGCTCCATGCATTGCCATACAAATCCTCCAATATGCATGTTGTCAGACCAAACCAAGAATTGCAAATTAGGCTATATCTAAATACTCGTTTCTCTCCCAGAGACATTAATGTGGTATCTGGCATTTTCAATCTGGGATTATGTCAGGTTTACTTTGACTGAGAACCCCAGCAGCCCCTGTGCTTGTTGATCTTAGCAACCTACAAGTAGATGGTCTGTCATAGAAACGTAGCAGAGACTAAACTGGTCCGTCTATAGTGATAATAATACTCTTTTTATTTTTTTTATTTTTTTTTTTTCCTGAATTTATACATTTAGCCACATTAAGTAGTCTCTCCAGTGGATGTTGCTTCTTACTGCCTCAATACAGAAGTTTTGCTGCTGTACTTTTCCTTCACCTAGCTTGGCTCATAACTTTCTCTTAGGTTAGCCAACCTAAATTATTTTGGGAGCTGAAAATTACATTCTTCTTCACAGCTGCTCATTCACTTCATTCCTAAATTACTTCAGATCTCTTGAACATTTAACATTTTGTACTGACAAAGTAATGCTTTTAAGTTGCTGTTTTACTGAAATATCTCATGTTTTGTCTGCTCAGTGTTTGATAGTGTTTCACCTTCCCATCCTACACACGTTACATTGCATTAAGTTGCAAAAAGATTCCCACTTCGAGTGCTTGCTCTTTCAAGGATTAATCATTTATAATGACAAAATATTGTATGACTATTAACAGTTGGTCATTTTTATGCCTTTAGTTGAAATCCGTTGTTATTTTGATGGAGTAGATTTTGGCCAGGTCACATGTCCCAGTGCATTTACTGTAGCCTCAGGGTTGTGATACTCTTGAAGATTCTTCATGCAAATCTGGGAGGACTGAGGTGCTTAAGAGAGAATCCTTTGTAGCCTGCTGAGCGATGAGCTGACATGAGAGTAAAACTCAGAGTGAAGAGAGTTGCCCCTTTTTAGAGGTGCAGCTCTTCAGCTGTGAATAATTTCTGGACTTTGAAAGGCCCAAAAGGAAAGAAATAACCTGGAACATAGATCAACCCAGCCTTCACTTACAATTTACTCCTCTTGTTTGAGAATAGGTCCCAAATTTATATTTCTCATTGCAAAGTGAGGCAGCAACGCCAGGGCACTAAAGGATTGCTGTGCTTGAGCTGTTCCCCATGACAATATTAGCAGAGCTTGCAGATCCAAGGGAAAAACAGACTGATTTGCAAAGTCGAGATGATACTGCTGCCTAAATGGCAGATGTAAATGCCTGGGAAATGAATGTTCAGATTTCTCAGCATGGTATGCTTAATATGCATGACTTGATTTGGAAGGCAGAATTAATAATGTATTTATACTTAAATACTTCTGTCTGGGAAACAGCAAAACCGGATTCTGTGTCACTCATGCAGTCACTGCCCTCTGTGAGGCTGTGTAGCGTAGTGCATATGCTTCATCACTAACTCATTTTATAAAAATCTGCTGGTGTCAGTCCTGATCACTGCATACCAAAGAGGGTGAATGGGATAATCAAGCGCAAGCAGCATGCAGATACATGCAGATATGGGGATCATGAACATCCAGACAATCCAGACTGTTTTAGGGGATTAAAAGGTGATGGGGCAATATTTCCAAGCACAAAAGTCTATAGGAAAATTTGGTTGGACCTAAACAGATTTTGTCCTAATCTTTCCATCTTCTGCTTATTGCTAGGTATAGTACTTACACTTAGCATTTTATCATATTTTAACAGCGGTTAAAACAACAAAATCAATAGCTTGAGATTCAAATTCTTTTTCCATTTTTAGATCCTTGTATTTGTAGTCTTTCATTCAGTATCAGTGTATGTACTGCACACGTACATACCCACATATTGACCGAAGAGCTGGAACGGAGATAACCTCAGAGATCATCTGGTCCATTGGCAGAGTCAGAACAAAGGCCATGTCAAACCATCCTCCCTTATCTGGTTGTCTCTGTCCCTTTCTATTGCATTGTCTTGTTCTGAGGCTTTTGTAGGGAGATTGTTCTAAGTTGCATAATGTTGTTATCATTACCCAGGTTTTTTTTAAAGATGAGGCTTTCTTGACTGCAGAAGGAAAGGAGTAAGCAAGGTGCAAATGGCACTTTGTGTCCACAGAGTGGGCTTAGCCTGAAATATTTGCCTTTTACTTATATCTGACATTCAAAAGTCTCTTAAAAAAAATGTATGTTGCTACAGCTTAAGCCTGTATTTTCCAATGCAGTCTGCATTTTTATCTTAGGAGCACACAATAAGGAGGCCTTTCTGTACTTTATATGTTCTTCCCATAACAAGTCTATAGTATGAAAACCAATTATCTGGAAAAATAACTTTCTTCTTTTAGCATTTTTAATTAGTTACCAAAAAAAAGTTACCAAAAAAAAAAAAAGCTGTCTTTTATGGAAAAATATAAAATTGTGTAGTTTTCAATTGCCAATTCTGACATAGAGTAAAATTACGGGGAAAGGCAGATTCTCTGTATTTGAGCTTTGTTACAGTGGAGTAAATCAACAGCAACAGTGGCAGTTCAATAAGAAAAGCAGAGTGAATGTCATGAGCTTGCTGTCACCCATACCTGAATCATCCTCCTTTGTGGATTTAAAGGCACTTTAAATGTTCTATAAACGTATTGCAGACTTGTAATACAAGTACTTACCTTACAATAAGCTTAATGCTTATTTTTGAAAGTGATTCTTAACAGCTTCAAAAAAAAGGATTCTACGAAAGCATGCAGCCATTCCAAACATGAAATCTATGACCAGTTCTAAAGAGAAGGAAGAAGGAAAACAGAAGTTTTCCCACTGCACTGGAAAAAAAATTATTTAAAGTATTCTGAGGCTAATATTTACCAGATATCCACAGATTATCAGTAAAGATAAATGAATGAATAAAGAAATAAAGAAAATCACTGCAGGTTTGGGAAGGTAATTTCAATTAATTGCCTCACTCTAAAAGAAAAAAGCTGCACTGGAGCTCTCTTTGTCTCATTAGAGTGTTATTTGAATTCGTAATTGTTTTGCATTCTACATCAGAACAATCACAACTTGTACATTTGTTCTTCCACCTGAGCAGCTGGGAAATGGACTGTATGTTTTATTCCTCTGTAGAACTGATTATTGTTGCAGCATGGCAACAGAAAAGGATTTGCTAAAATTAGTTGCACTCTTTGTATTAAATTGATTAAATTTTGGAACATCAAAGAGGGTTGAAGACAAGAACTTGTAATTATCAAGATAGTAATGTCACTGTGCAGGAAATGGTGAACTATCCAAACCCCTTTACATCTTTGCAGCAGCACTGGAGTTAAAGTGTTCTTCTATGATAAATGAGGTGAGGTAGGTAAATATGGCTAAACAAACACGGGGCAAGGACATGAGGTACAATTTCTTAGAAAGCAATCTCGGTTGGATGACTGAGAACAATGTTCACCAGATTGTCAGAATTAGTAGAGCCAACAATCCTGGAGCATAATAGCATCAATCAGTTCAAGGATTTTGCTGTCTGGAAATGCTGGCAATGAAGCACAGCCCAGTCAGGACTACAAGGGCATGTAATTTGAAGAATGTTTATTGGCATAAGGTGGCAAATAGAATTTTGAGTGGGTTCTCAATGCCGTGCAAAAGCTAAGAGAGAAAAGAATAACCAGTAAGTAGGGAAAGTCTTCTCACAAACTGTGGAGTTTTTTTCCAAATACCATTTAAATCTCTTTAATGTTTTCTTCCTGTGAATGCCCAACAATTAATAGCTTTTCTGTGTTCTTTCAAGCTACACAGGACAATTACAATTATATGGTAGGATTTTCCTGCGCTCTTTTAAGGAAAGCAAACTCTAATTTTGTTCACATAGCACCAATCACCAAATGAAAAAAAATAAATGCCATAATAATTACTATATAATTAATACAATTACATTCACTGGACATTTACAAAATGTCATTTTCTAAGGGAGCATTTAAAGTGCTTACTAAACTAATAATTTTTTTTGGAAAACAAGTTGTTGGCATATGCAATGTGCTTTATGATTCATGAAAGAAAGTATTGTGTATTCATGCTGTATAAATCACAGAAAAAAAACTGCAATGATAATTAACTGATGAGACTTACGTAAGGAATCTCCACAAACCACTAATTACGTGTTTGGTTGTGAGCATTCAGTCTGCCTGAAGAAACTGGTAGACAAGTCCTTGGCTGAGGGAAATCTGCAAAATTTCACAAACACAAATAATCACTTTGCAATTGTCTTGACACTGTATATGGGTTTTACCTGTCCTAACAATAGACAGCTGCAAATTAGGCATATAAATCAATATTCTTATATGAAATATAGATGTTTTATAAATATGTCTGTGTAGATGACGGAGGGATGAGTGTGACTGGGTAAGGATGAATGGGTGCCTGAAGATACCTGTCCTCCCTCCACTGACTGTCAAGATAGGCTCATGGCACAAGCTTGAATTTTTATGCCCTCTAGACAAAGAAAATAATCCTTCACTCACTCCATATAAACGGCCAAAAATACTTTATATAAGACACAGAGCTATAGGTGTTATAATACGTTCAGAGTGGAGGATATAAAGAAGTATTTTGCAAGACTTATTCTTGTTATGGGTAGTTCAGGTGTTTATGAGAAAGTAGTAATGTGTGTAGATGTGAATGACAAAATGCTCAGCACATTGGAAAACATTTTGACTATTAACCTCTTAAAGAAAGCGCAAGGATCCAAGCAAAATTTTAAGTATTTTTTTTTTAATTGAAGGGTTTCCTTGCTCATACTACCAATTATTGCAAGGGATTTCAACTACTCCACTTCCTCATTTTTGATTCATATATGTTTTTAAGTTCTTAGTTCCGCTGTTTGATGATGAGTTGATCATCGTTGTTGCAGAGGTGCATGTGAATTTACATTCACTTATTTGCATTTTTTTTCTAAAACTCTTATGTAAATACCATTGAAGTTGCAGGCGCATCTTGAGACGTTCCGGTCCAACACCCTGGTTCAAGCAGGGACAACTAGGGCAGGTTGCCCATGACCACATTCAGTTGCATTTTGATTATCTCTAAGGATGAAGACTCCAAAACCTCTCTGGACAGCTTGGCTCCCACAGCAAAAAAAAATAGCTTTTTCTTGTGTTCAGATGGAATTTCATGTATATTAATTTGTGCCTCTGGTCCTGCCACTGCAGACCGCTGGGCAGGGTCTGGCTCCTCTTCATCACTCCCTCCCATCAGGTATTTATACACATGGATAAGACCCCCTCTGAGCATCCTCTTCTCCGGGCTGAACAGTCCTGGCTCTCTCAGCCTCTCCTCAGAAGAGAGATCACAGAATCACAGAATGATATGGGGTTGGAAGGGACCTCTGGAGGTCATCTAGCCTAAACCCCTGCCAAAAGCAGATCAAACCAGAGTAGGTTGCACAGGAACATATCCAGGCACGTTTTGAATGTCTCCAGAGAAGGAGACTCCACCACCTCTCTGGGCAGCCTCTTCCAGGGCTGCCAGCCTCACAGTGAAGAAGTTCCTCCTCATGTTTAGGTGGAACTTCTTATGTTCAAGTTTGTGCCCATTTCCTCTTGTCCTGTCCCTGGGCACCACTGAAAAAAGACTGGTCCCATCCTCCTGACACCTCCCTTTAAGTATTTATAAACATTGATGAGATGCTCCAGTCTTTTAATCATCTTCCTGCCCCTTTGCTGGACTCGCTCCATGTCTGTGTCATTCTGCTGATCCCAGAACTGGACCACAGTCAGAACTGTTGAAGGGGATTAGTGCATTTCCTGTAAGAAGATACCTAGAGCTGAAAAATAGTGTAAAAAGATTCAGTAGAGTTCAGATTTAGCAATATTGTGTCAGTCTTTTCCGTGAAGGTATGGAAACCCAAGAAGAAAGCTACTTTTGCACCAGAAAGCTGTTTTTGCCCACGGGAAATAGTGTTGTCTAGTAAACAGACACTGTCTGATAGTCACAATTCCAAATCTAACAGCTATATAAACAAGCATACTTCTTCTATAATCAGTCTCTTGATTACTTAGGAGAAGAAAATGAGAACAAAATATTTATGTTGAAAAGTACTTATATATACACATATGCTGGGGCAGAAATACGCTGTATTATGACTTTCAGAGTCACTTGGTTTTGGGGATAGCTAATCATCCACCAAGTCTACTGATTATTACTCTGCTTTATTCCTCAGGCTGTTAATTTCTGGTATGTCCTGGTGATGAATGACGAGCACACGGAGCGGCGCTATCTGCTTTACTTCCTTTTGAGTTGGGGGCTTCCAGCTTTTGTTGTGATCCTGCTTTTAATTATCCTGAGAGGAATCTACCACCACAGTACGGCACAGATTTATGGCCTGGTCTACAGTGATCTGTAAGTTTTCCTTTAAAAGAGCGTGAGCTGGCTATTGTACTCTCTGAGTTGTTATGTATTTCACTTGCCCACACGTGGAGAAGGGGACACATGCAGCCGGGTGCGGTAAGGGGCAGGGGGATTCCTCCTTTGGTGGAGACAAGGCACACATGTCACCCAGATGCAATGCAGCACTTTCCGTGCAGTTGGGCTTCGCTCCAGTTTCCCCACGGTTCCATCCTGGGCCGAGCATTGGCAGAGCCAGCTCAGGCATGTCTGCTTTGCGGGTAAATTATTTATTCTTTTCAGAGACTGTGCAATTCCAGGGTAAAGGATAGACATGGTTACTGCTGCAGAAGTGAGCAGAAGAGAGTGTTTTTCTTCCATTTCATTTCTGTGCTTGAAAAAAAAACACACCACCAAACCAAGCCTTAAATCCCCGTCTCTTGGATATTAAATATGTTCTCAGCTAAACAATGTTACCGCATTAACATGTCAAATATATTTCCTGAAGTGTTTCTCTTGGAATATTGAATATGTTATATTCCAAACTGTTCCCAATTTGAGCATTGCTGTAATGCCAATAATTAACACAGCCTTTTCAAAGCTAAATATAACCTCAGAAAACTGTTCTAATTAAAACAATACATCATCATAGAACTCGAGACATTTAAGTGAAAAGACACATAGGTAAATATTTTTCTTCTCCTTCCCTACCTCATATTCTGGACCTCTTTCTGGCAAAGCTAATTTACGATAATAGCTATTCTAGGATATGCTTATTCACTTTGTGTCATTTTACGTGCTTCATGCGCAGGAAAGGGTGAACACACAGCTTGTTTTTAAAATAATGTAGGAGCATATAAATTCTGTCTATCAAAACTTCTTATGGGGGTGCTGGCAGAGTAGACCCAAAACAGGAGAGTGTCCATCTTTCCTCTGTAAAAGACAGAGTGCGCATCATCCCATTAAAAGAAAGAAACAAACAAACAGAAATCAGTACCCATTTTCTTTGTCATACCAAGGGAATTGCTGTGAGAAATAGGTAGTGGAATTCAATATCTGTGTGTGTGTCAGCGTATGCATGTACATATGTATGTGCACTCATGAATATTACTTGTATGTACACGTATATACACATGTACAGTGCACGATAAGCAGGGATGCCTGATTCAGATCTAAAAGCACCACATGGGGTGCTGGAAGCCCTCTAGCCATGTGAGCCAAGGTTTACTCACACATTAACAGGCACCAGCTCTCAATTCCAAAGAGTATCTGATGTCGCAGACCATTCCTAATCTTCGTGCTCCATCAGGGAGAGCTCTATCGCTCCGCGCTGTGCCATACGCATCCATATTTCTGTGCAGAACTTGGCAAAAAAGAGTGTTGTGGTTTTCTTCACGGTAAAATGCTTCTCTGTGCATAGGAAACACAAGCAATGTATGTAGCGTAATCAAGTCTCCTGATTGCAATCAGGCTGGCCTGATGGTATCATTATGCAGTGAACCACAGTTGTTTTCCTCTGGTGTCCACGTCTCATTCTTTCAAAAAAAATGAGGAAAAATCCCCAATAATTTTATCCCTGATAAAATTATTAAGTAGAGGAAAATTACTCAGTCCAACTCATTTGCCCAAATTAAACATAAAACTTTTCCAACATCTTATTAAAGTGGGAAAATGCCAGAAATCACCCAAACTTAGTCTGTGTGCAGCTTATTCCAGCTCAGTCAATGTAAACACTGCAAGGAGCTATCTGCAAGGATTTTCATAATGAAAATCATTATTTCATTGATGTTAATTCCTAATTTGAAGAGCACTTTAAGTGTTGCTCTTAGTTGTACAAAGAGGACTTTCAAACCAGGAATGTAGGAAAGAGGACAGATTGAACTACATCACTTGGTTTGTTTCCTCCAAACCAGGATGTCGTAGTGGAAAAAGTAACAAGGAGATTTCCAAAGTCAAGGTCGTTACATACTAATTTCAGAATCAGCCTCAGAAATAGTTTGAGAACAATGGTGTGCTGCTAAGGAACTCATTTCATGTGTGAGCTGGAAAACTGGTTAAAGTAATAAAAGCAGTGAAGCCTGGTGCCTTAACTCTCTCCTAAGTGATCACTGCTTCTGGCAACACATTTTTGCATTACTGTGGTGTCTGACCAACGGTTTTGTTCCTAACCAGAGGGCCATGGGCACAATCAATAGCCAACAAGATGGCTATGCTGAAAGAACTTAATTTTATGCCTGTACTGAACAGAGGAAGATTTGAGCTGTGCTGGATTTTGTGCTTCAAAAGAAATATTATGACAGGGTCTTCCTTCAGATATGATAAATATTACATACAAATGCATATATTTTGTACAATAACTCTCATAACATGTCCCTGTATAGAACTAACAGGCTGCTATGGTGATAACAGCAGTATAAATATTGGTGATTATTTTAATAATTAGCAAAATTTATATATGGTCTGCACAGTGCAGTCTTTGGCATCGTGTGAATCTTTTTATGATACTGTTAAATTTGTCTCTATCAATGCCACCAAGTAGCATAATTTTTTTTCAAATTGTAGCTCAATGATGTGTGAAAGAGCTAACTGCCAAGAAAGGGCTCATTTACTCCTCCCTTTGCTAATTTCCCCATTGCTCAGCTGAAGAGGTGAAAGGCTGTTTGAATAGGACTGGAAAAGCTGGCAATGAAAGGCATTTCAGCACAGCTTGAATGAAAAAATTAGTGAGATGGATATTTGCCTAGGATGGCTTTGAATGGTGGAAAAGCAGTTTATCTGGATATCTGCGAAGAAAACTGTGGAGGTTCTATGAGTATCTGATACAATAACTTTACTGAGGAAAGTAATAAGATTTGATCACCTCTTAAAAATATGCATTAGTTCTTATGTCTTTTAAAAAAGAATATCAGGTTATTTCTTGTAAGAAATCAAGAAATCTCATCTCCAAGAAGGCCAATGGCATCCTTGGGTGCATCAAGAAGAGTGTGACCAGCAGGTCGAAGGGGGCCATCCTGCCCCTCTGCTCTGCCCTGGGGAGGCCCCATCTGGAGTACTGTGTCCAGTTCTGGGCTCCCCAGTTCAAAAAGGACAGGGAACTGCTGGAGAGGGGACAGCAGAGGGCTACAAAGATGATGAGGGGCCTGGAGCATCTCTCTTACAAGGGAAGGCTGAGGGACTTGGGTCTTTTTAGTCTGGAGAAGAGAAGGCTGAGGGGGGATCTGATCAATGTTTATAAATACTTAAAGGGTGGGTGTCAGGAGGATGGAGCCAGTCTTTTCAGTGGTGCCCAGGGACAGGACAAGAAGTAACGGGCACAACCTTGATCATAGGACGTTCCATCTAAACATGAGGAGGAACTTCTTCACTGTGAGGGTGGCAGGGCCCTGGAAGAGGCTGCCAAGGGAGGTGGTGGAGTCTCCTTCTCTGGAGACATTCAAAACCCACCTGGACACGTTCCTGTGCAACCTGCTCTGGGTTGACCTGCTTTGGCAGGGGGTTGGACTAGATGATCTCCAGAGGTCCCTTCCAACCCCATGTGATTCTTTGATTCAGTGATTTCAAATGCAGGTGTTTATAACTTCAGCTTTGCTTAATTTCTGTGTGTAATAACCATTGGTTCAATCATCTTATAAATTTCAAAGTGGGGGTATTCTCTGTGTGCAGCTGACTTGTAAAAGGGGCTTGGATAGGCATTTGCCATCTACCCTGGTTTTCACTTTTTGTGTTATGGTAATAGTCTTACATGAAGGTTTGTCAATGTTTGTAACTGAAATCTTCAATGTGTCTCTAAATTTCAAGTATTTTGTCTACCCTGTTCTATAGTAACCGTGCTCTAAAATGTATATCCTTGCTTAAGAATTTCCCTGATGGCTCAGGCATTAGTTTTTTAGTGATAAGAGACAGGTGTCAGCTCCTTTCAGCTGACTGATAACTTAAATTTGAATTAAGCTCTGAATTAGGTGGTTTAAAATCACTCTAAAAAAAAAGGATGTTATCCTTCTATATTTCTGAGTTTTTATGTCATGCAGACAATTTTCCAACCCCTGTTTGAATTTGCTGCAATATCCGGCTAAAATATCTCTGTCTAAAATATTCTCTAAGGACATAAAGCCTGCCATTTAGGTACACAGTGTTTTAAAAAAGTATTTCCTTTTATCATTTTTTATTACACTGAATGTCACCATGACTTTGTGTTATGACATAAGTACAGACCTCAGGATAACCTTTCTCTTCCATTTGTTTGGTTTTTTGTTTTTTGTTTTTTTTTTTCCTTTATCTCCCATCTGATTGTCTCTTTCAGGGGTATAAACCAAACCCATAATCTGTGTTTCTTTGCTGGAATTGTTACTGTTCTTGCACACTTTAATGGCCACCTTCTCCTTTTGAGAAGAATTTTTCTTGTTGAATAAGGACTTATGATCGCATCACAAGAAGACAGGATTTCAGCTTAACATCAAATTCCAAAGCTCACTGCAGTTCCCAATCTTCAGACAATTCACCATTTCCTGTTGTCCCGGTATATACTGCCAGCCACTCATGCTTCATTTCTAAGTAGCTTTTAGCTAAGGTTCTCAAAGTGAGCTTAACCTTAGCAATATGTTTAAACTGAGTAGTATGTTTCTTACAGTTCTCTTAAAGCACAAAGGCACAGCTCACCAGGTATGGCGGAAAACACTTGGAGGCAAATTGAAACTGTAGATAAAGGCAAAGAGGGATGTGAAGTGCAGCTGAGAGACGAAGATAGGAATGTGAAGAATTACATAAAATGTGGCTCCCGCCGGTTTCATCCCCGTCTCGTTGGTGGTTACTTTGAAGGAAAATGTCAGCCATACATGCCTCGTGTGTATCTGTAGAGGGATTACCTCACCGGGGATTTACAGACTGCAGATAGCTCTTCTGGAAACCAGTGCAGGTGTAGATACAAAACCTCAGGCTGGTGGATGACTTGAGACTAGCAACAATTCAATCATCCTTTGCAGATGCTGGCTCTCATACTTAGAAAACAAAGAAGCAAGCAAAATAACCTCTAAAACGGGCATCCATTTTAGCACTAAGTTAGGTTTCTAATTTCTCATGTAACCCTGAAAATGTAATTGTCCACACTTGCATATGAGTAGAAATTTCAATACCCTTTGAAGTCAGTGGAACCACACCCGTTGGCATGGTTTTACTGCAACTCATCTGTGTCTGAGATCAGAGGCCAGAATTAGTTAATTACACAAATCAGTTTTTGTTCACAAAGATGGGTTTAAGGGTTCGTCATGCTACATTCACTGACTTGTACCCAAGAGAAGTTAGAAAAAAAAATGTACTACTCTAAAATTGGCCAAAATGACAGCTCAGTGGACCTTGAACTTTTAACTCACTTGAGCGGTTTGAAAACTCTTGCCTACAGTAGCGTTAAAGTATATTTTTTACAAATTTAAGAAGTACTCTTTTTACAGCTTTCAGCTTTGCATCTGACTAGACTTTCTCCTTGAAACTGAATTCCCCTAAGAAGGCCAGAGGACTCTTTCTATTAGAGTATAAACTGAAACAAGCAACCTTTAAAACGGACAAAACTGGAAGTGATTAGACATGACAGACTACAAATTTTAAAGTTTATAAACAAATATCTCCCTGCCCACCGTGTCCTTGCAAAAGCTGGTCAAGCTGGTTTTCAAGCGTGGCGTTAGTCAAGCTTTAGCCTGACTTTTTGTAGTTGAAGCAAACTGTACAGTTTCCTCTACAGTTTCCTCTAGTTCCCAGAATGTTTTTTTTCCCAGTCTTTTCTGAGACCTGGCTGTCTGCTCCTTGCACTTGTAAGAGCCCTCTTTCCTCTGACAATCCCTCCAGCTTTTTGGAAGTGTCTCTTTTTTAGCAGGATCATTTATTTGTCCGGGGAAAGAATGATTTCCCCTCTGCCTCAGGAGGTCCCACTTGGTTCATTCATTTTCCTCCGTGAAATCCCCTGTGCAAACAAACTCAGCACAGAAGAACCATATGTACCTTTACAAAACTTTAAAATTATAGCAGTACCCTGGTATTTGTTTTCAGTGATAGTGATATGATAACATCTAACAGCAGAAAAAGGCTAAGTGCTCTCACTGATATCTATCTTCATTGTATCATGTCATCTGCCACGATGATATCTATGAGAACTAAGGGAAAAAGATTTTCCAGCAAAGTTCCTTTCTAGAAAACAAACATTTCTATCTCCCGTACAGTCTAGCCCGAGGCAGAGGTTTTTCCAGCAAAGTCACTGGACCTGTGACTGTGCAGCCACATCCAGGGGATGGGAGGACACCAGGCTGCAGAAAGCTGGAAAAGATGAACTTTTTTTTCTGTGACTAAGAGTTACGACTCTTCCTGTTACTCACGGCGCAGTTTCTCTGAATCAAGCTCTCATACATGGGCAAGGCATGGGGCACAAATCCATGTCCGGGAGCCATGGCCAACGTTATTTGGAAAAGAACCTTCACAGAAAACGTGTTCCGGTACCAAGTGCACAGCGGTGGGTGCAGGGCACTTCGTGTACCCTCACGTGAGAGGGAGTCAGTCCTGAGCTTAAATGAAAACAGGCTGTTGCTGTCTGAACACTCTGGTTTCCTCGAGCGAGTCATGCCCTGCTGGGCTGTAACCCAAACTAGTGATAAAACAGAAGCGCGGAGATAACTCAAGCTCTGAGATATTAAATCTTAATTGTGGGGTTTTTTTGTTTGGTTGGTTGGGTTTTTTTTTT
This sequence comes from Tringa tobata, assembly GCA_033628505.1. Lineage (NCBI taxonomy): Eukaryota > Metazoa > Chordata > Aves > Charadriiformes > Scolopacidae > Tringa > Tringa tobata. The sequence continues at coordinate 967,533 of JAHREE010000489.1, forward strand.
AACACCAGTATGCTGAGAGCGGTATAATGCAGTGAAACAGAGATAGGGTTCACTTCCAAAGAGGCTCTCATGTGGTGAACCCTAGTGAAGCCGTGGAAGGCTTGAAAAAACCAGGAATCTGTAGATGATTATGCCCTGCTTGTTGTATAGGCTGCATAAGTCGCACCTGATGAGAAATGCTCACTTTAAAGTCTTGCCAGGGCGGGAAGTTTGAACGATAAGGCCCACCGAAGATTTCTTAAATAAGTAAGTTTAACTCATGGGTGGGAGGATGGGGACAGTCTAGGCTCTTGACCTGAACGAAAACACGAGACATAATAGTTTGTGATGTCTCGTCTAAGTGCTTCTCCAAGGTTCGTTTGTTTTGGCGCTGCTGCAAGGATAAAATCTCCCTGAAGCACCTTTCCAGACACGGCTTTGCGTTAAGATTTACTCCATGGGCTGCAGCCCCCACAACTCCTAATTGTTTACTGGCTGCACTAAGGAGGAGGACCCTGCATACCTTGATTATTTGTTCCAGATAGAGCCCTGCTTCCTCTCTAGCCCAAACACCTGCCAGGCTGCTGCCCTGACGCTAAACCCCATCAGACAGAACCCTGGATGCTGCTCTGGGTCTCACCAGGCTGAATGACTCTTTCCCTGCCAGCACACTTCTGGGCACAGATCCCTGGCTTCTTAGCTGTTCCCTGAAGTGAAAACCTTCTTTCTTAAACCCCAGGACCTGTGCCACCACCAGTTACAGGAATTTTTTAGCTCGAGCAAGCTCATTTCTCTCCAAGTATTTGGATGAGGTCTCCTGTCCCCCCCGTTCCCCTATTACTTCAAAAGAGCTGAATTTAGTCCTGAATCTTGGAGCAACACGCTTGAAACACCAGACTCTTCCAGGCAGGAAAAGTTAAGAAAATAGCTAAGAACAGCCAGAAAAAGCATTTGGGGATTTTAATTGAACTCTCAGACGTGCTAAGAGGAAGGGGTTTGTGTGACGAATGGGTGTGGGGTCCTCATCCCTCGATACCCAAGCCTGGCTTTATGTTCTGCGTGGGGCTTGGAAGTGTCTCCCTGCGTGGTCCTCCCCCTCCAGCTTGTGCTTCCTGCTCTCCCCATTTTTTTTCCACTTCCTCTCCCCTCGGTTCGCTGGCAAAACACTTTGGATTTCCACGCTTTTGCGAACGACGTTTTGTGGAACGATGCTGGGACACCTGGATGCAGGGATAGTTGCGGCAGGAGCCCAAAAAAAACCCAAAACCCCGTGTTTTTCACTGGTTGATTCCTCGCCATTCACTGCTTCGCCCTTCTCGGCAGGGTAAATTAGCCCACGCTGAGCTCTCTGCTACTGTAGGAGAAATGTTTCTGATAAAACATAGCTACTTGGGCTATGTCTGCACAGGACCACAAAATAGACATCCTCCCCGTTCCCATATATATATCCACACACACATATATATACTGGGCAAACTACCCTATTTCCCTGACCTATAGCAACAGTTAAGAGAGTTCAAAATTTAGCCTTTTTGTATTCTGCCCTTGTGCTTTATTTTCTTAAATTCCTGCCTTATTTTCCAATGAAGCTGCCTAATGTGCTACCCGCTGCTAAGGATTATTTAAAAATATCTCACTGCTGAATGTGATGGCTTTAATTACCTTTTATTTATCCCTCATTACCAACATATGTTTTCAGCGGAGGAAAATAGTTGAGGGGCAGAGGGAAGGGGGTGAGTGCTTTCTGTATCTTGGCAAGTGTTTATGGTTAATGTTAAGCAAATGTTAGCACATGAGAAACAGACAGAATGACTGTGTTGTGCTTTTAAAGCATGTAAAATAAAGAAAGCTAATTTCTGGCTGATTTGGGTGACAGGATTCTGAAAAGGGAGCGCAGAAAAATAGTTTTTATTAAGGTAAAGCACCCAACCCCATGCTACGTTCTGGCAAGTCACGGTGGTCTTAAAGGTTTGGAAGGGTAGGTTGTTGTAGGTGAAAGAAGCACCCACAGATGACCTTGAGGCCTGGTGCTTCAAGCAGGTTCAGGAGAGGGGATTTCTGTGCCCCAGCAGGACTCCAGAGACTTCTCCCAAGCCTGCGTAGTACTTGGGAAGAGTAACAGAGGACAGCTGCAGGATGAAGGCTCGCATCCCTGCCAATGACAGCTTTCAAAAGCTTTGGTTTCCTTTCAGGTCGTGTAAGAAATTAGCAAGATAGTCCCGCCTACTTTATGATCTTTAATTAGCAGGATACCACCTACTGGTACTAAAAAAACTCATTCTTGGCATGTCTCTTTTCCAACAGTTTAGAAAAGCCTTCATCTGATATGCTAGAATATAGCAGGAAATGCTAAAATAAGCAATAGCGAGATCAATACCAGCAACTGGCTCCGACTGCTTCACTGACAACTGACATGCTGTTTATAATAAGTATATATATCTAACCTCTTATGTTTGATCTTCCTTTAAAAAGTGCAAAAAAAAAATTAGATGTGTTTTGTTTTTCTTTTAACTTTACCCCAGCAGTGTTCTGCAATAGGTCGATTTTGTGTTCACGTTTTAGGTGTGTGAAGTAGGTGGACGTTGGGTGTATTTAGTGCAGTCACCAGAAATTAAAAGTGTATCTCACCAAAATGTGCTAAGGTACATCTGAGAAAAAGAATCCCAGCCTTAGAAGATGGATTTACGTTAGTATTACTAAATTTAACTGTCAGTGTGGCTTATACAGCATCAGTATGTCTAATAGAGGGACTGCAAAAGAAGCGGTCGCAGTGTGTGCTTGTCCTGGGCATCTATTATGTTACAAAAAAGCATGCAGATTCAAAAAGGTGTACATACTAAATACTGTTTTTAAGGAGAAAAAAAAAAAAACACAACAAACTTTTGCATGACATTTTGTTATTCTTCAGGAGCCTCTTTTATATTTGAGAGCTTGCACATGGAAATGTCTCCTCTTTCAGCTAGATTTGTACTAAAATCCTTGGTTTAAAGGATGGATAGAAAAAGTGAGCTAATTTGGAGTGTCTGCCCTGAAAGCTAGTATAAAGGAAACATTTTCTTGCATGTGAGAAATTGTAACAAATATTAAAAAAACACAAAAAATAAACAACAATAATAGATCATTGTTTGAAAGCCATTGATAGTGGCTGATACACGTGAGGAAGAAGCCTTAGATGTAAACAGGAGCAAGATAATTAACTGGAATCAGACACATAATTCCTTACATAATTTTAAAATTGCAGTATTGGCAAGAACCCAGCTCTTAAGAGATTTCAAGCAGGTTTCTGCCAGCTGATTTTCCTGGTCGAATGCTAAAGTCTACAGGTCTTCTGGGACGATCTGCCTGGGGACTCCTGAGCTTCCAATGCCTTGGAAGCCTATAGTGTATTAATGCAGTTCTTCTGCTAGGTCCTTGCTGCTTCTCCTTTGGTAATTGGTGCTTCCTTAGAGTTTACTTTCACAGGAGGGGAAAAAAAATATGAAAAAAAAAGTAGATATAAAATTGTTCAGAGAAATTTCCAGAGAATGGTATAATGAGAAGTCTGAAGCACAGTGGGCCATGTTCTAAAACAACAGCAGATGACATTTTGGGATCTCATTATAGAAAAGCATTGCTTAGGCATTTTACTTTTCCCCTTTTCCCAACTGTTTAGCTCTACAATAACAGCAGCAGCAGTAGAGAAAAACAGGGAAATTGTTTTTTGCTTTGTTATGCAATAGGTCGGGTTTATTGACAAGACTGCTGCTGCACACACTGACTCAAACTGAATCTTCTGAAGATCCTGTTCTTTGCTGTTTCAAAACAACTTGGCACTTCTTCATTCTTTGTTCATGGTGGACTGGATTTTCCCCACTGTTTTCTACCGTTTGCAGTTACTCTGCGAGTACCTCCATTAATGACTGTGGTGCTACTCATAGTGAATTTTGACATGCGAGAAAAGGTGATAGGGTCAAGTTTCTGGCAGCAATTCCCACTGATGTACAGTTGTCTTTCAAAAAAATGTCTGGGACAATCTGTTCTAATGTAAACGAGAACAAGCAAGCCTTGGCTTGATTTCTGGTGATTTTAACTGTTGCTCTTTTCTGAGTTTACATTTCTTAACCAAAATGGTCTAACTATATTTTCATTATCTTTTCTTCCCCTCCTTCTTCTCCTCTTCCCCTCACTCTCTTTGCTCTTTGTTTTGCTGCTTAGAGGAAATAAACTGAAAGAAAAATAAATAATGCCAAAGGGTTGACTACCACATTATCACTCCATGAAATCTGGAAAAAACTGTTATTAAACATTTTGAATGAAACCTGAAACTTACATCCAGTAAAAGAACTAATTTCCCCATGTTGAATTATATATGAAGGAAAAGGCACGGGCCTGCCTCTGAGCTAATCTGCATGAGTTCTAAACTGATGTAAATTCATCAAACACAACACATCATGCCAAACAATATCCCCAGCAGTAGAATGGGCAGTGAGAGATTCCTTGGGTTGCATCATCCCCATGAGGTGACAGGGGCCAAGTACAGCTGCGAATCGAAAGGGGCTCATCCTCCCTCTGTTGTGCTTTGGGCAGTAGAATTTGGTTAGAGAAGTCTCAAAATGTACAAGTGGGTGGTTTGTTTCACAGCTGCACCGGGCTCTTTGGGGTGGCTTTTATGGTTCCCCTGAGATTTGTTTGCTTTGGCCTATAAGCAGGTGATTCGTGTTTGGTGTTCCCCGAGAAAATAACCAATTTCCTTTTCAGGAAAAGCAATTAAACAAAAGCACAAGTAACATCATGGTATCATATTTGAGCCGCAGCTATAGGGAAGGTCCACGCCTTTTTAATTTTTTTTTCCAAAATAATTCTGCAGACATCTACAATCATTCTCAAATCAGCTGTTTTCTGAAAGTATAGAATGAACAGTGTTTTTTTCCCCGATTGCAATTCTTGCACCTCATCCCATAGGTAAGTAGAGCAAATTGAACCAGGAACCTATTATATTTTGAAATATATATTTCAAAATTTGTGTAGTTGTCACCATGGGTCAATACCACATCTCTTGGAGCCCCAACATAAGAAGCACAGGGACCTGTTGGAGTGAGTCTAGAGGAGGCCATGGAGATGCTGGGAGGGCTGGAGCCCCTCTGCTGTGAGGACAGGCTGAGAGAGCTGGGAGGGTTCAGCTGGAAAAGAGACGGCTCCGGGGAGACCTTCTTGTGGCCTTTCAATATGTAAAGAGGGCTTATAAGAAAGATGGAGAGAGATTTTTTAACAAGCCTGTAGTGACATGACAAGGAGTAACAGTTTTAAAGTGAAAGAGAGGAGATGTAGATTAGATATAAGGAAGAAATCTTTTATGATGTGGGTGGTGAGAGCCTGGCCCAGGTTGCCCAGAGAAGCTGTGGCTGCCCCATCCCTGGAAGGGTGTAAGGCCAGGTTGGATGGGGCTTGGAGCAACGTGGTATGGTGGGAGGTGTCCCTGCCCATGGCAGGGAGACAGAATGAGATGATCTTTAAGGTCCTTTCCAACACAAACCATTCTATGATTCTATGTTTTGTGAGCAGTGATTAACAAAATTATGTACTTGGAATCCTCACCTTCTCAAGCTTTCATCTTAAGAACATGGTCCTGCAGCCTACTGGTATGTCTTTGTTTAAAACCCCTTTAATACTTTAGATCATAAGGGAAACTCTTACAAGCCATTCCTGGTATTCTTCAGAGATTTCTTCCATAATCCTTGGGATTGTATGTAGTTTACATGTTGGTGGGGGACTGTGGGGAGATGTGTATGACTATTTCTTCAAAAGGTTATTTTCCAGTAGAAGTAAATTAATTGTTTTGGAAAACTTAACTCTATCAATAAGTATTAGAAATACATTTAGTGTTAAAGACCATCAAGTTCCACCACCCCTGCCCTGGGAAGGGATACCTCCCACCAGACCACGTTGCTCAAAGCCCCATCTAACCTGGCCTTGAACCCCTCCAGGGATGGGGCAACCACACCTTCTCTGGGCAACCTGGGCCAGGGTCTCACCACCCTCACAGGAAAGAATTTCTTCCCAATATCTCATCTCAATCTCACCTCTTTCAGTGTAAAACCATTACCCCTTGTCCTATTCCTCTCTCATCAAGACTCCCCCCCCAGCTTTCCTGGAGCCCCTCGAGGGACTGGAAGGCTGCTCTAAGGTCTCCCCGGAGCCTTCTCTTCTCCAGGCTGAACGCCCCCAACTCTCTCAGCCTGTCCTCACAGCAGAGGGGCTCCAGCCCTCCCAGCATCTCCATGGCTTCCTCTGGATAGACCCTTCTCATGGTCCTGGGCGTTTGCTCAGCAGCAGCACCCGGAGCCAAGAGCTGAGTTTTTCTGTGTGTCTGTGAAAGGCAGAGGCAGAGCTTTCGATAAAGGGCACGGGGAGGTTGCAGACCTGCTGCTCTGCAGGCTCACAAATTTAGGTTTGGTCTTGGTTGTTTTTTTTTTTTTTTTTTCAGACTGCTTGTGAGGAAGAAACTGGCACTTCCTCCCCAGCAGCAGCACTGCGGGTTTCCGCTCGGCGGGGTGTTCTGCACACCCTGTACCCAGAGCTGCCTCTGTTTCCAAAGCAAAGGGGGGAGAGAAAAAAAAAAACAAAACACAACCCCAACAACCCACCCTGAGAACCCCAAACAAACACAAATATATTTCAAAAGCCTCTGCTAACACCCGGAGCTGGGAATCCTCTGGCTGCGTTTTCTGAAGGTGAGAATGGAGACAAAAAGTTCTTTTAAAAATCTCACAACTAGCAGGAAGCGTTGCCTGTGGTTCACTTATCAGCAAGAACATTTATTTATATTAGTGTTCTTCGCTTATCAGTAGCAGCACTGACATGAGCTTATGGTAGAAGTTCAGCAAACACTGTATTGTTTAAGTTTAAAAAAAAAAAAGGGAGAAATCTTTATAAATGCTCGGTGTGTTCTGTTACATTTCTAGTTTGTTCTACCTGACATTTTCTTAGCTTTCCTCAGCGTCTTATCATACTGGTAGAAAGCCTACTTATTTTTAGCAAATTTCCTTTTACATTACAAAAAGGATTTTTTTCAGAACTAGAAGTGACAGGAACTGACATTTAAATGGCTTCAGATACAGATCATGCAGAGAGAAGTGTAATATTTACAACTTCTCTGCCTGTCATCTTAAATTTCAGAGGTGCTTTACACATAACAGATTATTCTTTGGGACTGGGACCCACTAATATTAGAAAACATTTTGCTTCGTAAAATGTAACTCCAGCAGAGTGCCAGTTTTTAAAAAACTTCTGTAATCATCATACACCCTTTAATTTCAGTACAGCCAGTATTTAGGACCCAATTGCTTACATTTAGGACCCAATTCTCACAGCTGCCTACATTTTTTTTTATGGAAAGAAATAAGCAAAATATTTCTAGTAAGAGCATGTACAATATGTTAATACCACTATAAAATCTTAAACCGCCTAGGTAGAAATTTCCGGTCTGTAATGAATACATTTCCAAGATTTTTTTAAAATAAAACCAGAATTCAAGCTCTTTTTATAATGCTGTACTGCGACTAGATTTAAGAAAACCAGAGTTGAGTTTAAAATTTAATACAGCCCACGTAGTTTGCCCAACATGGGTTAAGCGTACAGTTTGTTTGCAAGTTTGGGAAAAAAAAAAAAAAAAAAAAGTGTCAGGGATTTTCCAAAGAGTATGGAGAGCTGATGGGCAACCACATTGTGCCAAGGGGGTGTCAGCGGGATGTGGGCTGGGTGATGCCTCTTGGAAAGGTCCAGCAACACCCTTTGGCTCAGTTATCAACCAGAGCTGCTCTCACCCTACTGTAAGGCTCTTTATTGGAATGACCCGATGCAAATATAAATCAGAGTTATTTTGAGCTACTCTCTTGTTGCAGAGCAGACCAAAAAAAAAAAAAAAAATCTGTTTCCTGAGAGGAACCTCTTACTGAAAGAAACCCTTGCATATTGGAGAGTCATCAAAATATGAAGCCGTGCTGCATTTCTGTCATCCTCCACTGCCTGAATAACCTCTCTGGCCTGCCAAATGTGATTTAGAGCACTCTGAGGCAGCTGAAATTTATGCTGACCGGTGTGAAATTGTTCTTCCCTGCTTGGTCCTGTAGAAAGATCAGCCTAGTTGGAGGGAAGGCTCATACAAAGGTTTCTGGAGCACTGAAGCAAGAAAGGGGACATATTGTGTCTTCCTGAGTCATGATGCCACCATGCTTGCCTTATAGTGTTTGGTTTACCCAGGACACATTACTTCTTCTTTTAAAATTTGCCGTGGGCCTGGGGTTATTACAAATAATGAGCAGTTAGACACGCAGATTGCATCTGACCATTAACACTCAGCTTCGGTCCAGCTGCCATGGCCTTCTGAGTCTTACTTTTATCAAAGCAACCATGGCCTTGTGTGGTGATGCTGGAAGCCAGATGTTTGTTTTCATCAAATCATTTTTTTACACTTTTTGGTGAGGGATGAGGCATTTAGAAAAACAATGTTAATATCATCATCATTATTATTATTGTCATCTTAACCATTATGTAGTAATAATGTATTTTGAAAAGAATGGAAACTGTTGCTTCCTTTTCGTGCAGGTTCAGCTGCAGTATATTATTTTATTATGACTTTTTTTATTTTTTTTCCTGTTGTTGCTGGAGTTTTCTGCTTCAGACAAAGATGCTCAAACACTGCTCTCAGTTTCTGAAACAGCACAGACATAAACATTCACTTTTCCTGGCTGGGAAATTGTAACCTCCAAATTTACAAAAAAACCTAGTTTATGTTCCCGCCTTCATTTATATATTTCTTTATTTAAACTACTGACATATGACAATCACAGTTTGTACTTAGTGTAATGAATCCGTATTTCAATATATTTTATTAGCTGATTTTAATTTATACGTAAACACTGTAATAAAACTGTAAGGAGATACTTTCTCCAAATCATCAGTGTGTTTCTGTAGAAGTTTCATCTTCCGACTGTAAGCCAAGACAAACAAAAAAAAATACTGGTGTATAAATTATAAGGACCAATTTGAAATACTATAAAGGGCCTGCTTCTCTCCAAGTGTTGGGTATCCACCATCACCCAAAATTACCAATTTCACTAGCTTTCCTAGAATTGAGGAGGTTACAAACTTGCTACTTTTGAAAATGTTTTAAATTGTAAAATGACGCCTCAAGTTCCAAACTTTCATGCCAAATAAAAGAGCTCCAAGGACTGATACCTCCCCCAAAGGTTAAGTGACACAGACTGGTTCTCCTTCACATGTGTTTGAAATCTCTTCCCTGGCCAAAACTACGGAGCACGTGGTCCTGTATTTACTCTGGTCTCTTCAAAGACCCTTCATAGCAATAAAATTTATTGCTTTATGTAGTTTTTTTTCAATTCAGAGTATCTGAAACAACACAAGAGCTGCACTGGCAGCAACCAGGGAGTGCTTTTATAGCACAAAACTGAGGGTGTGCCCTCACATGTTGCATGTGAGTATTTTTGAGAGCCCTCAGGTCCAGAGTAGCATTGGAGTAGTGTTGATAGATTCTAGGGGATGGAAGGAGTGAAATCTGCTGCAGTTTCACCAGAAATTACTTTTTTTGGAAACAGTCTTCTTCTGCCTGTATATTATTTTGAAAATTTGTAGTTCGAGCAATGCTAAACAGAATTAGGCATTTTTGGATGTTAAGAGGCTCCGTGCTTGGCCATAGATTCCTAGATCTTCATTTGCCATTGTGGGCGTCCCTCACTAAGTCTGTATTGAATGAGGATGAGAATTCTTCCTGAATCTTTTGTTTTCTTTTTCACTTAACCAAGCAGATGTATCATGCCAATATTGGGCCAACATTTGGTTATAGAATCATAGAATTGCCTAGGTTTGAAGGGACCTTTTGGGTCATCTACCTAATGTTGACAAAACCCACTGCTAACCCACGTCCCTCAGCACCATGTCTACCCGGCTTCTACATACCATCAGGGATGGTGACTCCACCGCTTCCTTGGGCAGCCTCTTCCAAGGCTCAATAACCCTTTCAGTGTAAAAACATCCATCCTAAACCTCCCCTGGCACAACTTGGGGCCGTTTCCTCTTGTCCTATTACCTGTTCCTTGGGAGAAGAGACAGACCCCCCGGCTACACCCTCCTTTCAGGGAGCTGTAGAGAGCGAGAAGGTCTCCCCTCAGCCTCCTTTTCTCCAGGCTGAACACCCCCAGCTCCCTCAGCTGTTCCTCACAAGACTTGTGCTCCAGACCTCTCACTCTGGATACACTCCAGCACCAAAATGTCCCTCTTCTAGTGAGGAGCCCAAGACTGGACACAGCCCTCGAGGTGGGGCTGTGTGTGCCCCACCAGTGCAGTGCAGGGGATGACCACTTCCCTAGTCCTAGGTTGAGAAACGTTGCTTCAAGCTGTGCTTGCATGTTACTGCATCCATAGAGACAGAGGCCTGATTGCTTAAGGACCGTCCTGGCAGCTCCGTTCTCCTTCACTGTGTTTTAGGAGCTGACACTAACATCCTCAAAAGCCTTGTGAAAATTATTTTACATAACCCGAGTTTTCTTCCTATGCTGCAGATGGAAATTGTGATCTTTATAAGCCTTGCTTAATAAGTGCAGATGACAGAAGCATTACTCAATACTATCGCTTTTGTGCCATGTTATTACTCAGAGCACACCTGGAACCAGTGGTTGCTTTCTGAAGGCTTAGGGAAAAGAATGCAAACCTTGGGATGTTGCATTGTATTGCAATGTGCTTCACCCTTCACAAAAGAAAAAAAATATAAAAATCTTCGCTGATGCGTTGTTTCAAAATTCTCTTGTTTGTGTCACGCTTATCTTTAGAGAGAGATTCTCTGATCAGTATCAGGATGCAAGACATATTAGCAGGGAAAGTAAAGCTTTTGGTAAACATTATTTTGGGTACTGGATAAAGTAAACACTTCACTGTTAGACTGGAGCTATACATTGGATTTTCACTCTTGTGCATCTGAAGGATTACTTTTCCTGTTATGCGGTTTGGATTGTGCACTATTTTAGCTGATGATGGATATAAATGAGCTTGCTTATCCTTAGAGGCATTGGCGGGCAACATGCTAGTCAAATATCAAATAGGCTGTAAATAAAGTACATGCTGGGCAAGTTCTCTTGACGCGTGCAGTTTTCCTATGTACATAGTTTGCAGTTATTGATAATGAAGGGACGGAGAGAGTAAAGGGAGAAAGGAAGGGGAGGAAGGAAGGGGAGGAAGGAAAGGCAAGGCAAGTCAGGGAAGGAAAAGAAAATGAGTAGAATTAAGAATTTATCTACAGTGGAAAAAAAGAAAGCTCAGCTGATCATCTCTGTTTCCTATTTTGGGCCTGACTGTGGATTGCCTGGGAAACGTTTAACAAGTGTTCACCAGAAGAGAAAGTTTTATCTGCATTAGAATAGAACCTCAGGGGCTCCTCTAGTGAGAGTGGTTCAAGCACACAAATAAGAGCTGCCTGGCATGTCTCACTGTAAGGCTTTTGGTATTTTTGTATTTTTTTTCTCAAGCATTCATTTCCGGGGTTAAAGTACCTTGCTATTTTGTGTCTGCATCCTCTTTTAAGGGAGCTAGCCCTGATCCTTGTGGGTGAGCTAAATGCAGTTAATCCCTTCTGCGACTACTCTGATAGCCATCAGCTCATCTTGGTCTAGTTTAAGCTCCTCAGCGTGTGTTTTCCAGCAAGAAAAATGTATTACAGCATGGAGGAAGTATTATTCTTTTGCTTTTTGCCTACTCGTACTTTGCCAGTTCCTTTGCCAATTCCCTTCTTTTTCGAAAGATAAAACCCCAAACCAACCAACCAACCAAATCAAAACAATTTTTTTCAGTCTTTCTGGGTGGAACATATTTATAAGACCTCTGCTAGTCCCCATTGGTCTCCTGTGAACTTGCTGCATGCAACTCATGTTTTTGAAACGTGCTAAAACCAGACACAGCTTGCCGCTGAGTTTTTTGCAACACTGACTGCAGCAGGACGGTTACTTCATATGAGTTGCACCATATACTGGTGTTCATGCATCCAAGTATGACATCTACCTCTGCAGCAGCAGCAGCAGCATGAGGTTGCCACTCATGTTCTGCTTAACATGATCTGCAGTGATTTCCAGACTCTTTTCTGCAGAATTAAGGACTAGCCAGTGAGTGTAGTAGGTTTCACAAATTCGCTTTCCTTGTGTTGAATCCCACTACGTAATTCAAATAGTGCTGAAAGTTTCCAGGTGCACTTATAAACCAAACCTGTAACCTCATGGAAGAACGAAATCAAGTTTATCTGATGTAGTCTGCTGTCCAGAAAAAACATTGTGATTTTTGCTTTTTGTTGGGTTGGGTCTGTTAACCCAGCTGATATGTCAGGTTGGATCATGTTGTGGCCCTTTCTGACCTTTGAAGCAATGAGAGTACATATCTAGTCATATCAAATTTCCCTATGTATTCCAAGGCATATTGAAAAACGTTGTCAATGGACCAGCTATTTTGTCAGGTAATTTTTTCCTAATTCTTGAAGAAAGCTTCTCAAGGAGTTGTGACTTTAAATTCTCCTTCAAATATTATTCAACATCTTCCTTGGTTACTAACAGACTGGAAAATGTTACATTTGCCTCGTATAATACAAGCCTGGGATAAAGGAGTTTCCATTCCAATTTACCACAGCACAAAGCTGGGAAAGAAATACATTGAACGTTGGTTATAATTCATAACGTTATTGACATCTGAGATCTGTTCTGAAAAAGTAGTGTGGTATCCTGTGGGGACATGTGGAAAGAATTGTATCGTGCCAAGAATAATTAGCTATGCAAAAAATAGGATGGGGAATAACTGGCTGTTTACCAGTTCTTCAGGCAAAGATCTCGTGCGTATTGTGGATGATAAAATGAGGATGAGTCAACAGCTTTGTGCTACGGCACAAAAGGCAGACATGGTTGGCCTATATATAAAACAACTTAGTCTTAAGGACACATAAAGTCATTCTGCCGTAGCCATGCACTGAGAGGAAATGCTGTCAACGTTGCTGGACCCCATAATTTAAGGGATACATTAGCAAAGTGGTGTAGTCAGTGAGACTAGCAAAGGTCTTAAATACCAAATGCGCTCAGACAGACTGAAGGATTTAGGACTGTTCAGTTAAAAGAAGACCGGAGGGGAAAATTGTAGCAATTTACAAGTAGGTAGGGAAATGTTGCAGCAAACAAGGGAAAAATGTGTTTCCCCATCCGTGATGGCCATGCCAAGACATAATGTGCATAAACTGCCCCAGGAAAGAGTTAAGTTTGACACGGGGAAATGGTCTCTGTGAAGCACTGGAACAGGTTTCTTGGAGAGGTCTCCTGTTCTTTACCAGGATAGAACATCGGGCAGCAGTGATGGAGGGTGTGGTACAGAGAAAAGCTTTTCTATGCAGAGGAAAGCTTTTTAGTTCTCTGCCACAGCACAATTTCCCTTAGTAAAAGGTTTATATGGACGGTGAGTCATTTCTGATGGTACTTCAAAAATATTTTCAAGTTCTCACTGGTGTTAAACCATCCCTTAGCTCTATCCATGGCGCTGTCAAAGACCAACACTTGCTGCAACATTAGGGAGCAAGAGGGCATCTTTTATACGTGCAAGTGCTTTTTGCCTGAGTTTCAAACCTCTTATCTCTGCAGAAAAGCTCAAAAAAAAATCCAAATAAATGATACACCACCCTCCATTGCCCAAGGCAGCCATAAAGCCCATCAAGCTGGACCACTCTTTTTAATTCAGTCTTCCACTGAGTGTTAAAAAGTGTTAAGTCTGTGTTTTCAGGGTCCTGTACAGCCTGTTGTTAGCATATCAAGAAGACTGCATGAAGTGGAAGGATGACTATGGGTCTAAACCCGAGCCCCTTTGCCACTGTGAATTTTTTGTATAATCTTGTAGGAATATCTAGAGCCTTATGCAGTCTAGAAACAGAAAATTCTCTGGTATGAATGTGGCTTGAATTTCCTCATATCACAGAATCATAGAACGGTTTGGGTTGGAAGGGACCTTAGAGATCACCGAGTTCCAACCCCCCTGCCCTGGGCAGGGACACCTCCCACCAGACCACGTTGCTCAAAGCCCCATCCAGCCTGGCCTTGAACCCCTCCAGGGATGGGGCAGCCACAGCTTCTCTGGGCAACCTGTTCCAGTGCCTCACCACCCTCACAAGAAAGAACTTCTGGTATCCAATCTAAATCTCCTCTCTTCCAATAGTGGCTATCATCTGAAATGTTACTCATTTTAAGCTTAGCATACCTTTTCCAACTGGTTTTCTTCACATCAGTTCATAGAAATATATCCTTTTTTAAAAAAAAAACAAAACCCAACACATGCAACAAAATTGTCTGCATGTTTCTTTCCCTGTCAGAGGAGTGGAAAACAAAACACAGCACAAACATTACTCTTGTTGCTTAACATATTTATGGAAAATGTCTACTGTTATGATATAAAACACCAAAGAAAAAAGGAGTTGAACTCTGTAATGCGTTCAGGCTGAGAAATGGTTGGGTTCAGGAGGCTTTGACACTGCAAAAAGCCAACATGGTTATCCGCTCCGAGGGAACGCCCACCACCAATTCACTCTCAAAGAGTTGCTAAAACCAGCGTTTTCCTGCACGCAGTTTTAAAGTAAATGCGCATTATTGCTGTTTTGCTTTAAAGTGCTCTGCTTTAGAGTTCATTGGCTCGTGAGCTGCTCTGCATTGATTCCACCATAGCCACGTGCATCAAACCTTAGCATTCCCAAATTGTGCGTGCAGGGTCCGTGGACCGGCGCCTCCAGCTTGGTACTAAGGGAAATAAAATGCTCCAGCATTACCTGGACACTCCGCTGCTTTGGGGTTGTACCTCACTGCCAAAAGCTGCAAAGGCATTTGATATAAAGAACAGCAGTATTCCAAAACAAGCAGAAAGTTGGTAGAAGGGACCAGAGGGAGCAGCGTAAACTCCAGTAAGAATTATTACAGTAGATGTAGGCCCACACAGGAGCAATTCGTCACCTGAAATTGCACATATATATAAATATATATAGCAGAGGACTGAGTTTATTGGTGACTCGTGAGATGAAATACAAAAGATCAGTTCTTCTCAGAAGGTTATACTTACCAACTGTGTCAAAACTAAAAGACCGGAGCTTCCGCCTCTTAAAAACCTCTAATATTTTCAAAAGAGGGTTGATTATTAAACTGTGAAGCTGCTCAAAACATCAGAAGCACAAGATAAATATTATGAGTTCATAAAAGAAGGATATTTTAGTATTTTTGGTATGTTGATAAGATACAGGTCATATACAAGTTGCTGCAGATAATTTGTCAGATTAACAACTTTTTAGCAAGTAATTATTTGCAAAAAAACATTTCCGTTGTCTGGCCTGCTCTGCACTTAGTAGAAAATGGTTGAGCATGTTGCAGAAGAAAGATGAAGTGTCAACTCCAGTGTAATGTAGCCTTCTTCCACAACAAGCCCAAAATCTGGAACAGAGCAAATTGCATTTTTAAAAAGCCCAGAGTGTGTGAACATCTAGAGGGGCATGTAGATCATAACTTAACTTGCATATTTTCATTTTTTAATCTTGTCTCATAGTACTTTCTGAAGAATTTGCTGAGTAAGCATGAATAAATGATTACAGCCTTACCTTTCATTAGGTTATTTTAAGTACACTCATTTCTTTCTCTGCATGGAGGTGATGAAATACAAACAGAAGGGCAAATTCATGTGGCTGACCTTTGCCTTTTTACTTTCCTGATGTAACATGTGCAATAAGAGCCAAAATTCACCTGGTGCCACAATTCTCTGCCCACCAACCACCTGTGCCTAAAGTAAGGGAGAAGCTCCAGAGTTGCCAAGCTTTGTGCCCAGGAATAAATAATGATAATGGAAATAAAAATAAATAATAAATAAATAAAAAATAGCAGCAACAACAGTAATAACAATCTAGGTCTAGCTCTGTAGAGAAACTCATTGGACAACTAGAAGTCAAAAGGTTAGCTCCCTGCTGACAAAACTAAAAGAGAACACCAGATATATTTTGTTAGACCAAACGACTTGCAATTTTTTGTCAAACTTAACTTTCCATAATTTCCAGATGCATTTGGAGGAGATTGTCCTTAGAATTCAAGGCATGGTAGTAAAGGAATGAAACTATCTATAACACATCAAGGAATTTTATATCTTTCTTGCTTAGAAGGGAAAAAAATGCATCAGTCCTTTCATTGAATACCTTCTTTAATGTTTTAAATAGTACTTATTTTCTTAATGATGTTGTTTGGTTGGTTTGGGGGGGGGGTTTGGGTTTCTTTTTTTCCTTTTTTGATATCAGTTATGTAAATGGGCTAACAAATAGTTCCAGTTGTTTTCTCTTTTGCTCTTAAAAGTATTAGGAAAAATAAAAGGGAGCCTTCCATATCGTATGTAACTTGAATCTGTCTCCAGATTTTAGGAAATGTTATGGTTTAAGGGTTCACCAAAGACTTCACAAAGATACTTAAAGGGTCATATAAATATGCCTCAGCCCCTTGAGAAGAAACCAAGCCTAGCAATCCCTTGTTTTAATAGATTAGAAGTGGGGGAAAAAGGAAAAACAAGGTGAAGCTCTGATTCTGGCTGGGTAATAAGTGAGGTCATTTTAATTAATGAATTGATTTAAATATATATATAGATGTTCATTCTGATCAGTATTACAGAACATCTACAGTAGTACTCAAGAAAGAAAAAAAATCTTATATATTAAAGCTGTTTCTCATCATTGTAGTCCTGGTAAAAATACATAAAGTAAGTGTCTTATTACTTGGTATTGAAGGAAAGAAATTAATGTAGTTTTTTGGTTTCGTGGTGCGGTTTTTTTTCAGTTCTAAAATGATTAACAAATCATTCCACACTAGTATGGAATTATACCTTGGAGAAGACGTATATTAAACACAATTATTTCTAAAATTATTTCCAACCTCTTTCACAGTATTATATCAGACACAGACCTACAGAGGGCTTTGGATAGTGTGTTTAATGTTCTCTTAAATTGAAAAAAAATTTGTAAGTTAGAAACATTTGAGAGTGACACCATGAGTGAAAGAAGAGTTTGGGAGGCTACCAGAGGGATTATTGAAGATAATGAGAAGAAATTCCTTAAGCTAGGAGTTGTGGAAGAAAATCACCCAATAGGAACATGTTGCTGTTGAGGTTACCAGAGAAATATATAGTAATCAAAACAAAACCAGGGATCAAAACAAAGTCGATGCTCAGAACACAGTGGTCAAAACAGAACCAAAGTTGGACCATCCAGTCAGATAATGATACTCAAGAAGGACAAGAGTGGAGGCAGCTTGGGTCGAAAGCTGAACAGTTGTCTTTTGGATGCTAGAAGAGATGTAAGCTGGTAGCAAAACTCCTCAAAACAGTCAGAGGCGGGTGCAAAGGTACAATTTGGTAATAGAAAGTGTTAATAGGAATTCACAGAAACTTTGTAATAAAATGACAGTCTCTGAAGAAGTTAATACAGCTTTGTGTACTTCTTGTCTACACAACTTTTCAGTGTCTTTTTTAGAGCAAGTGCCGAGGAGTATTAGGAAAAGTGATTCATCTCCATAGGTTGTCATTTTTATGCCTCTTTCATTAACTGAATATAAAGGACTGTTCACAGAAAACTTTCAAGATATTCAGATACTTTTTGAAGAGCTTAAGTGATCTCTGTAATACAAAAATATATGAAATAAAAAAAATAATTACAGGTTTCAGAACATAAATATGTTTTTATAGAAAACTATACTTATGCTAAGATTCTTGGCTTCTGTATAATGATTAAATGCAGCATAGGTTATGCTAATGTACCTTCATGTCTTAATGCTAATTGGACCCACTCAGAGCACATTTGAGGAGCAAAATTAAATTTCATACCTAAGAAATACTTATAATTTGAAAGATTAAATGGATCAGATGTCAAGTCGAGGAAACAACTGTGTTGACAGCAGGTCAGGAGAGGCAATCCCTCCCCTCTGCTCATCACTGGTGAGGTCACACCTGCAGTGCTGGGTCCAGTTCTGGGTCTCTCAGTACAAAAGAGACATGGGCAAGATGGACAAAGTCCAGTGAGGGGCCACCAAGAGGAGTAAGGGACTGGAGCACCTCCCCAGTGAGGAAAAGCTGAGAGTTGGGACTGTTCAGCCTGGAGAGAAGGATCAGGGTAGGGGAGGTCTTATTAATGTATATGAATACCTGAAGGGTGGGTGCAAAGAGGACACAGACAGGGTCCTTTCAGTGGTGCCCAGTGACAGGGCCAGAGGCAGTGGGCACACACTGACACACAGGAGGTTCCCTCTGAACATCAGGAAATGCTTTTTCACTGTGGGGGTAACTGAGCACTGACACAGGTTGCCCAGAGAGGTCATGGAGCCTCCATCCTTGGAGATATTAAAAATACAATATCTAGACACGCTCCTGGGCAACCAGCAGGGTTGGACAGGGGGTGATGGACAAGACGACCTCCAGCCGTCCCTTCCTACCTCAAGCATTCTGTGATTCTGTGAAAAAACCACCTTTAATTACAATAGAGAGTCCCTACCTTCCCTGGTGCTTACTTTGCTCAGTGATTTTATCAGGTGGTATCTCAACTCAGTGTCCGACTAGCCTGTACTTTCAGGTACAAGAAGAGAGTTGTAGAAGGTACCTAGATGGTACCTGGAAATGATTTTGGGATTCACTGAGAGTGCTCTGGAGGAGCTGACACAGCATGCAATCCCAGAGACTTTGCAGGACTTGCTGGACAGAGTAGGCATGGCCACCTAAGAAAACCCAGAAGCTATACCAGGTGTACCAGTGAAACACATACCCAGATCTTCTCAGACACACATCTTCTCAGATAATATATTATTATAACAGCATTGACTCTAAGCTTATTTAGCAGACCTGACCTGACAAACAGAAGGGCTGGGTAAGTTACACCCTCTTAATAGGGATAGCAGTGACCACATACTCTCTAGACATACTGACTCCCAAGCTGTCCCTTGGGCAGCTCCGTTGTGCGTCATCTCCAGAGTAGGTCAGTGGCAGTGAAGCACATCCTGACCTCCAGGGAGTTCACAGAAACCCCTGATCTCTCATGCTGTGGAGAGCTCTCTTTAGCTATCATCTCCATATCCCTCAAGTCAAAGTCTTATATGCGTAATTTGACTCTTTTTCAGGAATAACCCATGTTCCTGTCACATCTTTATAAATAATTATGACTTTAATGAATGGAAAGGGTAAGGAGAGACAGGACAATTTCTAAAAAATGGGAGGGAGTGAGCATTTGGCTTCAGTGTGCAAATGACATATAATTTCCAACAACTCAAGGACGAATAGTTATCTTGCTTTTAAGACTTGTTAATTTATTTTAAAAATATATTCCTCAAAATTTAATTCGTGGTTTCAGGAGCTAAGTATAGAAAATTGCATAATGACCTTTTAGACTTTGGTGACTAAGAGAGATCACATTAAATGAACATAGCGCACATGGAGTTTGTTGAAATATAATTTATTCCATTGCAACAGTTTAAGTCTCTCCAACACTGGTTAGGTTACAATATAACATGCATACTTTTAGGGTGAAAATGTTATATTGCTTCAGATACGATGAGGAGATAAGGACCAGCAGAACCCTGTGCCTCCTATTAAGGTTACTCTGGGAATAGAGTTAATGAATTTGTGGTTAAAGCATATCCATTTCCAAAAACGTTAGTTTTTCGAAATTTCACTCATGACTGTTTGAGGTCTTTGTGACGTTTATAAACAGCTTTTTTTTTTTCCCCCAATTTTTATTTTTTTTTTTTTTTGCTTTCCACCAGGTGCTTCATTCCAAATGCCTACGCCGCTCTCTTCACCGCTGCTCTGGTGCCGCTAATGTGCCTGGTGGTGGTCTTTGTGGTCTTCATCCACGCCTACCAGGTGACCCCGCAGTGGAAAGCCTACGACGACATTTTCAGAGGGAGAACAAACGCTGCAGGTACGATTCGCTGGCTACCCCCTGCACGAGCAAACACGTGGGGCTTTCAGAACGGTACTGGGTGTTCTCGCCGGTTGAGAAAACCCCACCAGAAACCGCACTCCAGCAGATACCAAAGCACTTGCTTGAGATTAGGCACGCCAGCGGTCCCTTTGAAGTCTGCGAAAGGACTTTAATGATGAAAGTTATGCAGATGCCTAGCTGTCTTAGGGGTCTAAAAATGTGTTAAACCCCAAACGAGAAATTAGTATCACTGCTGACATCTAGTCTAGTAAAAAGAATGCTGATAAAGCACAGACTGCTCTGCCCGGAGCACTTTGGTGGGGGCTATCGAACAGCCCTGTCCTGTCCACTCAGGAGCAGTGATTGCAGGGGTACAGGGCAGCAATAATATATGGAACCCCCTCTTTTGGTTCTCTGCTGGGCCCCAGATGATGGCCACAGCTCCCGGCCCTTGTGTTTCCCAGCATGTTCAGTGTCTGCACAGGGATGCCCATGCTGCGTGGTGGAGTTTTTGGAGTTAACACCTCTGTTTTGAGCTTCCCCAGCCCCGCTCACCACTGAAACTTGCTCAAAAGGAAAGATCTGCCTCCTGCAAAACAGGAAGTTATCGGTCGGTCTCCTCTCTTAGAACAGTTTCAGATACAATAATGTTCCCAAAATAAAGTTGCACCAGTTTAGACCGTCATAATAAGACACTCCGTGGGAAGCTTAGAATACTTTTTTTGTTTTCTTGGTAGTTTTGGAAAGAAATCTGAGTTTTTTAAACAACTGCAAACATACAGATTTTTAATAGGAGTGTATCTATTTTCTCCCTGACTGCATGAAGCCAGTTAGATTTTATACACTAGCAAAAGAGTCTTGAATCATTTTCCCCAACTCATTAGATAAATATCATCTGAACTTAAAAGGGACAGTGGATTATTAAAAAATTCCAGCAAGTAGTCCAGTTCTTGTAACTGGATTTATAAAAAGTAGCTGTCTTGTTCAAAATGCTCAAATTTCCAGTGATACTTGTATTATTAAATGAGAGCTTGTGGGCTTTTTTTAACATTTTAGTTATAGAAATATATTCCTTTGATGAGAAGATTAAAAAAATTAAATATTTATTATCTGGACATTTCTTCAAATATTAACTTCTTTTTTAAGACAATGACAAAATTTTAATGACAAAATGTCAGCTTGACTAAGAGCTATATGAATTTGACTAAGGTCTGATAAACATAGTTTATAAGTATGATACTCAAGACCTTACTTGCACTTTACTCTTTCATTTTTTTATGATATGAAAGGGACTGCCTGGAGCAATCACAAAGGTGGCTCCTTATTTGGTCTTGAATAATATATAGTTTATTTATTTATAAATAGTTTTTTTTTAGTATCTCAAAGGATGGAGATTCCATATTCATTTGCTGAAGGTTAAAGCTTGTCCCAGAACAGTTAAACCAAAAAAACCCCAAAGCCTGAAAACTGAAACACCACCATAAATAAAATGATAAAATAATAGGAGTTATATCTACATGACCTATAGATGGGAAGTAATAGGGTTGAAACAAAACTTTGTTTGATTTAACATAGGATTCAGGGTGGCATTGTTTTTTTTTCTGATAGAGTCCAGAAAATAGTATAGAGAATGCTGAGGTCCCAGAAGAAAAGAAAAACAAAATCAGCAAGAGAGGTGTTCGATAGCATGTCAAAAATAGTGGTGGTTTTTTAAAAAACAGGTTATAACTTTTAGTACTTGTGCACCTTCATGGCAAACTGGCACCCTGCTACCACAGGGCTTTGGCAAGCAGAACTGAACCTCGTGCCTTGTGCAGTTTGGTCGAGAGCAAGTTGGAGAGAGCCCGTTTTAGAGACGAAAAAGAGCTACCTGCTGAGGTTCACGGTGCCTGTGGTTGTGTCAGGGCTCTCCGTGTAGCTGTGTTTACAGTGCAAGCCTCCAGAAAGAAAGGCCAGTGATTTCTGCAGCTTGTAACATTGCCTATAACTACGTAACATGGCACTAACTGTTAACAAAAGGCCTCTGACTTTATCACTGATTATTTTTATCCTGAAAGTTGAGGTGCTGGTAGTATATTTATATTATTTTTAATATTTTATGGGTATATCGTGCTTTTAAAGACATACTCAAAGGCAGCTTGCAGTGGTAGGACCTATTAACGCTTTTAAATTGGGAATCTTACCGCATGACCCACTCTTTGCAGCAGTTCACTCCTCTGACTCCGTGTTCTTACCAACTCAGTGGGACCTGCTCCTGCTTCAGCGTTGTTTTTGCAACCATCGCAGAGGACCCTGGGGAAAACACCATTTTTCACAGAGCACTGCATGGTGACCTCTTGCTCCTGCAGCAGAGAGGGGGTCCTGGATCACACCACCATCAGGTTTCAGTGCAACTTACAGGATCCTATGGGGTAGGGAGGTCTTTTGCCAACAATGCCTCTTTCAGGTGCTGTTTTGTTATGGCAATGAAAAATGCCAGGGTTTCTCTCTGTTTCACCCCAAACCAGAGGAAAAGTAGAGCTACGAAGCAACAGTTGTCTATGTGTAGTGTATTATTCCAGCTTGTCTCTGGTTTTCCATGGGGTTTCATTCCCATAATGATTTCCTCCCTGTTTGTCACCCACAACAATGAATTCCTACAGAAAAAACCTTTCCCAGACTCCAGCCTGAGGTTCAATACCTGAATTTCCACACTTTGAACAGTGTCAGAAGTAATGGGGGGGGGGGAAACAAAACCAAATGAAAACTGCTTGGGAAAACTATGTATTCTCCAATAATTACCTTCTGTAGAAAAAGGATAAAATTCTGGGTGAATGACGCTGTAAACAATTCTGACATATTGAGTGTAGAGAGCTGTAAAAATAGACAAAAATATTTTTAAATACACTTTTACGCTTTTTTTTTTAACATGTATTTTTTAAATAGGCTTTTAGTAATTGTGGACACCTGTTCATTTAAATTCCAGAGAGCAAAGAGTATTGCAGAATCAAAAGAAGTATCCTACATGGACATGTAATTATAATTTGCACATAGGTACTCCTACGAACACCTATTTGCATGTGAATATTTGAACTAGAAATGTTTATTCCCCTTCTGGGGGCCATTCAGTTAGAAGACAGTTAAAATTGCAGTGTGATACAAATGACCCTGTGTGGATTCTGCAATAATTCATGCAAAACACTACTGAATGTTGCCAATAAAAATAAAATAGCAAGGTCCCTTGCTTGCATATTACCATAAAACAGAAGAAGGCTGTGCAGATTTGAAAGAAAAATAAAATTGTTACCATGCTTCTATGTTTACATACTTTAGGTCATTTCATAGATTGTAAGAAAAACCACTTAAACTATAGCTGGTAATTCTGAAGTTCCATATATATGATCTCTACTTGAGAAAGGCTATTACTAACTTTAATAGAAATTTAATAGGGATAGAAACAGTAAAGTTTATCCTCATTTGTAGTTTATACTTTTTTTTTTCCAAATAAATTAAATATGCAAGTGGGTAAGCTAAAAATTGAGTAAAAATGTTTTCTTACACTCTTTTCTCCTATTGTTGGAGTGCTCTGAAGCTTGCCTTGCAAAGAAGGTTCATCTTGAGCTACCCAGAATCACAGAACCATAGAATGGTTTGGGTTGGAAGGGACCTTTAAAGATCATCTTGTCCAACCCCTGCCCTGGGCAGGGACACCTCCCACCACACCACGTTGCTCCAAGCCCCCTCCAACCTGGCCTTGAACCCCTCCAGGGATGGGGCAGCCACAGCTTCTCTGGGCAACCTGGGCCAGGCTCTCACCACCCTCATCATAAAATGGGTTTTCCTTATATCCATTCTAAATCTCCCCTCCTTCAGTTTAAAAGTATTGCCCCTTTTCCTCTCACTACAGGCCCTGGCAAAAAGAGAGTTTGTTGTTACCCACACTAAAGGCGATATCCATGTGATTTTTGTTACCAAAAACATGATAACAATATTGAGTTTAAAAAATTTGCAAGCTTCCCTGTCTGGAACACCAAATACGTGAGGTTGCCCTCCCACAGCCTTTCTTACTGCTCCAGAATTGCTCTGTTACTGCTCACGTTGTTTTGCACCGCAATTGATGTAGCTTGCTTGGGTCAGGAAATCTGACCCAATGGTAGAAGGCTAGAAGAAAGGGAAATGGGGAAGCTAAGAGTTTATTGTCTTGTAGAGCAAGCAGCTCTTCCTCCTCAAAAGCGAGTGCTGGAAAATAGCGTGGAAGCTGATTTGCACAGAATGACAACTCCACCTCTCGTATATTTTTTCAAAGACACGCATTGAGTTTGCTAGAAAAGAGACTTCAGTTAGAACCCATTCCGTTTGCCAGCCTTTCAGCAAACATGTGCTGTTGACTGATTATTCTGCTATATATAGAAACCGGCTTCTCAAAAGTTAGCCTTGACAGGAGCCAAGTCAGGAGCGTGCATGGGATAAACAGCCTCTAGGTGAACTAATATTTAAGTTTGCAACAAGAAAGACTGCTTTTGAAGGAAATCAGGTGGTGTAAAGCGGGATGGTTGTATTTGGCTGAAATAGCATGAGGTTGCAATAGGCTTGTGTGATTTTTTTTTCCTGACTGTCCTAATCTGCAAACATAGAAATTAGAGGTGAATAAGACAGCAATCCAATATGCATAATTTTATTTTCCAACGGTTTTCTAACTTTTCATAATTTCACAAAAAGATTTGAAAATCTAACTGAAAAGTTTGAATTGAAAAATCACCTGCGGTTTTTTTCTGATAACACCTCCGTGAAGAGATGACATCTATTGACTGAAGGATATGTAGTGGCATAATTTTCACGCCCTACACATAAATATGCAGTAGAATTTACGTGATTCAGATACCATCATTGTAAATGTGCCAGAATTAATTTAAAGATTAAAACTTTATGTTGCCAAAATAAAACTTCATGAAGAATGCCTTAGATATTTAGAGGTAAAATTTTAACTAACTTCTCGTGCCTTTCTTGATACAAATGTCTTTAATATATTTATTGTCTTAGTGGTATGCGATTTCTGATCATGACAAAACATGTTGGATGGTCCACCTATTACTACTACGGTGTTATCTTCTCAAGAAACAAATAAGCTATACAAAATGCAAGTACAGGACATTCCAACCATGCTTCTGTGCTCAGGAAATGATACGGAGGACAAGGCTTTTGATTGTAAGAGAGAAATTATATTAAACATGTAGTTACATGTCTTCCTCACCCTGTGAGCTAGCTACTAAAATCTTTATCTCAGATTATAAGATACATATCATGTCTCTAAGAGAACTGAAGGAACAGTGAATTCCAGTAATGCTTTCATCTTGAGATGGCATTTAGAAATCAAGAACCAGACATTGACTACCTCTGAACTAGGAGTTGTGTACATTATTCACAGTATTCATTACAGTCACACATTGGATATAATATTTTAGTCTTCATAGTGCTCCAGGGGCTTTCCTTTTTTGTAATTAGGAGGAAAACAAATCTTTGCCTCTGACATTTTTACTAATACAGTTAAGACAAAAACACAAGCATAATTACAAGCTGAAATAAAGAACAAAGATCTGAATAAGATAATAACTTAAATGCTTCATCTGCACTCATGTAATTTAGATTGTTTGCACAGTGCTTCACATGCCCAAATTACCTTTCTTCCTTTAAAGAAATTTGCAGAAGCAAGCTAATTTGCATGAATTATGCCTGCACAGTTTTGAAATTAGCACTCATTTAATATTTTGCATAATACTTCCAAATAATTTTATTGTATGGAGATAGGTAAGTTTGAGTTTTCTTTTTTTTTTTTTATTTGCTTCTGTTCTGGGATTAGTAGTAGAATAAACTATAATAAGATGCCTGGTTTTTCACTTGATTATACTGTAAAGCATCTTAAAGATGTATAGGAAAGTTTGCCAAAAAAAAAAAAAAAGAGATTTATTTGGAATGTTAGAGACCTCATGCTTAATGGAAGGTATGCTTCTCTTTTAGGAGGTATTCTTTAATTTCAAACTCTTCCTTGCCACAAGGAGCAGAAGGTCAAAAAATATAAATGAACCCAAAATAATACTTTAACAGGTTTTCTGCTTCCTATTTTTACAAATTGTCTATGAACAATTTTGTCCAATTGGATTTCATGGGCATTTACCTACCATATGCAGCTTTCTAATCTGCATATCAACTGCTGTTAAATTCTGCAGATCTTTAACGTTCCTAATCTGGTCTCAGAAGCTTTGTCATGAGTCACTGATTGCATGTTGTTGTTGGTGGTGGAGGGATTTTCTCCTTTGAACTCTATGAAGAAATATGTTAGCTTCTTTATTTTGGCCACAAAAACCTGTTACCAAACTCCTTTTCTACAGCAGTTGTCAAAAGCAATTGAAAACAGACCAAGCAGGATTTGTTATTCAAGCATTTGTTGTTTTTTTTTTTAAATGGTTTTGTGGCATTTTCATAGATCTGTTGCTACGTTTAACCCATGACTTCTTAAGCAATAATCTGTCAATGTTTTACTAATTTAGGTCTCCCACGAATCGGTGAAATTCTGTGAAGCAATATATTCCCCTCAATCATCTAGGAAAAAATGTTTGTAAAGATCTTTCAGGTTTTGCAGTAGGTCTTTATGTCTAGCCAAGAACAATTAAAAGTAATTAAAGTTACATTATCAGTTTAACAACCTAAGGGGAAGACATATAGTAAATATTTATAGGTAAACTCAGAAGATCATTAAAGCTGTATTATTTAATTGCTTCTTTTATTGACTTTCTTATTTTAGGAAAAAAATTAAACACTTCAGGCAACAGAAAAAAAACATAATATGGGCCAACACAGTGGGGAGAATACAAATATTCTCATAACCTATGGATAGGTTATGAAAGCATAGTGCATTCTTTATTTTCCATGGTTAAATCATCTAGATGTTTGCTGCAAAGACATACTCAGCATTACACCTCAAAGTTTTAATGTTATTTAGTAATTTCCAGTTTCATTAATTTCTATTTGATTTAACATTTTTCACTGCTCAGACTCATTGTCCTGGAGAATTTTGTCTGTAATATCAGGTATGGGAGGAAAGAAGAAAACCTCCAGCTAGCCTACCTGACAGTTTTGTAATGAAACAGGCTGAATATGAAGTTTATTTTCTTTTGTGTTACATGTCTATTTTAGGAAGAAACTAATGCATTACCTTCTGAAACATATAATCTAATTCAAACTGAAAATTTTTGGTTTTTTTCTGGGTATCAGTTGCAACAACACTATCAAAATCCACCTGCTTGACTGAGCGTGGTATTCTGAAGAGACTAATCCTGGAGAGATTCCTGAAGAGAGTTTCAGTGCTGGCAATCCATAAAAACTTTGTTTTTCTGGCCAATTTCCGTTACTTTTCCTAGAGACGCTACAGATTTTCTCCATAGCAATGAGCTGGTCATCATTTCATAGGGCTTGGGACTTATTTCTGTTTGGATGCCTTTGTTCAATCGAGTTGCTCGTTTCATTCACGCAGCTGGTTTTCTCTCTGCCCAGGTGCTCATCCATTCTTTTCCCAACTGTAACATAAAAAATATATAGCAAGAGGACATTTTTAAAGAATCTTTGACTAGGCACCGTGGGCATTCCTTGACTGAAATTGTATATGGGGATTTCCACTGCTGCTCCTCTCCCTGATAAAAGCAGCAGATCGAGGGAAGTGATTCTACCCCTCTGCTCCACCCCACCTGAAGTGCTGTGTCCAATTTTGGAGTCCTCAGCACAAGGACATGGACCTGTTGGAGCTGGTCCAGAGGAAGCCACGGAGATGCTGGGAGGGCTGGAGCCCCTCTGCTGTGAGGACAGGTTGAGAGAGTTAGGAGGGTGTTCAGCCTGGAGAAGTTTGGACTTCCAGTCCCTGAAGGGGCTCCAGGAAAGCTGGGGAGAGACTCTTGATGAGGGAGGGGAGCCATAGGACAAGGGGGAGTGGTTTTAAACTGAAAGAGGGGAGATTTAACTATTAGGAAGAAGTTCTTTGTTGTGAGGGTGGTGAGACACTGGCCCAGGTTGCCCAGAGAAGCTGTGGCTGCCTCATCCCTGGAGGGGCTCAAGGCCAGGCTGGATGGGGCTTGGAGCAACCTGGTCTGGTGGGAGGTGTCCCTGCCCATGGCAGAAGGGTTGGAACTGGATGATCTTTAAGCTGTCTTCCAACCCAAACCATCCTGTGATTCTGTGAAAACATGCTGTGGCAGGCACCACCAAATTATTCTTTCATAACCAATAGGCCCTACGCAGGGATAAGAGAGATTAGTCCTGTGAACTGTCTCATCATTAGGTGAAATTACAATTACATATATGAACCCACCTCAGCCTTCACCTGGCCACTAGGTGAATGATCAAAGGCGTGACAGTGAATCCCAACAGGGAACAATGCAAGACTTCCACCTTTTCCTTCTTCGTTCCTCCTTGTCCTCCTAGCCTTGGACTACCAAGAAGCATCACGTCTCTTAGTGCTCTCAGTGCAGTGGCAGAGGCTGGCAGGTGTCTCTTTCCCATGCTTTCCAAGACTGGTGTACCCTGTGTATGGAGGGAGTTAGATACATTGGATACTGGAAAATAATCACTTCCTTACTCCTTTTTTTCTTTCTCTGCAGTGTCTGAACCAGCTCTACTCCATTGGCACAACCTATTCCAGGCCTCAACTATGAATAAATTTTAGGTAGTCTTATCCTGTGCTGCAAAAATTTAGTATTTCTTCCCATTGTTTCACTCCTTTTGGGCACATAGATGTGCCCAATAGATAGTTCTCGTTTTTGAAGTTGTCATGCAGAGGGTGGCTGGACCACAGTTCTGAAGGTGGTAAATTCTTTGTGGACCTCAGTAAACTGCTGCAACCTGCTTAGGTAAAAGCCGTAGATAGGTGAGCCTCATCATCAGGTTATTTCTCTGTGCTGGTCCATACAGATGTCTTACAGCACAGGAGAGGATGAAACTTAAAGCTATTGCCATAGTCTTTATTTTGAGGTTTATTTCAGAAATATAAAAATCTGTGGGTTTACCTTATTACAGATTTAAAACCACTGTAGGTGAAAGCGTGGCTGTTAGGAAATGTTCTGAGGGTTTTTTTTCTTTGCTTTTTTACTTTTTTGTTTTGCCTTTTTTTTTTCTTCCATTTCTTCTTCTTGCTTCTGCTGTAAGGAAACCAAACGACAAACGCAAGGCTGACGGCTGTTTCGTCTGAGCAATCTGGCATTTTATTACCTGAATCTTGTGCTATTCCTGCAGCGTTCCTTCTGAATTACCAAAGTTCACCGCAATTCGTTCAAATTGAGCTTTTGAAACAGAAGTCCCCCGAACATTACTAAATAGAAAGAAACTGTGTCTGGTTCAGGAAACTCCCGAGTTGCAAATGGGAGAATTTGCTGGGAGAAGTATCACATCTGGCCAGCTTTTTTTGAACTTTAGAAGCAAGGCCAAATAAACTTTTGTTCATACCCACTACAGCTTTTTAGGTTCCCATTGAGGTAAATACATTTTTCCAGCAATTTAACACTTTTCCTGATTTGTGAATTTTATAATCTAATCCAAATCTCTCATGAAAATATTGCAGCTTAGCTTTCAAATTCTCACCACCATTGTTTCTATGTAAATGACTGGACAAGATCTTGTGTTTTCTCTAAGAACTCCCCTACTGTAGTAAAACTACAGTTTTACCCCCCATAAAAGCTGATTACAATGTACTGCAACCCTCAGAACAGTAAGCATTACAGAAAAAGAACGACATAGGTAAGTTAATGAGGAAAACAATCCTTTTTTCAGCAATGGGGAAGAGCTGAGAAACAGTGGGCACATTTACTTGTTTGGTAAATTAAATGTATGTAATTTCACTTGGTCAAACACCAAGCTGGACTATGGCAAATTTGCAAACTAAGAAACGGCAATTAGAGATGCAAAAGCTGAATTTATCTGTAATGAGTGGCCAATTCTGCCAATATTTCTTAAGCCTGGTGGTTAAGGAAAAGGGGAGATATTACAGATGGAGGCATAAACAGTCAGGATGGCGATATATGCATACATACATACATACATATATAAGGAGTGAGTGGACTGACTGTTGCTTAGACAAAATCTTTCATCGTGCCTAGTACTCAAAAAAGTGGTGGTAGTGGTGTAAAAAGATGTGGACCATCATGATTTAAGTGTATAATGCCCCAAAGAGGTCCTTGGCAATGTCTTCCCTACCTCACACTGATGCTGAGGTGACGGCTCCATGACAATCTTCTGTCTGCTAAGGTTTACTCGAGTAGTTTAAAGGCGACTGCTTGCACTTGGATTTAGAGTAAAGTTCTTGTCAGTGAAGGTTCCTCTGTCTGGAAATTCCCTTTGAGTTTGTTTGGGAGGGGGTTGTTGGTTTTCTTTCTATATGAAGGAAACCACAGATAACTAGACTGTCTATTTTTGTTCGTTTCAAACCTGTTCGTTGGCATCCTTTTGCTTTATGCAGTGCTGTTTTTCTAAACTTAAAAGACATTGTTGCTGATTTCCTGATATGTTTGTTCTAGTAATTGCCCTTTTGTTTGATTAAAGGCAACAAATTGCCTATCAAAATGGGTGAAGAGAATTCAAACAGCTGAAACTAAATGCTTCCCAGGCTTCGACTCTGTATTAACCCTTTACAATGCTGATAATGAAGCAATCGCTACTGACAAAGATAAAAGCAGAACCATAAACTGTACAAACATTCAGCATGTGACAAAAAGCAGGTCACTTTGGACCATCTTTATTGTTATAATGCATATATAAACTGACGTTTGTACTGAGTAGCATTCACTACATAAAGTTTTTATCAGAATTATTCAAGTCGCACTCCACAGAGGTCTTGGTAGCTTAAGTGAGCTTGATTTTGCTTTTACCTTTGGTAATTTCATGCTGGTGAGATGGAACTGAATTTATCAGATTTCCCGCTCACATATACTTGAAGATAATAAATTCAGATCATCGTACATCAAAAGTATATGATCCAGATGTCATATTTCTCCATTTCCTTCAGCTTTATGTACACATCAATTTCAATGATCCATGGTTTCAACAATCTATAGGTGCTAGGCTATGATTAATATTGTGAGATTTTTCCTTAGGTGATGTTTATTCACTAAAACCAGAAATCATGGTGTTAATTCATGGTACATGTTCTACTGCCTGCAGTTTGTCCTTCCACAATTTGCTTTCTTCTCTCCCCTGCCCCCAACTTGAATTGAACCATGCTGCAAAGTAGTAAAAAAAACAGACTGTTATTCAGATTCCCGAGATAATTCTCTTCACTGTTGGCTTTGATCTGTGTACAGCATTTAGAACTGTATGCATTAGGGATCATTAGTTGCCAGTCCATTATATCAGTGGCATTTCATAAGCAGCTAAAGTTTATTGCATGATTTTGAGATTTAAACAAAAGGATGATTCCAGTAATATCTGTGAACAAATAAATTAATGCATTGTTCTACAGGTAATTACTAAATTTACCTGTAGAATTACATTTACATGACATACATTTTCTGAATTTTTTTTTGGTAAATTTCATAATTATAACTTCAAAAACTTTGAGATTGCCAGTTCTTTGCTGCTTTTTTTTTTTTTTTTGGTGAACATTGTTAAGTACAACTCTAGCAAGTGTTTGGATTCATTAATGCATGCAATGAGGATAAAGAGAAATACTTAATGCTCTACTTCTTATTGTACTACCTGGTACATTTGAGGGCTTTGCATTTTTAATTATTGTAAAAGCATTGTGATGTTGGCCAGGTATATTAGTAGCTGTTGTAGAAAAGATTGTTTCAATATCTGTCAAAGCCACAAGGAATTTCTCCATTTGGCCTAAGGGACTGTGAGGTGGGTGCTCTGTGTGCCAGGGATACTAGTGCTCGTGGAGTGCGGTGTGAGAAATACGTGGCCTTGCCATTCTATTCATCTAACAAAACTGAGTTAATCCCAGACAAATGATCTTTAAGGTCCTCACGGCAACAAGGGCCCCTCACTACAAGCAGGACATTGAAGTGCTGAAGCGTGTCCAGAGGAGAGCCACCAAGGGGGTGAGGGGTCTGGAGAACAAGTCACACGAGGAGAGGCTGAGGGAACTGGGCATGTTTAGTTTGGAGAAGAGGAGGCTGAGGGGAGACCTCATTGCCCTCTACAACTCCCTGGAAGGAGGTTGTAGAGAGGTGGAGGTTGGCCTCTTCTCCCAAGGGAATAATGACAGGAGCAGAGGAAATGGTCTGAAGTTGGGGCAGGGGAGGTTTAGATTAGATATCAGGAAGAATGACTTTCCTGAGAGGGTGGTCAGGCACTGGAACAGCCTGCCCAGGGGGGTGGTGGAGTCACCATCCCTGGAGGTATTTAAGAAACATGTAAATGTGGCACTTCAGGGCATGCTCTAGTGCCCGAGATTGTTGGGTTGGGTTTTTTGTGTGTGTGTGTATGGTTGGACCACAAAGATGCTGTGATTCCAACCTAAACCATTGCATGACTCTAAATAACAGGTGTACATAGCCTTAGTTCTTTTCCCCTGATGCTTCTCTGAAAAATCCACATATATTATTAGTGTTATGTTATGGATCAAGGACCCTTGGGAAGCCTTGGACCTCTGAAATAAATGTTATACTTATATAAATATGAATAATATAAATATAATAATTTATATTATATAATATATAATTTATATTTTTCCCTCCCCATGGGAGAAGTGATTCAGGTGCTTAATGGGCATTGGTTGTCATTTGAGACAACCAAGGTTATCCAATCTGGCCTTCAGCTTTCTCTTCACAAGGAATGGGTCTACCACAAGTCCCATGTTCTGTGTTCTAGTCGGGGGTATGCTTGCCCATGGGCAGGGGAATTGAAACTAGATGGTCTTTAAGGGCCCTTCCAACCTAAGCCATTCTATGTACTGACCGTGTACACATCCTTTAGGTCTTCTGTGATGTGAAATACATGAATTGAATGCCATTCTAAGGCACCAGTACCCATCCACGATGCCTCCTCACATCCTGCTGAACGTCCCTAGCTGCCTAGGGCTCACAGTTCTGCATCCTCCCATCCACTGAGAGCAGGCCACCACCAAAATAGCAGTTTACAAATCACCAGGCTGGAGAGGATTTATATCACATTCCCAGACATAAGTGGCAGAATGAGAGCAATTTAATGGTGGTTAGAGCTGAGCTTTCAGACACCTTTGCTTAGGAAGTCTGATTTTCGTAATGCTGCAATGACCTTTATTATTTTTCAGTAAAAATAGATAAGGGTGTTCTGTTTGGGGTTCTTTGTGGTGTTGTTTTTGGGGTTTTTTTGCCACAGAAAAAGTATTCCTTTAACTTCTCCTAAGTTTATTTTAATACTTTGGGTTTATGGCCTCCAGTCCCAAGTTTCAACTACCCCAGCACAATACTAATTTTCACATGTAACACCCTATCTCATTATAATTGACTAAGAAAATATGTATCTTTGTTAAATGCTATGTCACACTACCAAACAGTGGTTGCAGAACAGCCTAGGCTGAGGTTGGCACCCTGAGCAGTACTAGGCTTTAAAAGGGGAAATTTTAGGAATATAGTACCTACTCACATTAGGCTTCTCTTCAAGTCATTCCTTGTTTATAGAAACGTGCATTTCTGCCAAAGCAATTCTTGTAACCCTGAAGCAACTACTGCCTGGCTCTCTGGAACATAATCCTGACTTTGGCTGTTGCCTTCATTCAGAACGCATTTACTATTTGTATAGTATTAAAGAAAATGCCTAAAGTGCTCCCAAACTGCTGTTTCTAGAATGGTGCCTGTCAAAACTATGCCCTGGCTCTTTGCTGATGTCTCATGAGTAATGCGGAGAGGAGCAATGCCTGGGCAAGCCCCTCTGACCCCAAAGTGTGCAGATCTGGGCAAACATGGACTTTGAGGTCTGCTGCGGATACGGTCAACACGGGGAGGGGGTGGCAACAGGAGCGGGTTGGGGGGCAAAAGCCAACTTCTGCTGTCCTTTTCTGCAAACTTTGTCCATGCAGACGTCTTCCTGCCAGCCTCCCCTAAATCTTTCAAGCCATAAATACAGTAGGGAATATAGAATGCCGCTGAGTGTATGTGCGCTTAAGGGCGTATTCTGCACATATTTTTGGAGGTGGATGAAGTCCACCAAGTCCCTTTTGGGGGTGGGTGGGTGTGTTTCTTGATGGAGTGAGGGTTGTCACTTAAAGTTTTATAGGGTCAGAAGCCTTCTCGTGTTTGGCTTGTAGTGAAAGCAAAAATAAATCAGAGAATAAGCTATTTGTGTAATTTCTGTATAATTCTGTACGTTGCCAGAGCCATGGCAGTGCTTTCCACTGGTACACCTTTGCTTCTTTTTCCCCTTTCCCCTCAATTCTTGAAAAATCTGTTTCCTCCCAAAATTTCCAGAGCCTGCCAAGGGCTCTCCCGTGCTTTCCCCAAGGTTCAGTGCGTTTCCTTGACCCTGCATGTGCTCTTCCCACATGGTTTGTTGAGCTGAGCCGTGCCCCCCCCAGCTCTTCCATCCCCTGGCCCCACAGATGGCCCTGCCCTTCTGCTGGTCTCCTGTCCCCAGAGGGGGGTCCCGAGAGCCCTGGGAGCACCCCCCAGCTGGGGCAGGAGAAGGGCTGCCCATTGTTGGAGAATGAACTCCAAGATTGGCCATAGAAGGCAAAAAAGTGTTGTTTCGTTTTTGGTTGGTTTTTGTTTTTTTTTTTTTTTTTAACCCAGGGCGCATCATCTGAAAGGCTGTGTTTGTGTTTTTCAGAGATCCCCCTGGTCTTGTACCTCTTTGCCCTAATTTCTGTCACCTGGCTGTGGGGAGGGCTGCACATGGCTTACCGGCACCTCTGGATGTTAGTCTTCTTCATCATCTTCAACAGCCTGCAGGTAAGAGCCAGCACCTTTTCCTTCCGTCCTCATGCCAGGGGGGTTGGGGGGGTCATCCCCACCCCTCACAACATTTTTGGCATTTTGGCCAAAGCAACATCCAGAAATGCGCTGGGACACAGTGGATTTGTTAATTGTGTATTCTGTTTATTCCTCAAATTAACATATGCAATGCATGTTAAAGCAAGGGAAGCGTTGTTATGAAACAATGGCAGTATAATTGCATAGTTTTAATTTCCTAGCTAATACACTGGGAAATAAAATTGCTTGCTTCTATAGGTAATGTGCTATTGAGATAAGTATACCACTAAAACTGAAATACCTGCAGCCGTTGCAAAAACACTATTACAATTTTCCTGCATCTTTTAACTCTAATGAAAAAAAAAAAAAAAAAGAACCACATAGATTTAAAATTATATAACCCTAATATTGAAATTTTTTCCATTATGAGAGGTGAGGCCTGAGGCATAGTTTTTCTCATGCAGCATACATATTAGTAAAGCAAAGGTCTTTTTCATTGAAAAAAAAATCAAATATAGACTAGATGTTGATTATTAGTTATAAAAAATGCAAATAGCCCTTTGCATAAATTTACACTTGTAACCGCTTCCACTGGACTCAATACATTACATACATTATACTGCATTCAATGCCATCAAATAGAGGTTAGTAAATCACACATGGGAAAATGCCTCTAACGTCTGAACACAGTGAAATTAAGAGGAATTTAGAAAATATACATTTTGTTAATGGAAATACCTGTGACACAATGTATTATTTTCCAACATTAAAAATCTTTATAATCATTAAATAAAAATTAATTTAAAAGGTGTATTTTCACGAAACAGATTTATTTTAGATTTTAGTTCAAAAGGTGGGAGTTTCCTTAAGCAGCAATCTAATATTTTCAAAACCTACATCCCAGGCATAAATTCTTTTTTTAAGTTGAGGGGAAAAAAAGTAGATTATTCTCCTTCTAATACATTTGATTATTCAGTATATATTGTCATTTAACTGTTCTGTAAATATTGCTTCATATTGCTTAAATATGGATGGTTTGTTTTTGTTTGTTTTTTTTCTGTGAAGTTAGGTGAATAGATTTGCTCTAGTAATTGTCTATGGCATAGATATAAAATTGTTTTCTTGCAGTGGGACTGCCAGATCTCTGCAGGGCTGGCAGTGGTACCAAAGCACACTCCCTCCCTTTTCCTCTCCCCCTGAAAAGTTGAACCCCCACGGGAGTTTTAGCACCACAACTGTAACTACTGCAGCTTTGTAGTGAAACTCCATGCATTGATATAAAGCATGAAAGTGTGACGATGTAGATGTAGATATATATATTATATAAATCCTTCCTTACTTTGTCTCTTCAAAGAGTTATTACTAGAATCCAAACTTGCTTTGTGTTACATAGATCTCTCTCAGATACAAATTCCTGAAAAGGGCAATTCATTATAATTGAGATTTTATGACAGAGGTAAAACGGTCCCAGAACACTGTAATATGCATGGGTATTTGCTTTAAAATAAAATTACTTTATTTCCAGTGCATATTTAAAGAAGAAGGGAAAATTATCATTCTTGGCTAGAATGTTGACCCTTCTGTGTAATTGCCAGAAGAGACTTTATATTAGTCTGCTTTATATAACTTGAAATTTCATTTTATTCAAAAAGTAAAGTTCAAAAGACATAGAGGTATTGTTATTTTAATTAATTTTGCCATTTTCAAGACATCAATTCATGCAATAGGATGAAGAAGTAAAACAAGGTGTTGAAAGCCAGTCACGTAAAATATGAGCCCCACCAGGTCTGTGGGGGATTTATTGCAGCAGTATGATGGCAGGTGATATGGAAAACACAGATCTAAAAGCATGCCTAGAATAATGTTTAAGTCATGACTGCTATTAGAGGTGCACCACTGCATGACTGCAAAGTTAGGATTTTGTTAAAATCCAGCTAAAAGTGAGATGACACCAGAAATATTTGCATTTCTCAATCTATGTGAAGTTTTCAAGTTGGTTATATTTAATCCTTTTTATGCAGCTTTGTTTCCATTCATGCACTCTAAAATATCTTTGAACTTCAGAAGTAATTTTTTTTCTTTGACTGATCTTTGGTTGCTGACTGGTCTCTTACCAGCGTTGCTTGTCCATATAGAAGTCAAATGCCAGTAAGACCTGCACAGGAAAAACACGACTCTTGTCTTGCTTCTGCTGGAACCTTTTTTGGTGTAGTATAATGTAACCATGATTTTGTGTAACAGAAGGAATGAGTAGTTCTGTATTTATTGTTTTGGTACTCAAGGACCTGACATAAATAACTTTCACCACCAAGAGCTCTACTCTTCTGCAGCATGAGGTCCAATAACCTCTACCTGCAGGTGTGTCTTCCAGAGACACATCCCCTGTTGCATCCTCACCCTCCATTAGACAGCTGGGAAATATATGTATTTTCAGAACCTTTGTCTGAAATCCTTCAGAGGAGCTAGGAAATGGAAAATTAAAAAAACAGGTAACACAAGCTTCACCCTCTGCTGGCTGGCTCGCCTTATGTGGTTGTCATTGCTGTGCAACCCCATGCATGGAGCACAGCCCAAGTTTCAAACTCAAGGTGATCCCAGACTTCCCTAATTCTTCCTTTAACTCTCTACCAACACAAGCATCTCCTTCACCAATAGATACCTTCTCTTTTCTTTTTTTTTTTTTGATCAATTTATTTGGCTTCTTGCCCTAATGATAGATCATAATACCTGAGGAATAACTGTAAATGTCCAAAGCCCCCAGGAGATACTTCAGCTCAATTGAAGTTATGTCCATATTGATCTTCCACATCAAAAGGAGAAATCTGGTACTTTTGTTATTCCTAGCCCTAAAGAACCTGTAAAGCCTCAAATATTAAATAAATTTTCCTTTATTGAAAGGAGATAAAAACTTTCAAATGTATAATCTCTTCCTGATTAATATTTTAAATTAAAATGTGCAGGTCTGTAGCTCCAACTCAAACAGTATTAAGTAAAAAATTTTCCTTCCAGTTATGAAGAGCTCAAGAACTTCACATTTAAAAAAAAAATTTCATCCTTTGCTGGAATTTTCAGACATAAAATGTAGAAGAAAGTATCCACTACCTTTTATTACTAGATATTGGAAATTAATTTTTAAAGTATAATGTTACCATGTATTTCAGATACCTTTTTAGTGTTGGGTACCCTGAGAACAGTATAAAAAATGGAGTAGCTCTTTCACAGCACTATAGTTTTTTACATTTGTTTGTTTGTTTTAAGGGGTGATTGTCTTCGGTGCTTTGTAAATCTTTACAATAAAACAAGTTTAAAAAACATTTCCTGGAACACCCCCGCATTTTAAATAACTGCCCCACGTATATTGTTCTCCTGATTTAAAGTTACAGTTTATCTAATCAGGAAACAGCAAAACTGGCGCGTGAATCAGGTGACCAGACATGCAGCACAAAATGAAAAACAAGGAAGGAACAAGTTGAATAGCCTGTAAATTTCCCTAATTTCCCTTTTCATCAAATAAGCAGATACACCAAATGGCCTTAATTACAGAAAATGTCAGTATGCGAACTGTTTGGGTAGAAAAAAATTGTGTATTCCAGACACTGGACAGTGAATAAATGAAGGTTGTGCTGTAAGCAGGTAGAGCTTTATAAAGCTTCTTGCTGACCACACTCCCACTGACGAGGGGCTGTTTTTTTTGGGGGGATACACTCCTTCTGGCCACCGAGCTCTGCAGAGCCAGATTCACCCGCGACACCGACAGGCCTCCCCAGTGTCCCGTGAAGCTTTAATCTCAGCCCAGCTGTTTGGGAACGGGAGAGGAAAATGGGCCTTAACAGCAGGTAATACATCCTGATAATGGTTTCGAGAGGAACTAGCTGTCTTTGAGTGCACGCTGTTGGCATCTCGTTCCCATGCGTTCCGTCTTTGCCAGCTCTAAGAATTGATAATGATTGTTAAAGCGAGGCCATTTTTCTGCAATGAAAGGTTTTTTTACCGTTTATTGGTGGGCATTTCTGTTATCCAGTGAGCCCTGTTTCAGCTGGAAGGCAATTCAGCGCTCGTTAGGAGCCTTTCCCCAACAGGAAGGAGAACGTGCAATAGTTTATGAGAAACAGAGACCTCCTCAGGAGCTATGGACCCCGTAACGAAGCAAAACGTGACCCATTAAAACATGCTGGGTCTTCAAGCAGATTCAGCCCAGGAGATTGGAAGGGCTGCATGTGTTATCCAATTTAGCTGTTTAGCCGTGTGACATACATTTCCTAGGAAATGCACTTGATAGAAAAATCGTCTACTAAGGACCAATTGTTTCCGAGCGCTTCCTGTGGGAAACGGTTCCCACCAGAGCCAAGTTTATAGTATGAGCTATTCCAGTGCGTGGAGAGGAAAGCTGGACCTTTCCCTGTAACTTCACGAATAAACATGCAAAGTGCTGCATGGTGGAGGGAGGGGTGGGTTGGGGGAGACAATCACTGACTTAAAAAATGGAAAAATAAACTTAGAAGAACATGAAAGGAAAAGGACAAGAAGTGTTTTTTGGGTTGTCTGATGTTTTGAGCTCCTTGGCAGCACCTTCCTGATTATCTTGTGTTGCAGCATCTGTGTTGCACAAACATACTCCGTGCTCTCAAGCAAGGGGCCTCGGCTCCTCGGTTTTTCACTTGCAAAAGCCACAGGAGCTTCTATTTTAATAACAAAATCTTTAATTTTTTTTTGTTTTAAATGAAAAAAAATAAATTACTGCCTTTGTGGATTTATTCACAAGATTTGCTGGGCTCAGGAGTGAAGGAATAAGCTGCTGTCTTGTGTGCTTCTCTCTAAAGGTTGGGGTTTCACAAGCCGTTTTTGCGTACGCTCTGCTCGAGTAGGTGATGGACGTGTTTTTCATGTGGTTTAGGGGGGGTGTTTCTGGTTTGTACAGCTCATGTCATCAGCGGCGTGTTTGCCGTTCGATGGATCCAAAGTTCAGGGCACTAAGTGGATCCCTTCCCGCTGTCGGTGGAGAGGTTGGGTTGTGGCCTCAGACCCCTTCTCAGGCTCCTCCCCGCAGCCAGCTTTCTCAGCTAGAGCCCTGGTTATTCTTTGGCCCTATTTTCAGCAAACTGGGCTGCACACCCCAACCCTCTATCTTATAATTTAGCATGTATCTGCAGCACAAACTACAAGGTGTTTCATACCCCTGAGCCACCCCTGTCGTGGTTTCCTGTGCTAGGCCCCACCACATCCTAGCCCCAACAGTTCATTAATTAAGTTTTTTAATAAGTAATTTTGAATCAAAACCTCGCCCTTATGAAATGCTCAAATTTTACCTGTCAATAGTATAAAATTTCCATTTTTCAGCAACTCTAAATCAGAAGAAACTCAATCAAAACTGGGAGGTACCCCATTATTAAACACAGTTTTCAAAAACTATCTCGTGTGGTTGTTTTGGCTGAGGCAGACAAGGGTAAAATTGCCTGTTCTGTGTTTGAACACACCAGGATGACTCATGCCCACATAATGACCAATAGCATCACATGTAAAATACATCTTCCTAAGAAATACAGGAAAAGTTTGGAAGTAAGACTTGACTGGTGGTTTTCCAAACTGGCCAAAATGGCTGACTTGCCTCATAGGACGATTTTTGTAAGTCACCTTATTTGTAGTGGATTACAGTAAGACAAAAGTCAGGAGCTCAGCTACAAATGTTTGAAAAGTCCACGTACCTCTAAGAGGAAATATGGACATTGAGAAAATGAGTGAACAGATGCAGAGAGATGGGAGTCAGTCTCTTCTCCCAAGGAAGAGGTGATAGGAAAGAGGAAACAGCCTCAAATTGCACCAGGGGAGGTTCAGATTGGATATTAGGAAAAAATTTTTACACTGAAAGGGTTATTAAGCACTGTAAGAGGCTGCCCAGGGAAGTGGTGGAGTCACCATCCCTGGAGGTATGTAAAAGCTGGGCAGCCGTGGTGCTGAGGGATATGGGTTAGTGGTGGGTTTTTTCAGTATTTGGTTGATGGTGGGACTCGATGATCTGAAAGGTCCCTTCCAACCTGAGCAATGCTACCCTATGATTCTATGCCCAAACCTGGCATTGGCTGAAGTATACGATTCACCAAACTCCATTAATTAAAGATAGCAGAAGCAAATCAGAATGGGAGCATGGG
Source organism: Tringa tobata (assembly GCA_033628505.1). NCBI lineage: Eukaryota > Metazoa > Chordata > Aves > Charadriiformes > Scolopacidae > Tringa > Tringa tobata. Next base: position 1,008,545 of record JAHREE010000489.1, read on the forward strand.
CTAGCTCAAGTAGAAAAGGAGAAACAATGTAAAAGAAAACTAGTAGATATGGTGGCAACAAAAAAAAAAAAAAGCACAGTATGTTGAGGAATACCCTGTTTATAGAACAACAAAAAATAAATGTGGCAAGAGAATTCAATATGACCCTGTTTTAGAAGCAAAAACAAAGTAGAAAAATACGGCATATTGAGAAAGCAAGAGGAGAGCAAAGACACACATTTTTGTAAGTGCATTATTTTTGTGCAGTAAATAAACAAAAGTATATGGTTTATAAAGCCCATGCCAGCACCAGTTGCAAATGACAGATATGTTTTTTCCTAGAATGTATGATTTAACTGTGGGACATAGTCAGGGAACGCTGAAAAGGCCATTGCTATAAATAGGTTCACTTCCTGTTACTTATGGCATCTTCCTAAAGCGTCTCCTCTGGATGAGTCAGAGATGGACTAGATGATCCCAAACAGCAGTTCTGAGGATCTAAGCCACAGAAAAAACAAACAAAATCAAGTACTAGAAACACATGAGATGCGACTAAGTATGGTGGGCTGCAAAAGGCTGCCTAACAGTTTTGCAAAAAGTGATTTTATGCTGCAGATAAACCCAACAAAAGACAATGAAGTCATCGTAGTATTGGGTGGATAAGGTGGACAACAAGGAGATTATCAAGAAAAGCACATAAATCTTGTTCAAGTAGAAATAGTACAAGCTATACCAAACCCTCTTCCATCAGCTGAGTGCATAACCAAGCACAATTAAACACAGCTCAAAGAGTTCATACGCTAGCCCTGAAACAAAATAAAATCCAAACATCCAATATCCAAAGCAGGCACTGCATTTCATCCTCTGTGCAATAATTTCCTGTGCTGTTCCTATGGTCTTGAATTCTCTTCCAGACATACTCTGCCTGGAAGGACAGAAAATAGTGTACTCCACACAGTTCACTTGTTTAAAAACAAAGAAGTAGAAAAAGAAGTTACTTTTGTTAAACTCAAAGCCTCTGAAAGTTTATTCAGTATATGCATTTCTTTTAATTTATTAATTTATTATTACAAAGCAAATAAAGAAAGCTTGTCACTTTTTGAGACCTGCCGTTTTTTGACATCATCAACTAAATTTCTGGGTTGTAATCCTGATTGGGCAATAGCATTGGTATGCAATATACCAGCTGTGCAAACTTGCAAAGTCATTCAAGTGATGATTATTTAGTGAATCAAGACAATGCACTATTCAATTTTATATCCCTTCCTGTATGTATATTACTTCCTTCTCTGTGTTCCTAGTTACTGCATAGCCTAATACATGATTACTGTAATGACTTATGAAATTATGGTAAAATATTCCCCTTAACTATTCAAGTGCTTACGTAATGGACCCAACGTCACTCTATAGCTGAAGACAAAGCAAACAAAAAAATGTGCAATGTCAGGTAAACAAAAGAAGCATTGTTAGGTTGGAACTAAATATCTCCTAATTGTATAGGAGAAACTGATGTCAGAAAAGAGTAGCTTGTGTCTAGAGCTGTGTTTATGATGATGAAAGTACACAGAATAATGCCTAATAAAAATGCAAAAATTACAGACAAAAGAATGTACTGAAGTGGGCTTTGATTTACTGTTTTTTCAACCAACTGTCAATCAAGAACATTTAGAGAGTATTTCAATCAGTTGCCTATTTACAATAGAAAAAAAATGAATACAATTCATTTTGTAAAACAAATGTCTTAAATTTAGGTCTTCTAGCATTTATGAAGCTACTTCAGCAGTTCTTGAAAAACTTACATTAAAAATATCTCAGGAAAAAACTGTCAACACTTTCTTAATGTTTTGAAGTAGAAGATGTCAAAGCAGTTTTAGCCATTCCCATAGGAAGGTGTTAGTAATACCAAGAGTTAGGTAGTACATGACAACAAATAAAAATATAACTATAATATGTACTGCTACAGTCAGTGGAAGTATATCCACTGAAAAGGACTTGGGATCTTCTTCCAGCTCTGTCAATAAAAGTCAAGTTTTCTCATTGTGGAGAATAAAATAGCAACCATCTTGGTTTTGTAGCAAATCACCCACCTTTTCATTTTGCGTTGCTGCCAATCTCTGTGAATCATTTTTGCAATAATTCAGCTAAAATAAGTGTCTCAGTATAATAGAATCATAGAATCATAGAATCATAGAATCATAGAATCACCTAGGTTGGAAGAGACCCTTGGGATCATCGAGTCCAACCATCATTAATCATAATGTAGAGTCAATCTTTATTTTGCCTCTAAATCCAGACTCCTAAATTCTGTACTATTATTTTAAGACCATTCACTGATGTTCAATTCAGAAGTTGAGAGTGTGGCTTGAAAAGAATAAGTTTCTTTATAACTGGCTAAAGTACTTAATCCCTTTTTTCCCTTTATCCCTCACTGGTTTTCACAGGCAAAGCCTGCTGGACATACTGGCAGGGTTTGAGAAGGAGAAGGTCAGTAAACAGCAGGAGAGTAACAGGCTGAACACCACTTAGAGAAGCTGTAATGCCCAGATCTGTGGGGGTGAATCCAAAGGATTCATCCAGAAGTGCTGGAAGAGCTGTAATTGTGAGCCATTTTGAAAAATCATGGTGACTGAGGATAAGTGTGATGGAAGGATAACATTACTCTCAAATTTTAAAGAATATAACTTCAGGAAATTTGTGGTTGATAGTAACTAAGCGAAGTGGAACTTCCCTTGTAAATAAGTCAAACCACATACCAAGCTGCAGTGGGAGGAATTTGGCCAGTGGATTGAGTTATCATGCTGGTCTACTCAAAGCTAGTGAAGCCACACTTGGTATACTCTGTCAAGTTTTGGAGTCTCCAGTTCATGAGGTGTGTGGAGGACCTCATGAGGGGGGAGCTACCGCAGTGTTTGGAGGCCTGGAGCACATGTGCTGTGAAGAGTGGCTGATTTGTTCAGGTTAGAAGGACAGCAATGGAAAAGGTAATAGCAGCATGCAAGTGTTTGAAAGGTAGTTAAAAAGATGATGATGTCATGCTCTTCCCCCCTGCTCTCTTGATAGTGCCAGGTGATAACAGCAAGGGCACATGGCCACAAAACTGTGCCAAGGGAGGTTTTCAGCTTGAACATTGGGAAAAATAATTCAGTAGAAGGAAGTGAAGAACTGGAACTGTTGACCAGAGAGGTTTGGAATCCCTGTTGCTGTAAGGGGTTCAAGACAGTTATACAAAGTCGTACTGACTGGATCAATGGACCAACTCTCTGAGTGGAGTGAATGACCTTTGGAAGTCTCATCCAGTCTGTTTTCCTGGTGTTCTATGATCTGACTTGAGAGAAGCTCCATTCTCAACAGAGTTCATCATGATAGACGGATAACAGCACTGGCCACATGGCCCCGAGGCCATGAATTTTCAGAAAATCATCAAATATTGCAACACTAATGATAAAACCCAAAGACCTGGAAATTATACAGACAGGAAAGCTTAGGTAAAATACTAGCCATCTCTAGAAATGGCTTTGGAGCAATGGATTCAGTTTCTTATATTTCAGCACTAGAGAGAGGCCTCTACATATCTTCATTCTGAACATCATTATGTTGTGAAGGCTGATCTGAACATTTCTGTGAAATAAATGCATGTAAAGTTTTAACAGCCTCTAGGAGAAGAAGCGTTCCCTTTTCCTCCACCCACACGTTTCCTGCACAAGAAGCCTCTATATTGTACAAGCCTGATGTTTCACAGTGTGAGAAGGATGTTTTCTCCTTTTCTTAGTAATAAATACAGATGAGGCCTTGTTTTGGGGCTGGTAAAACTCGTGTTAAAAAAAAAAAATCATTCTCTTACTTTATATACAGCTTCAGTGGCCTCCTAGAAACTACTGTAGAAAGAGTAAATGGCATTACTGCTTTTATCTCTGATAGTTTCGTTATTACTCGGCGTATTCATGGTATGCATTTTTAGCAGAGAAAAAAAAAAAAGCGAATTCAGTAAAGACTGACTTCATGAACTTGTTTCTGAAGTAATATATGCAGCATAAAGTCCCTCTTTGTATTTTATTTTTTCCTTGACATTTTTAAATAGGTATCACTGTTGGAAATTTTTTAGATTTTTGAAAGGTCATCCAGCTGATCAGTGAGGAAGGAACATGAGTTAAAAGGACTTAATTTACACTGACTTGATGAACTGGAAGGTGTCGAAAAAGTAAAATCCAATCACTTAGGCATATAGTTCTTACAGAATAATGCATGAAGGAACTTCTCTCATGTAGGTAAAAAGGTTATTGCATACAGCAACCAGTGTGAGTTAAGTAGGAGTTCCAAACTTTGGAAAAAATAAACCACTTAATAAGTTTTCTTACATAGTGAAATTCTCCTGTATCATGGGCCATACAGGGTTAAAATCATCTTGAAACCATCAGTGAGACCAGTCCTTGGCAGCTTTTTATTATAGTACTTTTTAAAAAAACTGCTGTATTAATCTACATGCAGATAAACTGCAAATGCTTATTTTCCAGTGAGGACAGAGGAATTCTCCAAGTACAGTTGATAATGATTTTGCTAGCCTAGGAAATAATGAATTAGAAGTTGTCCAAACTGGGACAGGGGTAGCCTAAAAGAAACCGTTCTTTTTACAAGTACTTTCTTCTAAAGAAGTGTTGTTGTGGGCTCTGACAAGCCATATTAGGAATAAATGGGGGGTAGCTTGCCAAAAGAAACAATGGCTTTTTGAAACAGTGACATGATATAAAAATATAGTTTGCATTTTACTTAAAAGCATTTTGGAATAGAATGAGCAAAGAATCCTTGAAATGAAGCTGGAGACATCTGGGCATTAGCAAAACCTCTTTGTGCCACAACATAGGTTCAGTTATATCCTATATACTAAATATATCTTGATTTTATCAACTAGAAGCCAATTAGTTAGACATCAGTTTTATAGGTAAAGATCAGATACTTAAAAGTAAGACAAAATCTCTAGCTTGGATGTTGTAAAGTAGGGTGTACTAGTCCAAGCCACTATCTGCAAATCCAGACAAAGGAAACGCAGCAAATCTATTCACCTGTTTCATGCAGTGCCACAACAAAATTGGAGGAGTAAGAATAAAGGGAAAAATACAGTAAAAAAAAAAAGGAAAAATAATAATAAAAAATAATATTGTATCTCAACACTAGTCTTCACTTGCATTTGCATTATGACCGTGGCAGAAAAAATGGTAATAGAGCTTTTAAATTACACAAATTGAGGATTTATTGGTGATTCAGAGGACTGGCATATCCTATGCAATAAAAATGATGATTTTTAGTCTGTGGAATGAATGAATAGCAATTACATGAGATCTGACAACACTAAGTGCAAAATTATGCACCAAGATACTAATAGTGAAAGAATTTCTCCTGTAAGTCACTAAGTTACATATAACTGAGAAGAGCAAACCGAGATGGGGTGTCTTGCTTCATCTCAGGAGAAATGCAAATCACCAGCATGATAAAAGGCTTGAAAAGAGCAAATGTGATGCTAATTTTGTACCCAACAGCAATAAAAATGTCATTGTAAAAAGTATTGACGACACATTATTTGGGATCCTATGGACATTTCTGAGCCCGTTCTGTCCAAGAGATGAATTCTGCATATGGTAGGAGCAGAAAAAAAGTATGAGTGGAGATCAGAGATTTGAAAATCTTATTTCAGAAGCCTGAGAATATTTCACGTGTCAGCAGTAATCTGTTGTCTGTGTGCATACTGGCCTTGATCCAGCAGCTGTATAATCACACCAGTGTTGTGTTGCACACAAATTAATATATCCTGTCTCTCAGCAGGCATTTTTTAGAGGCTTCAGTCCTTTTTCAGAGTTGGCCCTAACTCAGAACAACTTTTTGAGTTCCAGCACCTTGGTTCTGCTGGGGAGTCAAGGTGGTGTCAGGGCATAAAGAAGGCATTGAGCGTCGTGTTCGAAGTTAAATTCACTTTACATCTACTAGCACAGTGCTCTGACAGCTGCGATTTGTATGGGCAAGCATTTAAACATCTAACCTGCTCAGAAACACTGAGTGTGGCTGTGATCTCATACCACTAAATTCGTTGAGATTTTCGGTATTTCCTTCTGTTAACAAAAGAACCATAAATTTAAGGAACATGTTTAATGCACTGTTGCACATTCGTTCCAAAATCAGTGTGTTTGAAAGTTTTTAAGTGTAATGTTGCCAATGTTTTCTTTTCATACTGAATTTTTGTGATGGATTTTTTTCTCTGAAGGGGAACATGTCAACAGTTAAATGTGAGATCTGAATATATCCACTTAATAGGAACTCTCTCAGGAAGCCTTCTAATGCATGTGAAGACTGCAAATCATTTGTGTCTGGAAAGAGTTGAGCAACTGTGAAGCTGGAGCTAACCACAGTTGGATGAAAATTGCTAAATTATGTTTTCTTTATTTTGAGCAAAATGTCAAGTGTTGCTCTTTTGCCTTTGCCTTGACAAAGGTCAATTGGATTAAAAAAAGCACCAAATCAACTCACACTGTCAGCTGATTATTTGTTTAATTCTTCAGATGTGTTGTTTTGCTGTTAGAACAGAGTCATGGAAAGTTTTAGTGACAAAGACATATTAGATCCTCAGTTGCAAAACCTGGAACCACACTGATATTTTTCCTTTGTTCCTTGTATGTCTTCTTAAAGGAGGGTGAGTAGAAAACCTAGTTTTGAGGGGGACATCTTCTTATTTTATCTGTGTGTGTGTGAGTGTGTGTAAATAAAACGCGAGATCTACTGGAGACTTCCTGATGTTGTGATTGTGCTTCAAAAAATGAGTAACAGGGAAGCAGGGTGAAAATTCTAACACTTATCCTAAAATATACTCAGATACCCTGTGTACCCAGTAGAGGATTTTTAAAGTTCAGTATTTCTTATGCCCCAGCACCCTCTACGATTAATCTTTTGAATGCCAGGAAAGAGAATATTGACATTTTTATAGGTAGAGTGATTCCTTTCTGAGTGGAGTGGAGCCAGTAGCTCTTTCAGGACCTTTCTGTCATTCCTGACTTTTGAAAAAATTCAAGAAAACTGTGATTCTCACCATGAAGACTGCTGCTTTCCTGCAAAGCTTTGTTATTTTTACACGAGCTTTTGTGTAACAAGGTATTATTACCCAAATAGGCCAACCTAAGTTACAGAATTTTTTACTCCATAAAAGCACTATGTGCTTATTGGTCTATTTTCGATTCTGTCATTTCACCTTCATCAGTGAACAAAGAAGGGTTAGTCACACTTCCCAACTGTAGGTGCATAACTTAATACACTGGTTTCCAAGGGCTTTTTATGTGGTCAGTGAAGAGAAAAATGTGATCCCAGAGGATGCTTCACCAGACACGTATTAGGTTCCTGCTTTCCCATTATTTTCAGTTAGTATAACATTTCAGTATTTAGGCTCTTTGTACTGTAATGTTTTATTAAATAGAAATGCAGCTGTGTTAGAAAAAAAAAACCTCCACAAAATTGTGAAAATAATTAATAGTCATCTTAGACACTGACAACTTTCAGGTTGCCTGTTGATGATAAAGAATGCTTTGTCTTTTCCTTATTATGATATTTTTTTGCTGATTAACATCTGCTAAAGTCTTGAAAAATAAGCTCAGGCTAGGACCACCTGTGTTAGCTGGGTACTTATATGCTTGCCTCTCGGTAAATGCTAACACCTATCGACTATTCAGACTGAGAAACTATGATTATGTATTAAATCTAGCACTCTGGAGTTCATAAATGGGCCAGACTTTCATTGTGTTGAATACTGTACAAGCAGAGAACAAAAAGATGTTCCATCCCTGGAGGTGTTCAAGGCCAGGTTGGACAGGGCTCTGAGCAACCTGGTCTAGTGGGAGGTGTCCCTGCCCAGGGCAGGGGGTTGGAACTGGGTGGTCTTTAAGGTCTCTTCGAACCCAAACCACTCTACGATTCTATTCTATGTCCTGTGCCCCACCATATCTATAAACTCAGATGTGAGACAAGAAATGGACACCTGGGACATGCAGGACAAGTGGGTAATTAGTCAGCAGGCCAGTGTGATGGGCAGGCAACAAGATTTTGTAGCCAGAGACCTAAGGGAAGGACATCAAGAAAGTGAGAAGGTTGGATATTTAACTATTTGTCCATATAAGTCACAATTGGCAGTGCACGGCACTGTTCATGGAGAATGAGGGACAATGAAAAGAAGCTGAAGTAAACCTCAGGTACACTAGGTACCTTTGAGCTGAATCAGGGAGGAACAAACACCATTTCTGTCCTCTAAAACCACACTACGGACCATCGCTGTGGTCAGGTGTTTTGCATCAAGCAGTGAAGCTTCTCTCCTTCTTCCCACCACAGGAATCCAGTCCCATCCTTGAAACTACTGAGATTTAGTCCCCCAAACAACCCTGTCCTTATGCAACTGCTTCTATGTCCCCTTCTGCATAGGTTTTACAAAAATGATACCTAGACATTGCCTACACTGAGAACAGAAAGTTTGCTAGCACCCACTCCAGTATTTCTTTGCATATCTCAGAAACTTTTTTAATTTTTGCTTAAGAAATAAGTAATCTTGGAAGAAGAAACAAATAATTTTTATCTTCATTTCCAGAGGGGGCTTTGCTTTGCAAATAAGCACCATGTAGATGTCTTTCATGTAAGCTATAGTAGTATAGTTTGTGGTGAGGCTGTGCAGTCAAGATGACGTTCTTGGAGTAACTGAAGTTTTATTTAAGAATCAGTGTGGAAAGAGTCTAAAAAGTCATTTATCCAAGATCCATCCATGGTTAGTGAATTTTTTCAGAGTTATTATTGCAGTCCCTTGAAAAACAATGTAGCTGTCCTATTTTCCTACTTTTAGGACACATGAAAGCCAACTCAGAAAGTATATTTAGGGTAACCCTTACAGAGTTTTAGAAACGTTTGAAGTAACAAAAATTTTGATAGTTTTGCCTCTTAGCAAATGCATTTGTAGAAAAGCACAAACCTTATCTGGTGTATTTGGACAAACTTATAGGGAGATTTGAGAAATGCAGAATTTTCATGAATGGAATACAAATTTTAAGTTCATATCCTGTAAAGAGATTTCAAAGCAGTCACAAGTAGTCATTTTCTGCTTGTAAAAATTATCACAGTAGGTGATATAATATATGAAAAACTGAGAATGAATTATCTTTTAATGACTATCTTTATCTGGTCTGTAAGTGGTCATGTCTGCTCTACGGAAGCCTGAATTACTAACCTGTCAATCTTCAGAGTACCTTTCTAAGATGGATATTATCATCTCTGTTAGCTGGAGTAAAAGCCATGGGAAGATAAATGACTTTGTAGGGCCAGCTCACTTACTGATAAAGGAAGCAAATTTAATGTCTCCTACATTTCAGGTTTGTGCTCAGTTTATTAAACCACATTACTACCAATCTCATAGTCCGCATTGCCACAAGTACTTTATTTTTTCTAATGGATTGTATTTTCTAAATGGAAGCCAAATTTAGTGCTGCTAGTTCATTAAAGCCCTGTAGCAGGAGAGAGTAGTAGGAGCTGTGGGATGAATGATTTTCAGCATAACCTAAGTAAAGACCCTCCTCTTCCTGGAAACATCTCTTTTTGGATTGCTTCAGATTACCACCCCCCCTTTCCACTGGCAAAGATCATTAGCACAAACTGTTCAGTCATTTTGCTAACCTGGCTTGTGCCTTAGTTTGCAGGAGTGATTTGTAACAGCTAAAATGCCAAGCATAGAATGGAAGAAAATAATGCAGTACTTAACGTTAAGTAATGTCTAACTTACTTACCTGGAAATTCCTTCTTGCACAGTGCCAGTACAAACAATGCAAAAATGAAAAATAAGTAAATCCCAGGATCATAGTTACAGCTTTATGCCAATAATATGATTTCTTTGTGTGACTTGTATAGATTTAGCCGTCTACTGCATTAGAAGATTATTTTTATTAGCTTTGCTCACATACAAAACTAAGCTCTACGGTACACTTCAGCTTTTCAAAAACGTGTTTGAGTAGGAGTTAAATGGCTCAGTCATTTTTTTCAGTATAAAAGAAGAATCAGTCATCATGTCAATACTCAAAGACTTTGTGTAGGGGATGGAAGAGTCTTGCCATTTGGGGTTTAGGTGTGTTTTGTAGGATATTTCATCCTATCCCACTGAGCAATCCCACCACCAGCACCGCTGAGCCAGAGGATCAGAAGTTAATTTCTTTTCTTTACTGCTGCCTTCATTGCCATCCCTTGCTGACCCCAGGGAGGCAACAGGGCAAAAATAATCCCAGAAAAAAAGTGACATCTGAGGTTACTGTATCTTCTCCTCCTAAATGGTGAAATTAGACTCGTATCATGTCCTATGAGAGCCTTTCATTAGCAAACTGGATAAAATCTCGATTCAATGACCTAACAAGAACACAGAAAAACAGCCTTTCCATTGAAAGCAAAACCTCCTTTTAGCACATTCCACAAATACCGAAAAAGGTGTAAGGAAATTTATTTATTTTCTTTTAAAAAATATATCAGTGCATCCTTAAAGCACAAGTGCTGGATTTTTGGGCTGCCACTTGCAATACACCCGCTCTGCGGTAGGACACAGATAATCCTAATTGGACCTAAAACACACCTGCTCTGGAGCTGAGAGTAATGTATCAGTGTCAGCAGAGATGCAGAGGCAGGGAGTGCAGCCATTTGGGGCAAAAAGCTCCCAAACGTGGTTTTGGTGCTGCTGACTCTGCTGTTGACCTCTCTCCTCCATACCACTGCATAGACCATGACTCCAGGACCCCTCTTCCATGGTGGCCTTTGGATTGATGATTCAGTTGGGTCATGTGTTGGTTTATGTTAAATTCTGTTTTGTATTAAAACTTCACTTTCAGATGTATGATTAAGGCTTACTAAATAACAGGGGCTTTGGTAAGTGCTTTGTTGCACAAAGTCCGTTAATGTCTGACAGGTTGGACTAAAATTATCACAACAGCCATGCCACAAATACTGCACTTAGTAACATCTGCAAAACACAATACCATATATTAATGATTTATCAACCTTTAGAAGCTATGCATAAAGAGAATCTTGGAACAGGTTCTGCCAATTATCTCAGAACTCATAGTAATTAATGATTACACCTGCTACGAGTCCCTTCGCCAACCGTAAAAATGCCTTCCACGGGTGACATTCTTGCATAGACCAATGTATTACTGGCCTTTTTATGGTTTTTTTTTTTTTTTTTTTTTTCACTAGAAACTTGTCTTCCCTTTTATGCCTATACTGGATTTTATTACAGCATTTCCTTTTCATACAGAAGTTGAAGTGCTGCCTGTGTGATACGCATAGATGAGATGAAATCATAATCTCTAATTCCTTTTCTGTTGTTTTCAGCAAAGTTTGGAAAGATTGCTACTACCGCTGCTTTTGCTCATTTTCCTGCTAGATTCCTTTTCAAATTAAGAAATTCAGTTTAGCCTTCATTCCTTCCACTTCTGCAGTAAAGACAGCACATAACTAAAGCATGATGCCAAGTAAATTCATTTTGTTACTTTAATTCATATTGGTAAGTATACACTTTGTTGTAATTCTATTCTTTTTAATGGAGGGAAAAAAATCCCATATTATCATCTTTGCCACAAATTTTACATGTAATTTTACTTAATGAAATTTTAATGTAATTTTACATTTAATTTTACATCTAGTTTTACACCTAGTAATTTATTACACAAGAAACTTAACCTGAGGCTGTGAGTGCAGTTACATGTAACTGAATGTACACACTTTGAGTAGCTCTATAGTTGAATGCAGAGGTAGGTCCATGTGGAGCAGAGATACTTAAGGCCCAAGATGGAAGTTCATCGGTGTCCTAAAACTTGCCTTACTCATTGACTGTGTTCAAAGAACAATACTGCTTATAGGAAATGCTGTGCCTGTGCCTAGTTTATGTATATTACATTACATATATAGGTATTTAGTTATATAGTTATACATATATAGTTGTAGGTAGTTGTGGGCAAACATGGATTAATGTATTTATGGATTAATATTTCTTATGTCTTAGACAACACAGAAACTACCTTAAAAAAACCCTCATGGGCCTTTTGTAGCTTTGCAACACTTCTAAGGAAAAGTGTGGAGTGACAGTGGAGCAGAAGGTAGGTTTGTGGAGACAAGAGGCTAACGGGTCTTCCACTGAGAGCACTTGGAGGAACCGGCTTGGCCAGTTTTAGCAATGTCATTATATGACATTAAACTGAAATTTTCCAGATGAGCCTGCAGCAAGAGTCACCATCCCACTGGTGGTGGTGGAGGAGACACTGTGCCCAAGGTAGGAGCAGAGAAAGCAGAAGCACACTTTGATTGTCACCAATTGCACTCTCCTCATTGGAATGGGATGGTGAACATCACCCTAGAGCCTTCTACATTCATTGTTATGTGTATTTTTAATTATGTGAAACAGCACTGCCACACCAGGCAATGAGAGTTCTTTACTTGCCTATGTGGCAATATAGGGTTTTATAGGCTTTATGTTTGGACCCACTCGATGTAAGAGTGCCTCAAAATCCACCTGCCTGGTGAAGTTTCTCTGTCTGGCTTGAGAATTTCCTACTCAGGATGTTGCTTTTACCTCTCGTCAGGCTTTTCGTTACGCCCTTATCAGCCCTTCTTTCCAGCTAACTTCTGCAAGGAGCCAAAAAAGCTGTAACCAACATCTGAGCACGCACAGTCTGGGGGTGGAAGCCTCATTGGGTCAGCGTGACCGACCCAGTCTGACCCATAAGTACCTCCGGGTTGGTGGAGCTCAGCTCCACGTGCTGTCCCTGCTCCACAGGCTGCGCCGGTGCTGCCGGTGGTTGTACGGGCAGGGAGGAAGAAGGCTTGAGGTCTTTAATCCCAGCATGGACTGGAGGAGGGATGATGGTAGAACTGGTAACTGCTCTGCTACAACTAGGGATGGGAAACTACAGTGGAAGAAAAGTCAAAAAGCATTGAAGTAAAGAGAAAAAAAAAAACAGCAAAGGGCTTCTTCCAGTCATATACTCTCTTCTTGACCCACCATGCAGCTCTGGAGTTGGCAGCTGCCTGTGTTTGCTTTCCATTGGACTTCACCATGTGGCCAAGACAGCTGTGTCAAGCACTTTGGGTGGTTTTGCAATGAGAAAACACAATAGTGCGGAGCCAGCAGCTACTGCCATACAAGGGTGCCGGGAAAGAATAGGCAGCAATCTGTAGCCCTCACACAAAGAGGGAGACCTCAACAGGACATATATTCCTTGCTAGGTAATAGGAAAAACTAAGCTAAAATAAAAAGCAAAACAACAGCTGAGAAGCTTATTGCTTTGAAAAAAAATACGTGGAAGTCCATCCTTCAACAGCTCCTATCATTTTTTCCTCTTAAGAAATGCTCCACGCATAGCAGGAATGGGTTACAGAGCAGGTCACATCCAAATTCTTCTCTTTAGTGCTGCAAACATGTCTTAGGTCACTCCTGGCATTAATCCATTAGCGAGAATTTCCAAGAGGGAAAGTAACATCTTGTTTTCCAAGTACAAGAAGAACCAACAGGATGACATGTGTTCCATGACTTACACTATCTGCTGCTGACAATGCGTGGAGCTACATTCCTGCAGAATTCAATCAATACAGCAAGGCATGGAAGTCAAATGTTCCAGGTGCTTAGTTTTGAAATACATATGTGTTTATATATCTTCTGGTAAGACACTGGTATGCATTAACGTAGAATTTTGGCTTTTAGAAGCAGAATCATGGGGAAATAGCTAAATGCTACAAGGCCATTACTCCACCAAGTGTTGTTCTGGTGTCAGAAGCACAGAGTGGACCCTGTTGAGAGGCAGCCAGTGGAATTGCCCCAATGCTCATTTCATCCCCTATTTTCTGTAAATTTCCAGGTTTTGTTTTTGTTTTTTTTTTTGTTGTTGGCAGCTTAGTAGAGGTATTACTGTGTGAGTCTATTTAGAAAGGCCTGATACAAATTTTTGTGCCAATGATTTTTCCATTAAAAAACAAAAAGTTGTAACCCACAAATGCGAATTCTAGAAAGCTCAACAATTGCCATTGCTAAAAAAAACCCCTCAAAACAAAAGTTTCTAATATGAGGCTGACATCATATCCATATTTAATATAAGTTTGTTTTTAATTTTACTTTGAGTAACACTCCCTATGAAAAGTGATCTCATTAACTCATGAGGTACTTTTTTTTTCATCCAGAGCTTCCTCTCCTTGCACAGTCTGGGGGCAAGGATGAGGGGAGGAAAATCAGCTCATTACCTCGAGCCAGGAAGCGAATTATTTCAATGACAGAGCCAAATATATTATTATAACTCCACCTACTCTTGTTCACCTACTTGTCAGATATGGAAGGACGTCTAGTCCTTGTCCTCATTTTTGCCCACGTTTCCCTTTTTTTGAGGCACATCCCTCACCAAAACCGCGTTAACTTCCTGCTTTATAAATAAGACTTGCCTTCTGCTGTCTCTGAAACTGCAGAGAAGCAGTAAATATCTACAGTAATTTTGATTAAAGTGAAGGGGAGTAGGGAGTGTAACCCGCTGACAGGTTCCTATGAGCATCATTTAACAGCAACGCGTGCTGAACAAGACTCCTACTTCTGAGACAATCAGAGCTTTCTGGCAAAATACCTGCTCCTTTAGGAACTCACACATCTGATATTCTGAACCTAAAAAGCATAAAAAGTCATTGTAAAGTACATGCTGGGGCCAGTTTTAACTAAGGGGAGGTCAATGGGACGATGGGTAATGGTTTTAAACTGAAGGAGGGGAGGTTGAGAAGAGATATTAGGAAGAATTTCTTTGCTGTGAGGGTGGTGAGACACTGGCCCAGGTTGCCCAGAGAAGCTGTGGCTGCCCCATCCCTGGAGGGGTTCAAGGCCAGGCTGGATGGGGCTTGGAGCAACGTGGTCTGGTGGGAGGTGTCCCTGCCCAGGGCAGGGGGGTTGGAACTTGATGATCTTTAAGGTCCCTTCCAAGCCAAACCATTCTATGATTTGATGATTCTAAGGTGGGGAGGCTTTACTTAGTGCCTTACATGGGCTCTCAAATGGGCTGCACCATACCCAAAAGGCTTTCCTAATAGTCAGAGAACGGTGGAGAATACAAATGCCTTATTCCCATAAGTCTTGGCCTAAAACACCCACGCAGCAGGTGTATGGAAGGTAACTATGTCAGTGATGGACAACCGTTGGGTTCCCTCCAAGTGAGATTTTTCTTAAGTTTTCTTGTGTTTATGGCTTCTGAAGCCGTGCCGGTCAGTTAACAGTTCTACTCATTTATGGCACTGCAGCACAATGCTGCTAAATAAACAACTTGTACAATTTCCCAGCACAATATCACAGAGGAATAAGAAATAAAGAGATAACAGTGGGCATAAGAGAGATTCTGAAATAATCAATTAAAGGGAAAAAAATGTTGTAGCAATAACTCCCGGCCTTTCATCAACTCTTCATTTTGAGATTTTCTGTAATAGCAAGTAAAAGTTCAGCAATAAACACAAAGCTACCTTCTCTCTTCTTCCTGTCTGTCAATGCTGACTTTCAATTCCCTGTTTCTTTTAACTCTGTGTATTTGCCATTAATATACATAAGTAGAAATGATTGCTTTAACAAAATATAATAAAATACATCAATATGCTGCAGAAATAGCTCTTTCTTGGACTTTTTAAGGATTGACCAGTATTCACTGATGCTGGTTTGTATGGCCCCTCAGTGTAACTTCCTCAATTGCTAACTTTCCTCATGGGTACTGCTTTCCTGTGCTAGCTTTCAGCCTGCTCTTAGATATAACTGGAGCTTTAACTGCTCCAACACCGTTAGCCAGGGACTCTTGACCTAGGGGCGTAGGTGACAAAGGCTTTTTCATCCACCACTTCTTGTCTCTTTGAGAAAGAAGTTAAAACAGTGGTAGGCTTAGACTGTAAGGTGTGAGCTGAAATGTAAGGTTATAAATGTTTACCTTGGAAAGCAAGTGTGAGAGTAAATATTTACAAAATAATGTAAAGCGTAGGTGCAAATTCATGACCTCTGATATTTCTAGGTCTTTGCAGTCAATGCAGTTGAAAAAAAAAAGTGAGGAATAACCTTACGTCTTTTGGGTTTTCTGGTTTTCCTTTTTTGCTGTAAGGTTCATCAGTGGACAAATACTCTGTCTTTCACTGGTATGTGGTCTGGCTGCTTTCTGGCTGCCAGAGAGGTCCTCCACATGGCACAAAGCATGAGAAGAACCCAATGCAAAGAAGACCTCCTGAAGGGATGCTATCCAGCAGAGGGGAAGACAGCCGTGGGCAGAGAAATGGGGCAGAGATGGGAAGCAATGGGGTGCTAAGTCTGCTTTGTCTGCTTTTGGCTGTTCTCAGCCTCCTGCAACCACGTGTGATTGGTGTGACATACTGAACCTCACAGAGCTCTGTAACGAGGGGCTGCAGCCAGAACTGCAGGGGGGAACTGCAAGCTGTGTCTGCATGCAGGCTCTCCCGTGTGTGCCCTCCACAAAGCACACCTGTCCCACTGTTTGTAACTTCCATCTCTGACTGAGAGTTTCTTTCTTCCCCAGCTAAGCTGAAATTCAAAAGTAGGGCTTTCTTGCATTTTCCGGGATGACAAGATTGGAAGGAAGTAGCGGAATCTTATTCTATCCCAATCTTCACATCTGGCAAATTGGGCTAAGTATCTGCATTTTCAGTGCATATTCAAGCTGAACACCTCTCTTTTAAAATTTCAGTCTGTCCTATTAAAACAACCAACAAAAAAACCCACCATCAAACCTTTTCCACAACTTGCAGGGCTGAAATCGAGGTACAAATGACTGTTGTGTGGGAGTAGCTGACAGCGTGCTGAGAGTGATGCAAAATATTTATAGTGAATCCCAAGTATCCAGGCAAATCTGCCTTTTAAAGATTTGCCAGAGTTTGTGAACCTTTCAGGTAAGCCTCAGCCAAGTGCAGACAAAGTCTGAGCTGAACACAGTTTGCCAGAAAGGAATTTATGGCTTTTGGCTTTGGGTAGAAACTGCAAGATTCAGCATGGTCTTGGCATAGCTGGCTCTGCATAAAGAGAAACTTGGCAGTTTAGACTAAGTTTCAGGTGTTGCATTAATGTTAGGAAAATGTATTCATAATGCTGAAAGCACAGTATTTTTATCATCATAAAATATACCCATAACCTGTTTATCTGTGAAATTATAACTTTACAAAATAAGAAGGCACTTAAAATAAGTCTTAGTGCAAACCTGTAGTAAATACATTCTTAATTTAATGATAGATGTATGAATGATTACTTTTCTTCATTTCATTTTTATGGTGGTTTCTGTGTGTGTACGTATATGCGTATGTGTATGTGTTGGCAGTTGGTTGGTTCTACAAATGGTCTTATGATGCTGCCTGCCAAGATGGTATGAGTTTTGCTGTCCTCAATTACATTTATTGTTGTCCTTTGAATTTGATGTGAATTTTTAGAACTTCAGCTTTAACTGGTACAAATCTTTTCCTACAGAGCAAAACGGAGAGTTAATGCTTCAGGAAGGAATGTGCAGATAAGAAGGAAATGTTCCCAATAGAAACTCTGATAAGGGAAATTATATGGTTGATAAGAATGGTAACAGCTTCATCAAAAATAGTGCTTAACGGCAAATAACAGTCAAGCCCTTGATGATACACAGCAGGTCCAAAGTTGACTTATGAAGTGTGATCACCAGTGGGCAGGGTTGCACTGCTAGGGAGATGGCTTTCAGAACAGTAACTTTGAGTGCTAAGAAAAAGAGTTAGATTTAAACAGAAGGATCTGATTTGCATTTCAAAGGTTAATATTTCTGGAGAGCTATGAGTGGGAGATTTTAAGTTGTGGCTTAGGATATAGCATCATGTGACTAAGATGATACTTCTGTCATGATGACACCCATAAAAGATCTTCAAGCTGTTCTCAAAGAAAAATAAGGTTGAAGAAGATACAGAAAAATAAAACGTACGTTGAAGTCTGCTTTTTGATATCTAGACATGCACAAAAATGCTGTGCATACAATTTATCATAATTATCTCTGGAAACAAGGAAACTTGCAGGAGGAAATAGAGAATTCTATATGCTTTATGGGTGTTACTTGGCTAGCATTAATAATTGTGCATATGAATATTCAATTCCGTGGCTAATTTTCTTCCAAAATTAGACTAGGAAAGACAACAATATCAAATATTGCACAATGGCCCTGATTATAATTTCCTGAATATGGTTCCTTTTACATTGTGAGACATTTTTTGCTATGTAGACACTAGCTTCTTGAATGTGGAGAAAAATGTGAATTTTCTGGATTAATCAGACCAGCAATTTTCCCAAAGGCAGTAGGCACTTGTTACGTAAATCAGTGTTAATCCAAAGCAGGCTTTGACTGGCCAGTGGTGGAAAAACTACATGAGAAAAGAGAAGTCCGCAACATAAGAACTTCCCGTAAATAAGTGAAATCCCTGGGGCAGTTCCCAAGAAGTCAGCTAAGGCATTTGGGTGCTCAAGCATTGGCCAAGACACTGCCACCAGGAACACCAGCAGCACCCGTGGCCATCGGCAGCCTCCCAGCCTGGCCATTAAACGGACAAGCTAAGGATTTTCCAGGACTGGTTGCCAAGAGTAAATTAGCGTAGTCCAGACAGAGAATAAGATTAAACCCTGATAAGCTTAAAAACTAAAGTGAAACTAACCAAAGTGTAAACCAGTATGCAGAAATAGCTCTAGAGTGACTACAGACAGCACGTCCCAAGAGCTGATCTGAGTAAAGATAACTCTTCTGTTGGCAGAGACACCTGTTTGGGGTTTTTAGCACCTGGCACCAATAAATGTGTAACTTTAAAAATAACAGTGATGTTGTAGCCACGGTGATCTAAGGATCAGAATGATCCAGTTCTGGACACGGAGATCTTTTTGTGGTTCAGCGTGAAACCAGGCTGGATGGGGCTTTGAGCAACCTGGTTTAGTGGGAGGTGTCCCTGCCCAGGGCAGGGGGGTTGGAACTTGCTGATCTTTAGGGTCCCTTCCAGCCTAAACCATCTGTGATTCTGTGATCTTTCTTCACAAGCCTTGATCCCACTAAAAACATTCTCTTTCGAAAGAATAACTTTTAGTGATACAGTTACATGATTAGTGACATAGTCATATGATGATGGTTGTCAAATAAAATTTTCCAAATGAAAATAAGAACTCAAAGAGTGCATCTGTAGAGTGCACTGAATTATTTTTTTTTTGTGTGCTCATAAACACCCTGAAGTAGGTTGAGGAACTGTTCGAACAGAATGTTCAAATTACTTTTCTTTACCAAAAGTCCTGCAAAGATGCTTTGTAGTTGTATAAATAGAAATAACATTCCTTTAAAATGGATAACATTATCTGAATCCAGGGTAGAGTATCTCAGCCATGGGTGAAAATACATGTGTGAGAATTATGATGTATTTTAGTTTGGTTATCAATAAAAGTCCTTTACCTTACAAGACCAATTTAGAACTATGGGAAGTAAGCATTTTGGCTTTCTCTCAGTGTGTAAACAGGAGATAAAGAGGAGTTTTGTTGATGCCCTACAGTCTGTTGTGTCCTTTCTCATTACTATTAGCAGAGTTATCTCAATTTCCAAATTTAGACACTCTGTAGTGGCAGCACAGTGAGCTGGAACATGCAGAATTAAAGAGACAGAGAGACTACAAGTGTCAAATGCTCAATGAAAGCTGTCTGTGGATCAGTCCACCAGGTTTGCATGTGATCTTATGAAGTGTATAATGTATCCTCTCCTCTTATTGACAGCTACGGAAGTTTGTTCTTCATTTACTAGCTTCCTGCAGCTGTCACTCTGCAGAATACATAAATCAAGCTGTTGTGTATGAGAAACCCTGTCACACACACGCCTGCACAGAATCCTCACACAAACTGTAAGATGTACCAGGAAAACCTTCCTTCTTCTCCCATGGAGAACTTTCCACAGCCTCTTTGGGTGACTTGTTGCAGAGCTTAATTATCCTCATAGTAAATATCCAGTTGGAACCTCCCCTGTTTCAGCTTGGGACCAGTACATCTCATTCTCCTGCCATGCTGCTCTGCCTTCTCTTGTGCAACCACCTCTGTGTGCATTGGAACGCTAATTAGCAGTTAATGGCTATTAATTCCCCTCTGAGCATTCTTCACACTGAAAAGCCCCCTTCCCTCAGCGTGTCCTCACAGGTTACATGCTGTCCAACTGGCAAGGACAATGTTTGTGTGCCCCTTGAAAAAGTAAAGTGGTGCCAACTTGGCCAAAGTCGTTTATATGATAAACGCGGCGAAACATGTATTACGGCGCCAACAACCTTATTTTCGCAGTACTTTAAGGCTATGTGTCGCAGGATGAAGTGAAAAAGAACATCACGGGTATCAAAAGCGCGATGAAGGGGCAATTGAGTTCTCAAACTCGTGGTTTTGAAACAACCCGCCCAGGCGGTGAAAGCTGCGGTTGCAGTGACACAACCCGAGCCTCTGCATCCTGCCCCGTGCTCCTTCTCAGCAAACAGCCCGGCAGCTGCTGGGGCTAAAATAAGCACGGATCAATGCGACCTGACCCATGGCATCCTCGTGTCTGCGGCCCTTGGAACTCGGGGTCGTTCGGGCAGGACCATTTGCCTTGTTTTGACTTCCCGAAATTCAGTGGCGGTGGTTTCTATTAGAGACACAAAGTGGTGAGAACGAGACCACAAACCTCTTTTGATAGTTCAGGCGAAACCACAATGGTGGCACGTAAGAACTCACCTTTACAGAGCGTGTGTTCCTAGATTTGGATAAAAATATGGATCAAAGAAGGTTCCGTCCTTTTTTCCAGCTGAGCAAGAAACCTTCTACCCAACAATACAATTCCTGTGTCAATGTATAACCTCCTTAGAAGAGCTGGATTTTCTTAGTTGTAATAGTTTCATAAGCTTCTGTTTGTAAGACATTGCAGTAGTATTTTACAAGGGCAGGAGAAGTAAGCCTCACGGATTTGGTTTCTGCTAGCTAATTCTGTGACTCCTTCTGACCTGTTCTTGGACACGTCAAATAACTTTCCATGGTCCACATACTTGTTACGGAAGGACCTAGAGGAGATGTCTCATCACCCATCTGCATCAATATGTGGGACTTCTCTGAAGTGCACATATCCTTCTCAGCCATGAGGAAAGGAGGGCTGCAGCAGCAGTCCCATGCGAGGCAATGCATCTCAGGGATGCTGGACCCCTTGCTGGCTCCACAAGGGATTGTATCTCTGGACAACAGTGAGGGTCAGAAGTGGTGGCAGCCGGGAGGAGTGGCAGCAAGGATGCTTTGGGTGTCAAAATGCCTTTCTGTGGTTTTGGCAGAGCAGCAGTTCCTCAGAAATAGCAGTGTCTGAAAAACACACAGAGACTTATATCAGGGCATCGGTCTGAGTTAAGGAGATAATTGTGGCACTTTATTGCATGTTTATTTGTTTTGGAAGAGTGTGTCTGTGCTTGGGGCTGCACAGGAGAGTGACACAGCATGGGCTTTGCCTACCAGTGCCTTACATCCCCGAGACTCTGAAAGACGGGGCTGTGCAGCGTTTGCAGCTAATGGGTTTTCTTGAAAAGTACAAAACCACTTGAAACGTGTGTGCAAGTTTTGTGGCTAGGTCCTCAGAGACCAAAATCCCAGAGGCTGCTCTGAATTTAGTGTCGTCACTGTTATCTGTTCTTCTTGGGTTTTTTATCCTCTTCACGTCCATTAAACAACTTAAATTAAAAGAAAACCATTTGCTGGTCCCATTATGCTTGACCTACATCAGAGTCCTTGGATTTGTTTATGGAATGAAAGGACATTTTAGTTCCTTTTTAGTGTCTCTTAAGTGCAACGTGTTTGCATCAGTTTTTTGGAATGTATTTACTTATATGTATCACAAAGACATTTCCTCTGAGTTAACTGCTCTGGGTCCTTGTGACAAAAAACAATAATCTGAAAAAGTGGGAAAATGTTCTCTCAAATAGTTGTTTTTAAGACTTTCATTTGCTGATTTGCTGTTTAAAAAAATGCACAGAGCTGCATGGCTTTACAGGAGCTTTGTGAGGGTATTTCCAGTGTTTGACCAGCTGAGATTGAAATCCCATCAAATCCCATTAACCTCTGTTATGTATCCCTCTGGACCAGACTGTTTTGTCATGTAGTTTTAACGTTAGAAATTATGAATCTGTGGATAACAAAGTGTGGTTTAATGCTGCCAGTTTTATAGGGATAGGGTAATGAACATATATCTTGGCTATTTGCAGTCTCCATGTATTTTCAAAATTCCTTCCATTAGGAATTCCCAAATATAATTAGATGAAATTACTTTTTATAATCCCAGTTATTACTTTCATGCCAATGGGTACCTTTCCAATAAATTGTTCGGTTTAGTACAACTGGTTTCAGGGGTCTAGAGGACAATGTGAAATATAAAAAACAAGGCAGAAGTAATTGCATTGTAGCAATCAGGAAGAATCCAGAAGTGGTCTTTCTGTACTCTTTTGGCTAAACCCTTTTTTAGTAACTATTGGACTGGTTTATTTATCAATGGAAACGGATTATTTTCCATCAGTATTAGTGCAACCTAAGAATTAGAGAAAGTCAGATTTCATATTCAAGAAGTTCAATCACTGGATTTCTTTGCAAACAAAAGACATGGTTATAATACTTTTCTTGGCTAAGTCTAAAGGTCAAAATTAGCAAGTTTTAAAGAAGAACTGCAGAGGCATACAGCAGAGCTTTTGTAGTAATCACAAATGAAAGACAGTGCTGAATTAGTGGATATCATAGAGAATCTAATTTATAGCTACAACTTGGTATCTGTGACGGCAGCAGCGCAGTTTGCATGAGATTGAAATTTGGGCAAGAATGCAAAGAGCCAGCAGGTCGGTGAGGAAATACAGAATTGTGGCCAGGGGCCAGCAGCCAAATCCTATTGCAAAGGCGGCCCTTAACCACATTTTCACTATTATGACAACTGTGAAACTCGAGTTGGTTTTGTTGTTGTTGAGATCTTGGCTTTGCTTTGCAACTGTGTGGCTTCAACCAAATAATAATTTTCAAGGACTCCTTTGGGTTGTGCTTTTTGCGTGTGTGTGTTTTTAGCTGGAGGCCCCAGGGTACGAACTTACTTTTAACTTCCAGACCTCTGATGGGCAGTGACATCACCTCTTATTTTCTGCAGAAATGGGCTGCAACCTTTGTTGGTTTAACCAGCAGGCACGGACTGCTGGTTAAGAGAAGGCATCTGCTACAGCATACAGGACCTTGCGTTCAAACTCTGGTCTAGGCTCCCTTGATTTCACACCCTGATGTTCTTCTTCTCTGTCTGTTTCAGGGTCTTTATGTCTTCGTGGTGTATTTTATCCTGCACAACCAACTTTGCTGTCCTGTGAAAGCAAGTTATACTGTAGACATGAACGGGCACACGACTCCGGGATCGGCTTTCTTCACACATGGCAGTGGTCTGCCAGCTGCAGGTGGAGAGATCAGCAAGTCCACGCAGAACCTCATCAGTGCTATGGAAGAGGTAACAGTGCTCTACAGTCATTGCCTTGTGTATTGAAAGTGTACCTGGACATTTAAGTGGCAGTAGTGAAGTGTAATACACAGGAATGAGACGCTAATTATTAAAAGTTGCATTTGGGGAGGGTGGATTATTATTTTTTTTTTTCCACTATAAAAGTTGTTATCTTTAGTGATATTCTTGGAACTTACAACTCCCTGCTAACATCCCATCTAGAGAATTCCCCCTTTTCTACTTGAGTCTTCAGTTTGTTATAGAGGCTGATTAAACTGTCATTAGTGGTTACAGAAAGGAGAAGCAGGGTCCAACAGAGGAAGAGGCAGTGGTAAGAGAGGAGTGAGCTGGAACCTTTCAGTGCTTTAATTTAAAGTTCTCCATAGAAAGGGCCAGAAAATGTTTAGAAAGGGCCAGAAATGTTCAGAAATAGCAATATGTTTTAAACTTTTTGAGACAGCTAGGACAGACATAGCAAACACAGGTTAAATTACTTGTAATCAAGTTACATATATATATATATTTTATTATTGTTGTTATTTTAGGAAAAAAAAAGGCTACCTGATTCATTGTAGAAGTGACAGAATAGCTGGTTCCAAAATATCTTGGTCTTGAGTTCAGCTCTGGTCATACTTTCCAGTTTCTGTACTGTAGTTTTGATTGATGTTTAATGCATTTCTCTGTCTTTTTAACCTTTGCAGGTGCCTGCAGACTGGGAGAGGGCATCCTTGCAGCCTGCTAGTCAGGCTAGTGCTGCCTTTAAGCAGAGTCCACAAAATGGCAATGTTTTCCACCCTTCTGGAGGATTTAGTACCAGCTCATTGGTTGCTGATGAGGAATCACAGGAGTTTGATGACCTAATATTTGCTTTAAAGACTGGTGAGTGACTCTTATCCTTGCTCCTCAAAGACTGTTACGTATTCTTTGCCACAATGGTGTTACCATTCCCTGACATCCAATTAATGAGATCCGTTAATATAGTCTGATTGCCAGTGAAAATCTGAATTAAAATTGTTTTGCCTTGGATGGCTATTGCATGAAAAATATTGTGCAGGCTGTCTGAAAAAACAGAGAATGTTTCTGCAAAAACATGTTTTGGGTCATGATGATAAGCAGACCTACAGAAAATAGCAGCAGATTGGAGGCTCTGACATTTTTTCACGAGTGCTTAAATGGCTAATTTTCTGCCTCTGGATGCGGGCTGGCTTGTCTTCTTTTCCTTTATTTTTCAAATATGTAGAGTATATTGAATGTTAGTATTTATTTTAGATATATATATATGTCTGTGAAAAACAGCATAACTTCCTAAATATATTTATTTTCCCAATAAATGTAGAACAAAATAATTGTACAAAATAGATTTTGATCTGCGAAATGTTGTACACCGAAACAATAAACTGGATAGACTTCTGCCCAAACGCAAGAGCCAGCTGTGATGAGCTCACCATGCTGCTGGAGGACAGCACTCAAGGTGCCCACACTCAAACTACACCTGCAAAACAAAACATCTGTAATCATTCCCCTTAGAGTTCAAGTCTTAGAATTCAAGTCTTCAAAATCCCAGGCTTTGCCCGCAGTTAGGTATTGCTTTTCTGCCTCCCCACCCACTCCACCAATGAAGCTTCAGGTTATTCAAATGAAGATATCAATAGACAGCCAGATGTGGTCACAGATGGAGGAAATTAAGTGGAACCCGATTCAATGATAGGTCAACATGGGAATGACAGATAAGATGGCCACAAAGGCAAAGGAGCACCACCTGATAAGACCTGACAGATGCTAACCCAAGCCCACCTTCTCTAGGCACCAGGTGAAAGACAAATGGACTGGCTTGGTAGTAGGAGGTCACCCAAATGATCTTTGGGGATACCATCGAGCCTTGCAAGAGACAATAGTGACATTACCTGTGACTTCAGCAGGTTAAGTGCTCTGGCACTGATGATTTCTGGAGTTTGTTCCTTTCAGTGACACCAAGGAAAACAGTCAAACTGGTTGGAAGACAGTGAATGCTGCTAATGAAAGGGTAGTTTTATTCAGTATATTCATAATACTTTATCTCCTAAGCCAATTTCCATTGCAGAAAACTCTTCCAATTATGGAAATAATTGGATGATTAACTACTGGCCTTGTGCTAAAAAATAAAAATTTTTATGAAGATTATCACAAAATCTATAACTTTTCTGGAGATTATTCAGACTACTTCTACTTTGTCATGCAGTTAAATATTTTGGGCAAGACCTTCAAATCTAGGAGTATAAGCTTACAGTTGCAAAGATTTTTAAGTACCTAAGAAGGTAGTTTTTAGTTTTCTTACTCCTTCCTGAATATTTTGAAGGAAACCAGATCATTCATAGATAGTTAATAAGATATGAAGCCATTCACATCTAACACTCCCACCATCATGCACAGTGTTTACTGCTTAAGCAGCTGAGTTGACATCATTTGGCCTATTTTCTGCAGTAAAATCTCTACCCACTGCCGAAGACTGAGTCTTAAATAATGAAGAACAATCTAGGAAACAGCAGTAGTTAAAACTCATTGTTAATACAATTCACCACAATTTTAGCATTTAATGGTTTTCTGGTAAATCTTCAAGCTCCATCCTTAGTCAATATGTTTTCAATCCTTTTAAAGGAAGGAGTTCTAGAACCAGATTTTGATTATTTTGCCTAAATTTTATCATTGTCTTCTTTATTAATATGTTATTATCATTTGTTCTTATGAGCTTTTTGTATGAATATGATTTGAAGTAGAGACCTGAGGCCACAGCTGAGGAAAAATATTTTTGTTTGTATTACTAATTCAAGAAATACCTGACCATTTTACCCCAGTGCTTTACAGTGTGCCCAGACTGTGTCCCAGCAACATTACAGGGGCAAAAAGGGTGATTTCTAAGCCAAACCAGTTGTCCAGTGTGGTTCCAGCCTCACACACAACATTTGAACAAGCCAAAATGAGGAGGTGGTGTTGAGGTTAGAGTAGCTTTAACCACCAAGTAAATGTTTATCAGCTATTGCCTTAGAAACAAGCTGTAGCTCAACATGGTCTTTAATGCAAAAACTGTGAGCTTTCCTGTAACTGAAAAATGTATCTGGTTTATTATTTTCACCCAGAACTGCTCTCCAGTCCAGTTCAGTGCGTGGCCAAGGAGTCAAGGTACTCCTGATGGCGCGAGGGAGGCAAGAGCCTGGAAGCAATGACAAGGGAGATGAGGAGGTGGAAAGTGGGGTTTCTTCTCTGTTTGGCCATACAGGCTTATGCTGCTGAGGTGTTCACTGACCTGGGGTCTGACGGGAATTTTATGGTACAGTTAAGCTGCAGGCACTGAGAGGAGCCCGTCCCCTGGCAGCACTTTCTTCTTCCTCTCTTGCGTCATTTCTCGTACTCACATGAAACTGCAACAGCTCAGGTTAGAGACTTCTCCTTTCCCTCTTCCTCTCCCCGTCTCTCTCCCTCCCTCTCCCCTTGCCACTCCACATCAGTTCGATGCCTCTGGAGCACCGGTCCCAGCTCCGAGGAAGCAGTGGTCATCAGCAACTGGAAGACCAGCACCTCTTCTTTAAATAGGCTAAAATCTACAGGCAGATGGGATGCCTTTTTGCCACCTTGCTCTTGTCTGTCTTTTGCCATAAGCGGTGCTTCTCAAACCTTTTTGGACCAGGCTTTATTTCAGTAGGCTAAGAATTCCTCATCTGGGGTGGACAAGTCCCTGGGAGAGCAGGGAAAAGGTGTTTTGCACCCTGTTAGCTTTTTTTATCACTCCACGGTATGGCATTTGGGTATAAAGGAAGACTAGAAATACGTTGCTATTGCTTGAGCTTTACCTCTGATAAGCAGAAACAGAAACCTCCATTATCTGTCGTTACCTAAAACTGTCAATCTGTAACAAAACTCAGCCTTAGCTGTGCTAAAATATTAGCTCCCGCTCTGAAGGCTGGCTGAGGATCAGCACTGATTAGCAAAGGAATATGCAAAAATGTCTTTATGCCTCTTTGCACTTCATCTGTCCTTTCTGCTCATGTAGTTTGGAGCTGTCTGAAGGTTACTTTAATTTATGCCCGCTGTCTGGAGCTGCGAGGTTTAATCTTGGCAGCCAAGATCAGCCAGAATGAGGGTATAATCACAGCAGAGCTAAAATCTCATTCCTCCCCCTGCCCCACCCTTGCACTGCAGCTGGAAGGATGTCTGATGCAGGTTAAAATAAATCAAACCAACCTCCCCCCACACCACCACCAACACAGGCACCACTATATTCTTTAACTTGCAGTGGTTTGGTAATGACTTTATCAATGCTGACAAGTATCTAAAGGGTGGGTTGAAGGAGGAGGGAGCCAGACTCTTTTCAGTGGTTGCCAGTGAGAGGACGAGGGGCAACGGGCACAAGTTGGAACACAGGAGGTTCCACTCAAACATGAGGAAAAACTTCTTCACGGTGAGGGTGGCAGAGCCCTGGAACAGGCTGCCCAGGGAGGTCGTGGAGTCCCCTTCTTTGGAGAGTTTCAAGACCCACCTGGATGCCGTCCTGAGTAACATGCCCTAACATGCTCTGGGCAATCCTGCTTTAGCAGGGGAGTTGGACTAGATGATCTCTATGGTCCCTTCCAACTCTAAAAATTCAGTGAAATTCAGTGAAATTCAGTGAAATTTGCCATTTGCGGCGCAGCTCCGCACAGAGATGTGTTGGCACACTTGGCCTTATTGCTAAAGAAACGCAGGGTAGAACTATGCACTTAGCCCTTGGTTCCGTAATCATTAATGCTGGGCCTAATTACAGATTAACCTGAAATACGGACTGGGTCGGAGGAAGGCAAACACGCTGCATTTCTAGCAAATTAGGTGGGCAACAAACAGCTTGCTGTTTCTTAGTCAGCTTTTCTGAGAGCTTTATGCAAGCTTTGCCACACGTGGCCATAGAATTTTCTGTTTGGTGCAAGACACCCAAAAGCTGGACTTCGTATACAGTAAAGCCATGGCCTCTGAATGCCTTATCAGTTAATTCCTCTTTTCCATCAAAGGGAAATGTTGATGTCCATACAGAAATACGTAGTTAGGACTCGCTATGCTCACTCTATCACCTCATCTCTGACTCTGTGGGAATCTTTTGGAAGGCCAGCCAGCCAGCTCCAAGGCAGTCTATGTGAAAAAAATTGCAGAACAATTATGGTGGGGGAACAAAAAAATTTAGGGATGTGTCCTGCCTATTGATATGTGCTAAAGCATTTTTTTATCATTTATTAATTTGTCTTAAATTATTTATTTCATTATATTTCATTTATAGCTTTTATAATGAATCAAAGGCTTATCTTCTACTGAGAAGGACAATTATTTACTAATTAGTTTTTGTTAATCGCACTAATCAACTTTAAAAGTGCTGTCATTTTGGACTAGATCTCGTTTATACTCTGATTTCTTGTGCATGGTTTACATTGATAGGCAATTTAATAAGACCATTGTCTTCCAGAGTGTCACAGAGTCATATCTTACCACCATTGAGGGTAAAGCCCAATATGGCCGAATTCCCTAAGGACTTCTGCTCTGGTTAGGGATGGGGAGTTAAAAAGGGAGCCAACAGGATAAAAGTAGATGGAATCTGTCCCAGGGCAGCACACTGTCCATCAGCTTTGTTCGAAAGCATAACTATCATAAACACATAAGATCTTTCCTGGATCTCTGAGCTTCCATCCGTATTCCCATCTCCGACAAATGCTCTTGTCCTCCCCCTTCCATGATGCACCACAAAACTGAAACGATTCCTTCCTTTGGGTGAGATGTGAATGCAAAACACAGCGGAGCCTTTGAGGGAGGCCCAAACCCCTCCGGTCCCGACCCTCCCCTGTAAGAAGGTGCCTGCAAAGACCTTTATATGTTGGAGTGGGGAACACCAGACTAGCACATATGGTACTTTCCAAATATATATTGGATGGCATCAATGGAGGGCATTGCTACATCTGAATCCAGTGTCTTTTTGCTCTTAATAGAGGCATACGTGATGAAACCTAAATAAATATTCTACATGGATAATACCTAGGGAAAAATAATCTACTATATAAGTTAAAAACCCCACACAAATGTAGCTATTACAATAATGATGCTGTGTAAATCAACTCATAACTTTCAATGCAATACACATGGGGTTGCAAAGTCAGCATTTTTTTAAGCCTTGGTGTTATCGCTGTAGATGCCTGGTTTAAGAGTTAGGCATCTCATGTTGGGCATCCAGAACCAGAGGAAAACTTTGAAATTTCAAATTCTGAAAGGAGTTCAGTGCAACATCCTGGACACTGTCTGTCACAGATAAATTGTAGGTGGTGGCCAAGTGCCAGATTTGTGCCCAGCCTCATGAACATATGTCATTTCTGCTTTGGAGGGCTCACTTCACAGAGAAAAAAAGAGGAAGGAAGGGTAGCCAGTTTGCATATTCATTCAACTTCTCGTTTGTGATTGCTCACAAATATGCTGTCTCCTGGCTGTTGAACGTGACTGCATAATATCCAGGAAACATTTCTAGTCCAATCTGAACTTTATTCATAGATGTCTGCAGGTCTGTTGGTGTCATTTCTGTAAAGTCAAAACCCTGAAAGAACAATTAAAGCTGGTTCGTTTATCTTACTCATTTCTAATATGTCTTACACATACATTATAACGTGATTCATTCAGAAGATGGAACTGCTCACCAGACAAAAAGTGTCCCCAGAGATATAAATACAGTGACTGCAAAACAAACTCTGCCTCCCTTAAAATGTTTCAGTGAAAGTCAGGGATATATCTGAATAAGCAGATGACAACAGCTGGTGTTCGAGGGCAGGTAGGAATGGGCTGAGGAAATCTTTCAACCAGTAGATGTCACTGGAGGGATCTCGCTGGGCTAGCAAAGCCAGCTGTGACTTTTCTGTTTCTGGCTAGTCCTTTGATACAAAAAGAGAGGAAGAAAGGCCTCATTTTCCTGCGTCGTCGTCTTAAAATAGTTTCTTCACAAATTGGAGAAAAGTAATACTCCCCGCTGTGTAGCCATCATCCAACTCTAGCACCTCTAGGGGAGTACTTTTGGATGCTGTTTTGGATCTGCTTGTGTTTAAATTCTGCTCTAATCTGAGAACAAGCCGGACCTATGAACTTTGTGAAACTCCATCGTGTAAACAGCCGTACCCTTCCTGCTCTGCTGACTGTTTGGTAGGCTGGTATCCTGGTTACATGTCAGCTCTCATGCCTAAAAAAGGATCAGCCCATGCATAGTTTGTCTTTGCATCAGCGGCAGAACAAGGCCCTTGTAAACCCAAACTAGCCTCCTTTCAGCCTCTGGTTTACCAAGTTCCTGATAAGAACCTCCGTAACAAAAACAACCTCCTCCTATTTTGCACAAAGCATATTGGTGTCCAGTCTTTGTGTAGTGACCAGCATGAGATTCCTTAAGAAAACCCATACTGAATAATTGCAGTACAACCACCAGGAAGAAAAATATCTTTCTAACCCCAACAGTCCATGTTCACCTTAAAATCTGAACCCAGGAGGACCATATTTATATAATATGATTTTAAACATTTTCAATAATGCGTTTTTTTCTTTTTTGAAATTTTTACCCTCTTCAGCCTCAATAAATGATTTGAGTGCATTGATGATACATGAGAAGTACTGGTTTGTTTCTCCATTCAAAGTATTTTATTTACTTCAAGGTTGTTACCTTCTTCTTCCATCCCCAAATGGTAAATACAGAAGTCTGATTTATCTTCTCTATTACATTCATGTTTCCTTTCTAAAACAAACAGTTTTAGAGAAGATAAGGAAACAAAAAAACAAATAACTTGCTGATGCAATTGCTGTTTTTCCCAGGGCTTTAAAGCAGATTTTAGTTATTAGGACAGTGATTCAATGAAAAGGTCAAATATGCATATAAATTTAAATCTGTAAGTACGGCTTAATCATCTTCAGTACACTTATAAACAAGTATTTTAATGATTCAGAGACTAATCTTCCTGTCTTCATTATTATATCTCTGTACACTGATGGGTTTTTATTCTTGTCATACTCTGACAGTAATTGCTGGTCTCTCAAGAGCTTGGGTCACACAGACCCAAGAACAGGACTCATCTGGTAGATGTCAAGGATGTCAGCGCCACCCAAACACCAGCACCAGGTGTAAGCAGGATCTGGAGTGCAGAAATACCCACTTTTCACCCAGATGCAGTAGGGCTGGGTTCACACAGAGCTGCACCTGAGTTTGGCTTCTACTGGGACTACTCCCAGACCTCTGTGGGAAAGCTAGCCTAGTCCTCCAGCTTCTTCTGCTCAGGTTCTCTGGAGCAAGCTCCATACTAAAAAATGCACCCTGACTTCCCACAGCAAAGGAGCATCCCACTGCCCCCTTTTCCCTACTTCTTCTTTGCTTGGGGGGTATTGGAAGGAGGGGTACTATAGAAAAACTTAGTAAAAGTGGAGCAATAAGGGGCATAGAAAGTTTTGAGCTAACTCCAAAAAAGTGATGACCCTTATCTTGTCTTTTGCCACACAAGCCAGAGCCTGGAATGTCAGCTGAGGCAGAAATTAGAGATGCATTGTACAATTGATAGGAATTCCCGAAAATATTTTTTAGCACAAAAATGCAAATCACTGCCTCTCCCAGCATACCCTGTTCAGGGCTTTTTGAGCCAAATGTCATTCCTTTGCAACTCCCTGGAACCATGTGTAGTTACAGATCTACTTCTGCCCAAAATGAATAACTTGCCTAGTTATTTGTAAGTGACATTGCTCTAAAACCGTGCCTGAAATTAGTCCATCTTGAAATCACCATGCCTAATTACACTGGTGTGCAATTCTCATCAAATTTACAGCCCAAGTGCTCTAAACCCTGACAAGACCCATATATTTTTTTCTGGATTTGCTCTACAACTCAAAGCGAGGACCTGAAAACACACCAAAGTTTATAGTTACAACTGACATTCTGCAAAGAAGTGGTCTGAAAAAAATGGACATTTCATAAAAACTGGTGCAGGGTTATGTATCTTTATACTCATCAACTCAAACTCCCCTCCCCCCCTCCCCAATAAAACCAAAATAAACCTCCCAAAAACACAGAAGCAACAAGCTAGCAGAACTCCAGTGACAAAAGGATGGAGAAGGTGGCCTGCTGAGGTCTCTTGCAGACATGTTTTGGAAGTTTCCGTGGGCCAAAGTCTAGTACTCTCTCACAGTAGAAGGAAAACACAATGCACCAGCTTGTGCCAAATGTGGGTTTAAAGAATATTTAGTCAGCGTCTTTTCTCATGTTGAAATTACAATCCTATTAAAACAGCTGGAATTATAGTTTAACAGGGAAATTGTATCATTAAAAATCAATTCTTCATGAAGGAGTCCTTGGAAATACCAGACTGTAACAGCCAGACCACGAGCCCAGCCTAAGCCAGGCCTTGATTTATGCTCTTGTGATTTCATGGGAACCTCTGAATAGCTATTGTACCATTTACTGACACAAACAGAGTGACTGACAGCGGAATTATGCAAAAGCTTATCTGGATGGTACAAAACTTCTTATATTCATGAACTTGAATATAAGAAGTTCCACCTAAACATGAGGAGGAACTTCTTTCCTGTGAGGGTGGCAGAGCCCTGGAAGAGGCTGCCCAGGGAGGTGGTGGAGTCTCCTTCTCTGGAGACATTCAAACCCTGCCTGGACATGTTCCTGTGCGACCTGCTCTGGGTGGACCTGCTTTGGTAGGGGGGATGGATTAGATGATCTCCAGAGGTCCCTTCCAACCCCATGTGATTTTGTGAAAACTATGTCAGATAATGTCATAATCTGTGGATTCAGAATTGCAGACTAGCGAGAGGAAACTTGCTACATCGTAGTGGGGCAGTGAAGCGCTTCAATAATCAGAATAAAGCAGAGCAGGACACAAATATCACCTTGTTTTGGTTTTTTTGTTTTTTTTTTTAGTGTGTCAGGATTTCATTCTCACGGATTCTGTTGTTTGTTTTGCTCTTCCAGGTGCAGGTCTCAGCGTCAGCGATACCGAGTCTTGTCACGGCAGCCAGGACGGGGGCAGCATGGCTAACTCCCAGATTGTAGAGCTTAGAAGAATTCCCATAGCAGACACTCACCTCTAACTCCACGGCTTGCTTGATGTTTTTTTTTTGTTGTTGGTTTTTCCTTTTTTTTTTTTTTTAAATCAAACCTCAGTATTTTTTACATTTTTACTTCCTTTTTGCACTAAAACACTATATGAAACTTTGTAGTAGGAATGCTGTGAGCTTTACTGAGCGTTTAACAAGGAATGTTTTCTTGAGGTTTTGTATATCAGAAAATAAACTGTAAGCTTTTTACAGTGGCTGAGCATCAATAGATACCATGGCAATCGGCCTAGATTTGTATCTTGTAGCTAAACGATGGCAAATTTCACAAACTGTAGTTTTTTTAATTAACCTGTGTAACGTGTAACACTGATTAATAAAAACAATAGAGTCCGTTTGATACAAACACGGCTGTTATTTCTGCTCACTGCTTACAGAGTTGGAAGATGATGAGGACACCCTGCTGGATGGGAAAGCTTTTTAATTTAAGTTAGGCTGTGCTCTTCTGACTGATTTTTGAGTACCCAAATCTGTGAACTTTACACATTCAGACAAAATTCTCAGTTTTCATCCAGAGAGCTTGAAATATAAATTGTGACATGTTAAAATATGCAATGATCTGAAACAAGCAGAGGGAAGGGGAGGTGAAGGACAAGAGTGAAACCACTGGCAGCTGAATGATGTTGAGTGTGTTACCTTGCTGGTTTCTTAATACTGAACTCTCTCATTTACAGAAATAAGGGAGAATTCCAAGGAGTTGGATTTTCTGTTAATCTCTGTGGGTGCTACACAGATATCCCTGTTCTGACTGAAGGGTTCAAGCACTGCATTACAAACAGAGTTAGATCAGTAATCCTGGGTCATAAATGAGCAAGAAAAGTTCCTCCCTTGGAAAGGAAAAAAAAAAAAAAACCAACCAAAAAATTACAGAGGAACTATTTCAGAACTGAGGGGGGGGCAGGGTGATCTTGTAGGAATCGTTAACTCTGCTTCTGCACAGACACTCTGGAAGAAAAACACATTAAAGCAGGAGGCCGAGTGAATTTTC
Source organism: Tringa tobata (assembly GCA_033628505.1). Taxonomy (NCBI): domain Eukaryota; kingdom Metazoa; phylum Chordata; class Aves; order Charadriiformes; family Scolopacidae; genus Tringa; species Tringa tobata. Next base: position 1,043,162 of record JAHREE010000489.1, read on the forward strand.
CTCTGAACATTACTGGGCGCAGTATAGAAATGCAGTAAATGAGAATGTGAGCCTTTCATACCTTCTCCAGGAACTTGCCTAAAGGCTTAATTCTGAGCAAGCTCTGAGCAACAACCTCTCCCTTTAAAAAAAACAAAACAAACAAACAAGCAACTTTTCTTATGGAAACCTTTCTGTGAATTTTGCTACAGTGATTTACTGTATCTGATTACTTGTTAAGCTGGAAAAAAAATAATAACCCAAACAAACCCCATTTCTGTGTCCCAGATCTCTAATAGCTGGTAGGACTGCACAGCTCACAGTCATCACTCATAGCCAAAGCAGACATAATCTTTAAGGTCTAATGCAAAAGCATTCACAGACACGGGAAACTATTGCAAGTCAGCAAAGCCCTTAAACAACCGCTTTTTAAGTACACATTTGAGTGGATGGGACATGAGAGTACTGCTATATTTAATTAGAATATGTTCTGCTGCACCGAGTCTTAAATTTCTGACTCCTGAGAATTTTTTTGGCTCGGTTTATGTTGGTCACGCTACAGGGCCAAGTCTCTGTGGTCAACAGCAAAACTGACCAGGGGCGTGGGGAGGAAAAGTCAAGGGGGAGAGGAGCCTTTCTTCACCCTGGGCAACATACAGAAGCCTAGGGCACTCAAGGAGACCCTGTGCAGAGTGCACGATGTGGATGCCCCATCCCTGGAAGGCCAGGCTGGATGGACCTTTGAGCAACCTGCTCTAGTGGAGGTGTCCCTACCCATGGCAGAGGGGTTGGAACTCAATGATCTCTAAGGTCCCTTCCAACTCTAAGCATTCTATGATTCTATGACACCTTCTCTGTCTGAAGCATAGTGGGCAACTTTAGACAAGAGTGGCCCGTCTAAGCATATTTAATAATTCACTTTTCTGCCCACACCTACACCTGCTGAAAAGGGGACATTCTGGGCACTTGGGTAAACTGCGAGTATCATCAAAATAAATCTCAGTCTGGACTTAAAATTAGTTTTGGATGCTTAGCAACACGGTACACAGGAAACCTGGCTCCTGGGAAGGTTGGGTTTTTTTGTTTTGTTTTGTTTTGTTTTAATTAATTTTATTACATTCTTCCTGAATCAACTGAGCTGAGCGCTGCCCTTTGCTGATGCTCTTCATCTACCCACCAAAGCCCTAACGTGGAGCCTGGCCCCGCAGAAGGATTGCAACACTTGCCGGGTTGCGAGAGTCAGGGCAAACAGATGTTTCATGACTCGCAGTACATGCTACTACACGCTGTGAGAAAGCTTGTAAAAGAGGGGTGTTTGTTTGATTTTTGACTCACCACCATAAGTGTTAATGCTTTGTGTCACTTCGACTTGTTGCACAACTGGCCTGGTTAGGGATTTACTGTAAACGCATCAGCGTTTTCAGGGCAGATCAGTAGGATGAAGCCCGCTGCCAGCATTTGTTGAATTTTAAATCTCTAGGTGGTGCTCACGTGGTTTAAGATCATGAGGTGAATTTTGTTATTGTTCTAGAAGCAGTTTTTTTTTTTAAAAAAAAAAAAAAGAAGAAAATATTTAATTTGCAGGAAATTCACTGTTTTAATAGCCTGGGTGTCTCTTGGCTGCTTCTTTTTGCTGTTCCCGGAGCTGGTGGAGGTCGAGATGGAGCAGAGCAGCTCTGACTCAGAAGTGCCCGATGGCCACACCTGGGCAGGAGGAGCACCTCTGCAGTTGGCTTCATCCACCTAATCAGGCTGAACGCCTCCTGCCGATCCCTGATCTTGGGTGTTATTTAAAATTTGATAGAGAGTATAAACAACTCTTTGTTTCTGTCAGACAAATGAATCCACAGCTAGAAAGATGGCTTTCAAACCCGGCGTTGCCACAGGGCCTGCCCCACTAAGATGATTGACTCCTTCAGCCCTTGGCTTTGTCCCTCTGTAGTGAAGAACATGGGGACACTTGCTGTTCTCTCTATTCCCTAGAAAAGGAGCCATCATTTCTCCACAAGAGGCCATTCTCCGTGTTTGGGGGCTAGAAGGAGCCATGGATAATACAGATGTAATATTTCGTAGCCCACTGGGTGAAGGAGACACCTTATCCAGAGAAGCTTCACCCAAAGCTACCTAATTCTGTAGGTAGATCAGATGAGTGACTGGATGTGTGTCAGGAGTTTATCACCACTCATATGCCAACATAAGTAAATTCACTTTTTTAAAAGATGTCTGAATATATTTCACACTCAAGTGCATAAGTGATGGAAAATGCTAAGTTCAACAGACATCTTTTAGGTGATGTTTTAGAGAGAGCCACTGTGGAAGACTCTGATTTCATTTTTCTTGGAACATACCCAAAACAAGTCAATTCCTGTCAGGGACTTGAACATAAATAGTCAGATTATTATTTTTTTTCTTTAGAACCTAGTTGAGAGCCCCAATATATCCAAGTTCTGTCTCTGCCATGCGAATGCTTAGTACTCCAAAGACATCATCCCACCGAGAACTGCACAGCGAGAGCTTTGATCTGCAAAGGATTAAACTGTATTGAGAGCTGTACAGCAATAAAGTGCCTATGTGCTCAACATAAAATTATGTTAAATTGACTGATCATGCAGAGGTTTGACTAGAAAGTTGCTTAAGTTCAGGCATACCCTGCCTTCAGATATGTTTCACTGTAGCTCAGCCTGTATCGTGGACCTCGACCTACTATTGTAGATTCTGCTTCACCAGCAGTGGTGTAAACCAGTATGAAAGCAGAATGTGTTGTGCCCAGTTTGCTGGCAGCAGAATTTTCTCCAGTGTTAATTCTTCTGGCATTAACATCTAGTGAAAATAGCACATGCAAGTTTGGGCTCATCTACTCAAGTCAATATGTTATTCTGTTAATTTAAAAGAAAAAAAAAAAAAAAAGAATTCCCATTTTTCTTTTCATGGTTCAAAATCATCTTCTGTGCAAAAAAAAAAACACATGGAAATGATTGCAATGTAATACTCATGTAGGCAATAACTATATGGAAATAATTGCAATGTAGTAGTGGAGGATTATTGAATTAAGTACCTGGGACTAATGATGTGCTGAAACTGAGAAGACAGTTGTGTAAACTGGCCTAAACAATAGCCCCAAAACCTTAAGAATTTGTTTGGCTGGTTTGGCTAGTTGGGTTTTAACCAAGTCAAAGTTGTGTTCATGGTAGAGACAGCATTTTCACAAATATAGAAGATCTGGAGAAAATGATAAACACCTTTTTGTTTGTTTGTTTGTTACTGCTTTTCATTCTTTTTTGCCTTCTGTGCAAACCCAAAGACTGTGCAGCATCTCTTCGGCCCTGCTCAGCATCCCCAGGAAGGTGAATGCTTTGCTTGTCCTGGAGGTGGTGGTTTTACTCATGGGATTATTTTGCCAATGGCCTGTGCCACAGACTGCCAGTAGGGCTTTTCTGGATATCCAGACAAGGGAAATTTATTCTGGAAAGTGCCAGCACAGGGTTTGAGAACCTGGACTTAATAACCCCTGGCTAAAGCCAGCAGCGAGGAGATGGCCCCAGGAATGTCTCGTAGCAATGGCTGGTGTCAAAAGTGCTGGGAAGTGTTTTTACTGAAGCTCTCGGGATTTTCCCCAACTCGGAAGGTGGGCTTTGAAGGTGGTGTGGTCACTCATGTGCTGTACTGCTGCTGATCTGAGTACACGGCGATTTTACCCAGAGATGGTCTAACTTCCAAAAGCTGTCTTCTCCCATGTGTCACCTGCACTTGATGCAGAGCAAATAGCAGCATCTGGCCTGTCTTTTAGTGGTTCAAAGTGCGTGTGAAACACAAGTATGTGTCACCGTGTCCACACGGACAGAAAACAATTATGGGATATAAGAGTTTAATATCATAAAAGTAAATCCAGTTTCAGTCTGGAAGCTAAAACACTGCAGTCCAGGTTACGAAACAGGTTTCCCTGGAAACTTCTTGGCTCCCCTTTTGTAATTCCTGAACCAAAGTTAAGCGTGTGATTTCCCAGTTTCCTAACTGGAAAGAGTCATGCATCCAGGCACAAGATATGCAGCTGCCAACAGGGGTGGCAAGAAAAGGGGATGCCTGAATTCTTCGCTCTCAGCCTCCTGCTGTGCACCATCATGTGATGCTCCACCTGCAGCCCCTCTCTGCAGGACCCACCCCGATGATGCTGCCTTAGGTCTGTCTGTTTTTCCCCACGGTGGGGAAAGCAGAGAAGCAAAAGCAACGATTTTCCCATCTGGCAAAGATGGGACAGATTCCTACTCCTCGTGCACACACAACACCATATTTCTCTTTTTTTTTTTTTTTTTTTTTGCTTTGGGAGAACAATGTGTCCTGGAGGTTGGGGCAGGGCAGGAGGAAACGAACAGACAAACAAACAGTGGCCTCACTCAAAATCCTTGTTGAGTCCTGATAAAGGGAGATAGGGGGTTGTTCCTCACCAAGCGCCTGCGTGTGGTCCTTCCTGCAGGATGATAACGTGGCCAGCCCTGATGCCTCTGCTGAGGCACACAGGCAGTATCTGCACTAGTGACTCAAATGGGGCTTGTTCTCTGGTGCTTCAGCCCCAAAATGAGCCCTTTTTGCTTCTGTTCCCCGCCACACAGATACTGCTTGCAATCCTCCTTGCAGCAGAGATCTGAAAATGCCCCACCAACAGACCTTCTTCTGGTGAAGAAGAGACCCTTCTCCCTGATCTCCTGCTTGTCCAGCTCCTCAGTCGCTGCTGTGGGCCCACATTCCTTCTCAAAGAGACTCTTTATTCACTTATTCCTGATAAAAGCATTTGCCTCAGTAGCAAATGGGCTTGTGCCCCCTTTTCATGGTTTTCTGTCTTGGAAGAAGGAACCAGTTTCCTTCTTAAGTCTTTGTTGTTCTGCAATTACCAGCTTTTGTACCTTCTGCTAGATAAGGTCCTAAGGAGTCATGTCCTACTCCAGCCAAAAACAGTAGAGACCATCCTCAAGAGTTGACCATAAACCTTTTTTTGGCTATTCAGATGGCAAAACACACATAGTTTACAGGTTAATGTGTCTCCATCCGTACGAATCCTGTATCCAGCTGTTGCCTCTTCCATGTTTAATTCTGGGGTGCATTAAAAAGAACATGGCTAGCAGGTGGAGGGAAGTCATCCTCCCCCTCTGCTCTGCCCTGGTGAGGCCACATCTGGAGCACTGTGTCCAGTTCTGGGCTCCCCAGTTCAAGACAGACAAAGAGTCCAGCAGAGGCTACAAAGATCATCAGAGACTGGAGCATCCCTCTGATAAGGAAAGCCTGAGAGACCTGGGTCTGTTTAGCCTGGAGAAGAGCAGACTGAGAGGGGATCTCATCAATGCTGATCAATATCTAAACGGCAGGTGTCAAGAGGATGGGGCCAGGCTCTTCTCAGTGGTGACGGGACAAGGGGCGAGAGGCACAAACTGGAACACGTGAAATTCCATCTCAACGTGAGGAGAAACTTCTTTACTGTGAGGGTGGCAGAGACCTGGAAGAGGCTGCTCAGAGAGATTGTGGAGCATCCTTCTCTGGAGACATTCAAACTCTGCCTAGACATATTCCTGTGTAACCTGCTCTGGGTGACCCTGCTCTGGCAGGGGGTTGGGCTGGATGATGTCTGAAGTCCCCTTCCAACCACTAAAATTCTGTGATTCTGTGACAAATCTGGTCTGGCCATATCAGCTGGGGCTGTCTGAAAGTTTTGGGACATGCATGGTCCTTTGTGGTATCTCTTGACTTTTCCATCCCAGCGAATGCTGAAACCTTGCCTGTGCCAAGACACAGCCATGTGCAGGTGGTGGAAACTCTCCACACTGATCGTTAGACCAGTCTCAGGGTTTAAGAGGTGAGCTGTCTACAGCTTCTGCCACCCCTTATGTGTGCTCTGGGCAGTTCCTTGGAAGGGTGAGAGTAGGTACCTCTGGAAGGAAAAACTGCAACTGTGGAGCACAAGCAAAGAGGAGAGCTTCCTTGTATTTAATTTTTTCTTGGTTTCCATCAGCCAGTTGCTCCCCACTATTTCCATAAGCGTGATGCTCTGCCTTCTGATGCAGCACTGCACGTCGGGTTGGAGCACCTAAAGCAAGCACTGCAATCTTCCTCTGAGGACCATGTGCCTACAGCTTTTAGGTTCGTCCATCCTGAGAGCCAGACTTAATAAGAATAATTTTACTTTACAGGGCTAAGGGACTTTTCAGAGTTAAGAGAGTTAAGAGTTAAGAGAGTATCAACTCCTTAAACTCAGTGCTGGCAGAAAATCTCAGGAGACATTATAGGAATTTTCCAGTATCTGAAGTGGGCCTACAGGGGAGATGGGGAGGAACTCTTGATCATTGAGTGGAGCCGTAGGACAAGGGGGAAGGGTTTTAAACTGAAGGTTTAGATTTAGACTAGATATTAGGAAGAAATTCTTTGGTGTGAGGGTGGTGAGAGCCTGGCCCAGGTTGCCCAGAGAAGCTGTGGCTGCCCCATCCCTGGAGGGGTTCAAGGCCAGGCTGGATGGGGCTTGGAGCAACCTGGTCTGGTGGGAGGTGTCCCTGCCCAGGGCAGGGGGGTGGAACAAGGTGGTCTTTAAGGTCCCTTCCAACCAAACCATTCTATGAGATGACCTCTAACCCTGGTCCTTAGTGGACTCAGGATCAGGAGAAGGCCTGACCGACGGCGGCGGTGAGGACCACTGCTGTATCACCGGCTGGGAAACAGCCTGCCCACCTTAAAAACCGTGCTCTGCTGCAGAGTGCAGAGCAAGAACAAGCAGGGCAAATGCCAGGCAGCTACTCGCAAGCCTTCTGACTTGGAAATGGAATGGCTCATTACGAACTCTGGGAGATTAATATTAGAGATAATCCACCGAGCATGGAAAAGAATCCCGCGTAGCCTCAGGAGATGGACAGCTAAATCCTCAGAGCCAGTATACACAGTTATGCCATCCCGCCCCGGGGTCACAGACCTTGTTTTTGAAAGCAGCATGCTCTAGAGGAGAAAGTAAATGGAAAAACAATATAATCTTGCTTTCCTAACCCAGAAAAGGAGCCTTGAATGTTCTCGAAAACAATCTTTTATTGCAAAGGAAACAGAAGTTGAGATTTTTCTGCTTCTCATAAAACTGAGGCTAACATGATTAAAAAATGACTAGCTTTCTGAAACTGTGTGAATTAACAAAGGAACGGAGCATGCATTTCTGTTCATCTTCTTTTGTTATATCCAAATACTCTCAGAAATATTGTTAGAAATACTCTTATTTTTTTTGCAGAAATACTAGCCAACAAGAGGCAGGGTTTTATATATCATATGAAGTAAGTTAACATCTAGATCATAAAACACAAAGTTAGTACCTGTAGGCCACAAGTGTTGGGAATTCATTAGTTCTGACTAATTGAACTACTTGTTACTTACTTTAATCTGACATCTACTCTAGAAGCAAAATTATTGTATTGAAACTAATTAAAGCCCTTCCTTTTTTTTCAGTCTTATATCAGTTTTATATTAGTAGTGGCAATACATGTTTTGCTCAAAACTAGGTCCATTATTTCAAGTTTTCCTGGGGGAGAGGGAAATAAAGGCATGCTTGATTCCTAGAGAGAGAACTTCTTTATTGTGAATAGCTCAGTATTTCATTAATTAGTCTTAAACTTAAATAAATAACACTTCAAACGAAAAATGCTTCTTGGATCTATGAGGCAAGGTTCAAAAGTCAGATTTCTGCATATCTATGTTTCTATAGAAAAAACACAGAGAGCAGGAAATGATGGGGGATGTTTAAACCCATTAAGTGTGAAGAAGAGTGTCTTCCCGGTGAGGCCCAATTTTTCCCATTCTAAGCCAAAACTGAAAATGCGGCAAACAAATCAGTGACAGTGGGTGTCATTGTGTTAATTTGATTATTAGCAATTGCAGGATTTGGCCTGGAGTGACTGTTTTCATTTGTACTGGCAGCGTACAGTCGGCAGTGACTGCTCTGCTGCTTCTCAAGGTCAGATCCTGATCCTCAGGCTCTCTGACAATATTACTTAACATCGGATTTCACTGGCTGGAATTTATATTTTGTATTTACAGGCAGGAAAATTTGCTCTTAAGAGACTTGTTTTGTGAACACAAATGCTATTTTTGGGTTGCAGGTGGAGAAACTGAACCTCCTGATCTCCCATACAAAGCTGGAAGACAGTGTTGGTTGATTCAACGTGAGACTGGGGTCTCGCATCCCCAGCAGAATGCAAAGGTTGACACATTGGCTTCAGAAAGACTTTACCTGCTGGTAGTTGACTGCTTACATTCATAGAATCATAGAATGGTCTGGGTTAGTAGGGAACTTAAAGCCCATCCAGTGCCACCCCCTGCCATGGGCAGGGACACCTCCCACCAGACCAGGTTGCTCAAAACCCCATTCATCCTGGCCTTGAACCCCTCCAAGGATGGGGCAGCCACAGCTTCTCTGGGCAACACACTGAGCTTGTGCTTGGCTGTCCACCTGTGATTCTGCCTGTTAGCATGCTCTTGGTCTCAAACCTGACATCCAGTGGGTGTCCCTCCTGCGAAGGAGCGTGGAGGATGCCTCATCCCAGCGGGATATGATGGGCAGAGGTGCCATCTCCACCAACAATGCAGATGCAGGTGGCAGAGCCAGGCCGTAAGGCATGAGCTTCATGCTCTTGCCTTCCCAGCAGGCAATGTCCCAACATCGATGCACTTAACGCTCGCCTGTCCTTGGATTTCCGCAACAGAAACCGCAATCTATCTGAAACCATCGCTCTTACTTCTGGCTAGGACTTTATTAATGTGAGGTTCACCATCCATTCCCCCCTACACACCAGACGTGACCACAGCAGGCGTTCCCCTCCAGGAGGTATTTGCATACAGCAGAGACAAAATAGATTTTTGCTTTTGTCACCTCCTTTGCCTTAAGTCTCGCTTCCCCCTTCTCCTGCAGCCACAGCGAGAGCCTTAGGCCATGCCCAGATGATGATTCAGATCTTCCGCCTCTCCCAGTCCTTGGGGTGTTTATCTCAGCTCCAGGATCATGCTGCAGGGATGATCTTCTTCCAGAGAAATATTGCTGGCATCCAGATTGACAGTCTAAACAGGACAGAGACAAAACATTTCAGTGCCCATGCTTCTGGTGTCTTGAGGGTCGAAATCTTGAAGAAGAACTGGTTGCACCTGATCAAGCCCCTCTTTGTGTCTGCAGTTTATGGAGTGTCATGGACCATGCATGCTATGGCTATGTTCTGGAAGAAAAGCAGTTCATTATGCAGATCTCCATGACTAGCGTAATAGGAAAGTGCTTTGGAAACTGGTTTGGCACAAGGTGAGAGAAGGAGAGGATATGGGAAGCCCCAGGTCTAGGCTCTTGAGGCCCAACAAGTAAGGAAGAGAGGCTAGCTTGCTGGTGTCCTGGGATCTTTCCAGCTGTCAGCTTTAGCCAAGACTACCAGGAGCCTTCACTGAATTACACGATGTGGAACACCTGGGCCCATGACAGCCTGGATCACAGCCCAGGGTCAGCAAAATCTGATCCAGCTTCCTTGTAAGCAGAACCTGGAGAAAACGTGGGAATGAAGCTGCTATAGCTTTGCTCACCATAGTTTACGTATTCAACAAAGGTGGTTTAAAGACTTGTGATAAAAGGTTAATCCCTGGCTGTTGGGCTAATTTGTTTCTGAGGCCATAAAAATAGCTCTGTTTGACTCTGAGAGGCTGTTTCATGCTTGTTTTTGTTTCTGAATTGGTCTTTAACTGGTTTCCAAGGACGCCACAAGGGCTGGAGAGAGCCACACCTCCAGTTGTGTTTCAGGCTTTCACGTTTGGGGCAGAAAGTCTGTGACCACAGGGTTTCCTGCTTCACTTTTCTCTTTTCCTTTGGTTTTCTACAGGACAAGCTGGTAGGGTTGCCCCCTGTGGTAGCACTTTCTTTATAGTGCTCACCTGCTTTTTGTTGAGCTGAAGAAAGCTTTGGGTATCAAGAAGGTATGTGGGCTCTATGATACACATTGGAGAATTGGTGTGGGCATGGTACAAGTCAAAGATGCACAGAAAAGGGCTGGGGTGGTGGATGGTGAGTTAGAGCCTCCTCCCTGCCGGCTGTAGTTGCCTGCTGTGGGAAGGACACAACTGGTTTGAGCCCTCTAGCTCAGTCAATTTGGACTTCATCTTCTTCCAGAGACAGTATTTTTCTTAAGTTCCGAAAACTGTAGGCTTTTGTCTTATACAGGCAAGAGTTCCAGGGTACTGGCATTGCCAGTTTGTCTAAAAATGGTGAAAATTGTCAATAATACAAACCAGTAGGTTTGCATTATTAATAATACCAAAGCAACTGTAGTGCTGTTTATAAGCAATAAAAACGTGATTTTTTTTCTATGCATCAGGAGGCTGGAAAGATACACCAAAGATAACAGATATCATTAATGCCTGATAAAACACCTCTTGCTCTACTGCACTGTCTTTAGATATGACCAGTATACTCCGGAATGCCTGACCTTGATTGAAAACAAACATGCTTCTCAATGTTAAAGGAAGAGGAAAGGAAATGTTACAGATAACATGCTAAATTCCTTCTTTTTGTGTGTGGTTGTGTCTTTTTTTTTTTTTTTTCTTTCACACATAACTATATCATTTTGTTGAAGTAAGCACTGAACAAGACTGCATTTTGTTCTACACAAACACATGGTCTTTAATTTTATCTAAGGATCAAGGTTATATTTTTGCTTGGAGGTAGTATAATAATATTTGTTTGGACTTTGTAATTGAATAGGAAGGGAGAGGTTATCTATGCACATGCATTTAACTGAAAGTGAATGCTTTTTTCCCATGGAAAGCTGCCTGAATATGCAATCATTAATTTGCAAAATAAACAACCCAAAAGAACTTGGCTTGCGCCTTCCATATGTATCCCATGGAACTTAGAATTAACCGCGCGTAGAGGCACACCATGTGACACATGGTTGCAGTTCCCATTTGGCTGCAGATTCTTCACTTTTGAACCAGCATCCAGTGCGCAGGGAAGGTTCACGGTGCCACAGGGGTGTGACAAGACACCCTGAGAGTCCCTTGCACTAGCCTGTTGCACAACGGCATGACTCCTCCAGGATTTCGTACAATCATAGAATCATTAGGGCTGGAAGAGACCTTCAAGATCATCAAGCCCAACCGTTAACCAGCACTGCCAAGTTACCACTGAACCATATCCCCCTGCACCACATCCACACATCCTTTAGGTACCTCCAGGGATGGTGACTCCACCACTTCCCTGGGCAGCCTGTTCCAATGACTGACAACCCTTTCAGTGAAGAAATTTTTCCTAATATCCATCCTAAACCTCCCCTGGCACAATTTAGAGGCTTTTTCCTCTTGTTCTGTCTGGAGAGCTGTGTCCTCCTACTCGTCTCTGCTCAAATGCTCCTACTTAAAGATTTTATTGAGAGCAGATGCCTGCTAAAGATGAAAACGGCCAACTTGCTGTGACCAAGGAAAGCCACTAAAAGCAACAGACAGTTGTTGAAATGGGACTTAGTGGTCTTTCCAGAAATATGGGTTCCATTACTACTTCTTTGCAGTATCAGTAATGTTTGGGATAAATTTGTGTAAAGCATACCATGAACGTTAGCATGCCATGCATGCTAGGGTGTGTAAGATTAAGGGTCTAAATCCATGTTTCCCTATTAGTTTGAAATGGGTGAATCAAAGTGATTTGAACCTATTTTCTTTTTTTTTTTTTTTTGACAGCTAAAATATTAATAATGTCACGTGATAATTTTTTGAACTGAAAGAAACTATCAACGTCCACTAAGTCTACATTGAAACAAAAGTAATGAATTTTCCTACCTGCCGCAATTAGCCTTTCCAAGGCACCCATCACTCTAGTAATTAAGTTGATTCTGTGTTTCTCAAACTGTACCAGCCACTGCCAAATAAAATACAACCATTTAATCATGTTAAATTAGAGCTATAATAATATTAGTCATTGCCTAATAGCCTTTTTTAAGCCACTAGGAAAGTAAAATCTTGCCAAGAAGACTGTTACCCTTCCACAGTATAAATCAATAAATCATAATTGTACTGTGTACCTTGACCTCTTTTCTACCACACTGTGGAAAACAAACAGCAGGAAGCCAGAGGCTGGTTAAGTAATTTAAAACAATTTGTAAACTATAATTCAAGGGACTGTTTAGGCCTATTAATTAGTAAATCATTCATAATCTCAAAAGTACTCAAATGTGCTCGATTTCAGTAAAATATACTAAGTGGCATGATCTGATAACATGGCTGCAACCATCAGGGCTGTAAAAGACTATGTTCTTTTCAACTGTTTCTGTTAATGTTTGAACATAAATTGGTGAACACATGCTAGAAAGTAATTAGTCAATTGCAACCATTCCACTAAAGCTAGATGTGTCATAAATTATGGCTAGCCAGAAGTCCTTTATTTTTAACCACTAATTACTGATATTTTCATCAATATTCCCAAACTTGTATTTCTGAAGCCACTGCAGGCATGGGTAGGAGCTTTTTTTTTCCCCTCTTCTTTGCTCTAAATTAGCTGCTTTCTGGCAATGCTTCTTCACTGCTTTTCCCTCACTTTATTAGCAGTCAGTAGTAGGAAATCACCAGCTCTGGACTCCTAAAACTGCATCTGTGCTGCGGGTATTTACAACAGGGCAGGGCACATTCTCTGGCATAACCATTCTGGTCGGGTTAGAAAGGATTTAGAAAGGCCCCGGATTTAGAAGGAATTTTTATGTGATCCTCAAAACACTGGCTGAACCCTTTGGGTTTCTTTCTCTGCTCCTGGAATGGCTTAAGTGCCATTTCTTTGTAGATGCCCTAAAGTGCTCCCTGGGATAGCTCAGGAGCTTGACACTTTTGCCAGGCTGAAAAATAAAGAGGACTTCCAAATCATGGAATCATAGAATCAATTAGGTTCGAAAAAAACCTTAAGTTCATTGAGTCCAGCCATAGACATAAGACTGCCAAGGTACCACAAACGCATGTCCCTCAGCACTCCATCTACACATCTTTTAAATACTTGCAGGGATGACAACTTTACCACTTCCCTGGGCAGTGTGTTCCAACATTTGATAACCCTCTCAGTGGAGAAATTTTTGCTAATAACCTCCTCTGGTGCAACTTGAGGCTGTTTCTTCTTGTCCTGTCCTCCCCTTGTTCCTTGGGAGAAGAGACTGACCACCCCTGGCTACACCCTCCTTTCAGGGAGTTGGAGAGAGTGAGAAGGTCTCCCCTCAGCCTCCTTTTCTCCAGGCTGAACACCCCCAGCTCCCTCAGATGCTCCTCAGAAGACATGCTCCAGACCCCTCACCAGCTCCGTTGCCCTTCTCTGGACACGCTCCAGCCCCTCAATATCCTTCTTGTAGTGAAGGGCCCAAAACTGGACACACTATTTGAGGTGGTGTCTTGCTAGTGCCAAACACAAAGGGATGATCATCTAACAATGCTAAATACCTTGCTTAGTGTGAGAGATGAAACTTTGAATGGTAAGGAATAAGATTATCCAGGGCTGGCAACCGTATCTCGCACCCTTGAGCAGTCATCCTTGAGGAAGACTGTGTTACTAAGCAAGGTCGTAGGAGAAATGAGCGGGGCGGTCTAAGCCTCGGACGCGTGTGAACAAGCATCAGTGTTTATCATCTACAGTGGAAATGCTGACACAGTGACCGAGATGTGGCTGCACTGTGTTTGTGTAAACACCACGGCTGGTGCCGCACGAAGACGGGCACGCCAGCCCCAGGAAACTCCAAGCTGAGAGAGGAGCACTTAAAAGGAGGAAGTGCGTAAAACAAAAATATAAATACTTTCCAGGAATGCTTATATTGTTTAGATATTTCAAGGAAAAAAAAAAAACAAAACAACAAAACCAAAGCAAATGCAAACCACAGGGAAGAATAACAACAATATTTCTGGAAAAAATTGTTTCAGCCCATTGTTTATTGAGTGCTTCCTTACTGTTCTAATTATCAACGTCATGTGCAGTATTTATATATGGAAAAAAAAGATAAAGAAAGGAAAAACTCTGGTTGTCTAGGAAGAAATAATCTGAGGGGAAAGTGACCGGCTAGATTTTTACTACTTAAAAACTATTTTATTAATATTGATTGAGTTTTGTGAATATTTATATTTTTTGCTTTTTCCTGATGGCTCACTCGGTCAAGACAAGCTTATATCTTACTTTATTATTTATTGAGTCACCGTTCATTTTCCCATTAGTAGCAGCAGGATATGTTCTACTTCTCTGGTGATAATTTCCTTCTCTAATGTGTTCAGCCCCTTTTACATAAACACTTGGGTGAGGAGAAGCTTTCAGTTCCTTATTAGCAGTCTGAATGGTTCAGTCAACGCGTGATAACTGTATCAAAAATTACCCCACATCTAGAAACAACACCTATCTATAAATTCTGAGTTAAACCTTACCTGACTTTGGTGTCAGAGAAGGTGCCTGTGAGCACGTTTCCCACCTGGTTTTCACATTGGGACTAGAAATGCCATCAGCTGGTGCAATGAAAACAGAGGGGCCGTTGCAGTTTCAGGCTCGTGGTTGCAGTGTAAATGGCAGAGGGCTGCAGTCAGGAACCTCAACAAACTCACCCCGTGCAATAAAGCTCTCAAAGCACACACGCATGCAGATGAGAGAGCAAAAGTACAGTTTACCTAGGGAGTTTCAAAAACGGGGCCTGTGCAAACTACCTGTTAGATAAATGCCTCCGAAGTGCGAGTGTTCAACAGGAGACTTTCCTAGTCCTCTAAGGAAAAACATGGGCATTGGTTGTCATCTTGACCTGGCACAAGAGCAGTTGCCTCCCTGCACCTGCACCCCAGGTACCCATCTGAGCAAAGAGGCGAGTCAACCTTAGGAAAATACCTGTTTAGTTGTGTCCTTGCACGTGGATGTCTGTGGGAATCATAGAATCATAGAATGGTTAGAGTTGGAAGGGACCTTAAAGATCATCAAGTTCCAACCCCCCTGCCCTGGGCAGGGACACTTCCCACTAGACCAGGTTGCTCAAAACCCTGTCCAGTCTGGCCTTAAACACCTCCAGGGTTGAAGCAACTTCTCTGGGCAACCTGGGCCAGTGTCTCAACATCCTCACAGGAAAAATATTTCTTCCATATATCTAATGTAAGTCTCCCCTCTTGCAGTTTGAAACCATCACTACATGCCCTTGTAAAAAGTCTCTCTCCAACTTTCCTGTAGGTCACAGAATCACACAGAATCACAGAATGATATGGGGTTGGAAGGAACCTTTAGAGATCATCTAATCCAAACCCCTGCCAAAGCAGGTCCACCCAGAGCAGGTTGCATAGGAACATCTGCAGGTGGGTTTGGAATGTCTCCAGAGATGGAGACTCCACCACCTCCCTGGGCAGCCTCTTCCAGGGCTCTGCCACCCTCACAGGAAAGAAGTTCATGTATAGATGGAACTTATTCTGTTCAAGTGTGCGCCCATTACCTCTTGTCCTGTCACTGGGCACCACTGAAAGACTGCCCCCATCTTCTTGACACCCACCTTTCAAGTAGTTATATGTGCTGATCAGATCCCCCCACAGTCTTCTCTTCTCCAGACAGAATTCCCCCAGCCTTTCCTTGTAAGAAAGATGCTCCAAGCCCCTCACCATCTTTGTAGTCCTCTGCTGTACCCTCTCCAGCAGTTCCCTGTCCTTGAACTGGGGAGCCCAGAACTGGACACAGTGCTCCAGATGGGGCCTCACCAGGGCAGAGCAGAGGGGCAGGATGACCTCCCTCGACCTGCTGGCCACACTGTTCTTGATGCACCCCAGGATGCCATTGACCTTCTTAGCCATAAGGGCACATTGCTGGCTCATGGTCATCCCACTGTCCACCAGGACTCCCAGGACTTTTTTCTCAGTGCTGTTCTCCAGCAGGTCACCCCTAACCTGTACTGGTGCAGGGCATTATTCCGCCCCAAGTGCAGCTCTCTACACTTGCCCTTGTTGAAGTTCATCATGTTCCTCTCTACCCAACCTCCAGGCTCTCCAGCTCTCGCTGTATGGCAGCACAGCCTTCTGGTGTGTCAGCCAGCTCTCCCAGTTTTGTATCATCAGCAAACTTGCTGAGGGTACATTCCATCCTTTCATCCAGGTCATTGATGAATATATTGAAGAGGAATGGACCCAGTACTGACCCCTTCAGATATTGGAAGACTACTATAAGGTATCCCTGGAACCTTCTCTTCTCCAGGCTGAACAGCCCCAACTCTCTCAGCTTGTCCTCACAGCAGAGGACAGCCCTTGCAGCATCTTTGTAGACCTCCTCTGGCCCTGCTCCAACAGGTCAATGTCCTTCTGGTGTTGTTGGCCCCAGAGCTGGAGACAGTACTACAAGGGGGTCTCCCCAGAGCGGAGCAGAAAGACAGATGTCCCTTCCCTTTCCCTGCTGGCCATGTTGGTGGGGATGCAGCCCAGGATGCGGGGGGCTTTCTGGGCTGCCAGCACACGTTGCTGGCTTGTGTTGAGCTTCTCATCCACCAACACCCCCAAGTGCTTCTCCTCAGGAAAGACTCAATCCAGGACTCCATGTTCCCAATCCATTCTCCACCCAGCCTGGATTTGTGCTTGGGATTGCCCTGACCCAGGTGCAGGACCTTATCCTTGGCCTGGTTGAAATACTCTGGTTAATGTCCATGCCAGCCAGTGAAACCTGCCAGGGTGAAATGACCCATCATTGTGGCCACAGGACACTTCATAATTTCACGATAGCTCTGAACCAAACTCCTCAGAGAAGCAAGGAGTAAAGATTTGGGTGTCTGGGGCGAAAAAGCAGCTTAACAAAAATCAAAATGTGCGTCTGTATGTGTGTGTGTATTCCAAAAACCTTTGATGCTAACCCATGCTTATTAACGTCAGCAGATGACTTAAAATGCTTTCATTAAAATTTAAAGCTTCAGAGTGAGAAGAGGATGTTTCCCTGCCTCTGGAGATAGAAAGAAGGTTATCTCTGAGGGGCTGAAGATACCACGTGCAGCTCCATCCCAATACATTTTTTCTGGTTGTATTTGGAGTTTAGCAGCATTCTGCTTTGGGAATTTGCAGTAAATAGGACATCTCGGTGTATTTATGTAAGAAGGTGGCTGCTGGAGATGCATGGCCTGAAGACGTGTTTTTGCAAGCTAGAAAGCAGTAAAATATGAGCCTGGAGCACAATATTCACAGAAAAAAAAAAAAAAAAGCAGCTTAAAAAAGCATATGTAGCCAGCTTTCCTCCTCATTGAGCAGAGCTCACAGTGAATCAGAGAGGTGGCTTTCCTTCTAAAGGGACATAATTTCCCCATTTTTCCACCATCAAATTGGATAGAAAAAATCCAGGATGAAAAAGAAAGAAAAAAGGCCTAGCTTTAGGTGAAAAACTCTTCGTTACCTTCAGGTATATGGCTTAATTATTTTTCCCATAAAAAAAAATATCAATCGCTGCATATTACTGGTGACTTCATCAGTTGGACATGGTGGGAAAGAAGTTCTCCCCTCTCCCCCCCCCCAAGCTGAAGATGCCATGAGAGGAATAAAATTTAATTTTCCTAGAGGTAGACATGGAAATGTGGCTGTTGTTTGTGACCTTGTGACAGCTCAGATGTCTGCACTGGAAGACGGTAGCTGGAGAACTCATTTAGGCTTAATGAACAAATTAAAAAAGAAGTGCTAAGAAAGTTCAAAACTCAACTCATGTAAAGGGTTTCTTCTTACAATTTAACCTCCTGGTGTGCATATCATGTAGCAAATTGATTCAGTTTATCCATGTAGTCTATTTGATCCAGAAGAAGCATAGCAGAAGGATTCAACCCAATTGAGTTGAAGATGTCTCCGGTTCATTGCAGGGGGTTTGGAACTAGATGACTTATAAAGGTCCCTTCCAACCCAACGCAGTCTATGATTCTATGATTGTGCCTTTGCTTTTCTTTGCTTTGTTTGATTCTTGCTTTAAAAAAGAAAAGAGATAACATTTCAGCTACTGAAGATTGTTCATTTGAGGGTTATTTGCTTGGCTTTTCCCCCCTCACCCTCCCATGCTCTGTGTTTACACAAACATATTAATGGATAAAAAATGGGTACACAATGGTACTGTTCTTTTTAGCTTTGGACCATAGGCAGTGGCACAGTGCATATGGTGGGCTTTTACTACAACAAAATTCTTATGATTATTTCATACCTATGGAGGAACACTTATGGCTCTCATTATAACAATACACACTTACACTCATCTATTCAGTTTTAGAATAGCTGAATCAAAATTTTTAATAGTGAATTATTTTATATTTGTATATATAATCCAGTGTCTGCATGTGTGTATATATAATCACATTGCTTCCCAACTTTGGCAGATCTGTTGAGCACATACTGCTCACAGTATATATATCTACTGCTCACTCTTCACATGCTATATGTTGTATGTCTGTCTGTTTTTAGATGAAAATATTGTATTACCTTTTAAAAAAAAAACAACCTCAAGCACTAGTAATATTTGTAGTCTAGTTGAAATCTCTGGGGGCAGGGTTTTTTAGTCTTTTTTTTTAACAAAAAGAATAATAGTCATTAAGAAATTTTCTAAAAAAACTGTTTTTCTTATTGCAGGAAGTTATCTTACTGCCCAATAGGAAATAATCACTCAGTCGAGCATAAAGCAATTAATCAGCAAATTAAATAAGATGTTCATGAGTCAGCATATATCTCTTTTTTTTTTTTTTACAAGTCAGATGTAAAACTCTTAGTTTTATTGTTTTATTGACTAGTTTAATTTTCAAGGTTAACTGCACACACACGTTTGATATGTGTATATGCATATCAGCTGGACATCCCTTAGGAAGGGTAGGAGTGCAGCACTTTGACTTTATAGCTGAGTGAAAAATTGTGCAAGACTTCAGGGCCTGATCTGAGCCAGGGGAACAGTTTTGCTAATGACTTAAGTAGGAGCAAAGTCTTATTTGAAGCTGGTTAGTCTAGAACTACAGATAAATTTCACAGGAGAGCTGGCCAAATGATAGCAAACGTGATTCATCAGTCTGTAAGTGGCTGAAAGGGACCTTCATTGCTGTAAGCTGCTGTAAGCACGGAGAACATTTGTTTTTCGTCTGTATTCAGGCTACTAAGCATTATTGTTTTCTCAAACTGAAAGGTTTATTACTTGCTAAAAATAAATACTGTCTTAGTATCAGGGCGTTTGTAAATTTAAAATTAATTAATGTTTTATTTGACAGTTGCACTCCCATGAGTAACAAGTCGAAGTGAAGTGTTGATGAGCAATCCTAAGATTAAAATGTGTTTGCATTTGGTGAGCACATTCCGATAGCGCGCACTTATGTAGACAGAAAGGTCAGTTAATGAACAACTTCCTATAAATGGGCTTCTGCTCACTCTTAGGCCAGTGAGTCCCTCCATCATCTTCATCATATGCCAGGAAAACTGCTTATTGCAGGACAAAAACTTGCTACCTAAGAACTAAACCTCTACATTTAAAAGATACTCACCGAACATGTTGCGAAGGAAGAGAGTGTTTTATTTTCTCACTTCAGACTCTGGCTCAGTTTTATAAACTTGTTAGTTACCAGAGACAAGGTGAACTTGCCAGCAACAGTTTCAGTTTATACCATAAGCAGATATTTCATAAGTTGTGAAATTTTTTGGGATCCAGTTCCCCTGGGCATTCAGTATTTGCGCTGCTGAAGGGCTGAGAGACTCTGATGTAGCTGTTTAGGGTACCATGGAAGAAAAGAAAGAGCATAAAACTTTCCTCTGTCAGGCCATGTGAGCAAAATTTCTAATGGAATTCGTGGGAGAGGGTGGAAAAGCAGTTTGGGAAATGTATCGTAGAGTATCTGAAGAGAAATACAGCAGAAGACCTAGGAGGCAGTACTATTCTTGGGAAATGGCTCAGGTGGCAAAACCAAGTTATAATAGGTTAGCCCTCCACTGAAAAAACTGTGGGAAAATCCACAGGGAGCCTGAGAAGTTGAACAAAACTAGAGTAAGTTTGCCAAATATTTTGGGCCTGTCCATATGGTCTGGATTTGCATTAGGTAGCTCTCCTTGGCCTTTCTCCCTACGAACCCTGACTTTGCTGGACAATAAATTTACACCCTCGTGTAGGTACACCTGCCCACCCAAATCCTGACCCCTTCTGTGCTGTTGCTGCTAGGTGTCAACATGCACACCACGTAAAGAGTGACTGTGGAAGTCATATATTGGGAACAGACAGGGTGTGTTATGGTGTGAAACACGGTGATTCTAATGAGTTTGCAGATGAAGCAGTTTGTAGTTCAGCTGTGATTTTACTCCTTTCAAAGCCCTGTGTTCATTTTTGAACCAAAGGCTGGGGAGGGTAGCACTCCCTGACTACGCTCTAGGTTCTTATTTTAAACTCTTGCTAGCTCTGAGGATTTCTGTTGTTTTAAAGCAAACTTGAAGACCTGTCTAATGCAACACTTTTAATTACAATGGCTTCTCAACCGTTCTGTGTGAAATACACTATGTGTCCCCTGTATATTTGTGCAAGAGCCATGCACAGCACCTTGGAATAAATCCGTGAGGGATACTGTATGAGAGAACATCCCCAACAGCAACACCCACACAGCCAAACTACTACATTTCAGTACGATCTGGAAGGGTTTTCCAGGGTGCTCAGTGATCTGTGGACTCTCAGTAGTGTTCAGTGCTGCGTAGATATCTCTTGGCATCTGGAGGTGTCTGCTCTCTGGTAATGCAGTCGTAAATGTCATGCAAGAGTGCCTTAAGTATGCTAATATTGCTTGCCAAGCCACTAGATCTGTTCCAAGATCCTTTTAAGAGCCTGTGGCATTGCCCTCGGCTGCACCATGTGCTTTGCACTTTTATGGTTCTTTTTTGTCTCTTTCAGCAGGGAAGGATGACCCTGAAAGAGTTGGGCCTCTGCTTGGGGAGAGCTTGAACATGAGCTCTTCCTCCTGACCCTTCCCTCCTTCATGGGCTCCAGGGGTGGACTGGTGATGGCATGGCATTATTTTCTTGGCTGTCAGCTTTTACTTTTGCCGTCCAGCTAAGGGAAGGCTTCATGTGCGTTGGCATCAGCTGTAGAGAGGCAACTGAAATCATTTTACTGAAGCACGTACTCTCCCTGGGACAGATGCAAAGATATGGTCATTTTTATATATATTTCCCCAGAAATCTGTATGCAGGAACTCAGCAGTCCTCTGACACAGCCTCTCCTTGCCTCCTGCAGCCAGGCTTCCACCAAAGGGACCACATCTATGGCCCAATCCTGCTGGGGAGATGCTGACGGTGAGGGATTCACTCTCCAAAGCATCCTCTTGGCCGTGCTAGTTTCGGGGGAAAGCTCAGGATAATTCCTGATGGGATTAGAGTCCTACCAGCCACTCATCCATGGCAGAGGTTTGGTCTGTGCAGGATTAGGCGGAATCAGAACGGCAACCTGCGACGACTTAGGCTTGAGCTTCATGGGGACGTGAAGTTTGGCAAAAAGCTGTTTTTTCTGGGAGCATAGTGCTGTTGGCAGGGTGGGAGTTAAAGAATTAGCAGCGAAGTGGTGTCCTCTGAGGCAAAGCTGTGTCATCTGTGTCAAAAATGCAGAAGTAGGCTGTGGTACCCGATTGCATTTTGCATTGCACCTCCTAGGAGACCGGGAAGCTGGCAGTTTGTATAGCCTTATTTATTTTTTTTTTTTTTATTTTGAGACTGGGGGTACAATTTGTATGCAGAGTTAACACTTTTCTTGAGGTGGGGAGATGGGGAAATTCCTTTAGAAAATACACACTTATCGCTTTTTGGTTTTGTTGTTGCTGTTCTTAAAGCCTGAGAAAACGACTTGGTTTTGAGTGCTTTCTGAGGTTCGCTGAAGAGTGTGAATTTGTCGAAATAGTCCCTACCTTTTCTCTTCCCGATGGGCTTGCAATGGCACGATTCTTCTCTTGTTATTCTGTGTCCATTGCCTAAGCTTAATGGTTTCTGGTGTGATACAGACAACCTATACAAAGCCTTGACAGAACTTCAAAGCAGGTTTCTTGTATTTAAATATACACTGCGATGCTGGCTTGCACTATGCTGTGGACAGGAGGGAGGTGAGCAGGCAGAGTGATCGTTCACAGGTCTTTTTTGGGGTTTTTTTTGTTTGTGTTTAGGGAAACCATCAGTCCCATTCCTTAGCAGACAGCAATGCTGAGTCTTTCATCTACACACCATCATCATTGCTGCATACTGGCCTGATGATTTGGCCAAACAAACAGCCACACCTTCCTCCATATCCCTTTTATTGGATGTCAAAACCCCCTTTATTTTCTGTGCAAGGACAGGACCTTATCTCCTCCTGCGTCTTCCTGTATTTTTCCACATTTTTTTCCCAAACAGTGAGGGAGGTTTTTGCTTTGCAATTCCTACACCAGAACAGCCTTTAGCGATCTGGGTAGACTCTACCATGATGGAAGTCAGCACAGATCCAGGCTTTCAGGGTTTAGCCATGAGTCTAGGTTTTAAATTGGTAGATGAACCTTTAGATAGGTATATACTATTAATTTTCACCCCAAATAGGACTGTGCTACTGTGAGAAACCAACACCTGACAGCTACAGAATCCTAAACTGCTACAGGGGCTTAGGGTGAATTAATTGATATCGGCTCTCACATCACACTAGGACACTGATAAACACATTTATGCTTTGATTTAGGGTTAGATTTTGCTATTGAATCCCACGCTTTAACAGAAATGGCATATGAAAATCCAGCTTTCAAATTTGGTCTTCTATACCAACTTTTTGAAATAAGCCTCAACTCCCTTTTAACTTTTTAAGAATAAACAAGACTAAAAGGCAAGAATTTTCCTTCAGAAACACAAACCAGCAGGAGCTAAATTTTATTCTCAGTTATTATGGTGTTCTGCTGAAATAACAGTGAAGTCGTGTTGCATTTTTCCCAGCTTGGAGAGTAAAATCTGTCCCCAGGAGCTTGGAAAATGCCTGCTTTTTCCAAACTGCTAAAACTGTCAGTGTGTTTTTTTTTTTATTTTTGGGGGGTTTTTGGGGGGTTAGGGGAGGGGAGGAGATAGAGGAAGAAAAGAATGGATTCATCTAGAATGGCACACAGAAAATATGCAGTGACCAAACCTGCTTAGCCTTTGTTTAAATAGATGGCAACTCTCTTCTTAATCAACAATGTGAAATTATTATCAACAGTAAAACGTTCCTGCGAGTGTCTGCCAAGCCCCCATCTCAGCCAGTGCATTTGGTTTGGAGAATACGATGTGAATCTATTTATTTTTCAGAATGCCTGCTATACCAGCCCTCTCTCCTCCGGCGTTTGCTGAGCACGGGGTAGGGGTAGTCACTGCCTCATTTTTCCCAACCTGGTTGAGCCAGGAAGGTAATTAACCCTTTAATTTGATCTCCGAGGTGGCAGCCTGCTCAGCACCTTAAGAGTTAAGGTGTGCTCTCCCAAGTAGTTAAGGAGTAAAGCTCTGGAAAACTTCACCCTTACGATATAAAAGGTAATTATGGCACTTTTCTTAATCTGGCTGCCCAGATTATTTTGATGCAAAAGAAATAGCAAGTTTACCACATGGTTCTGCTCCGAATTAAATGTCTTTTGTTATTTTCTCTTGTGGGCCATTATCTTTTCTGTACCTGATTGCCTCTCCATGTCATGCAGATTCAATGGTTTAGATGATCCAGGAAGTTAAAGGAAGAAAAGGAGATTTTTTTTTTTCTTTAACAAAACTCAGGAATCTGAATTTGAATGCTATGATAATCTTAGATTTTATGCAGTGTTTGGAGTAGAAGTCTGAAGATATGGTGAATGATATATTTACCACCAGTATAAGATAAATTTATGTTCAAACCTTTTTCATGTAACTTCTAAAACCCTTCTGGTTTGATAATTATTTTATGAAGATAATTAGTAGAGGATATTATGGAATTTCTGCTGCCAACATTGTTACTTGCCCACAGACAGTCAGCCCCATCAAACTTTAAGATGAAACTCATCAGGAGCTGAAGTTGCTGGGATAGAAAGCTGTTCCAGTCTGCTCCGATGCCTGAGAATATTTAGTCACGGGGTCTGTTGCTGCTGAATGTGAGTGGGAACAGAATCCATTTTTCCCTCTCTGTTTTTGATGTACCATGGAAATGAATCATTTTCCAAGAAAGAGATTCTGTTTCCTGATAGTCCTTACAGAAAAAAAAAAAAAAAAAAAAAAAAAGAAAATTATTTTATCCAGTACCTGAATTCTCCCAACTTGTGTAAGTGTCCATATTTTATTTTCAGGCTGTAAAACTCCTCAGATGTTGTCAGCAGATTATCAAGAAGCAACCAAATTTCTGGAACTTTTATCTGAAAAGAAAAGTTAACTTTCCCCTACCTTTTAAGGGTGAGGGACAGCCTCATTACTTCCAATTTTCTGATAAATAGCGGATTATTTGCAGGTACAGGATGATTTTCTCTTTAACACTTCTGACATATTTTGTTACCAGGACCTTGATAACTGGGGTTTGGCAAATGATCTCTGTTCTGATTTTTCCTTTCCCTTGGAGGATTAATATACCTTCAGCTCACCATGAAGCCAAGGAGGGTGGTGAGGTCTGTGTACCTTGGAGATGATCGGGTCACTGTTGTTTTCTAACTAGACTGTGCTAACTTCGAATAACAAAGCTCAACGAGAAAAATCAATACATTTAAGACTAAACCTACAAATGCTTTGTCAATCACAGAATGTTAAGCAAACTCCCGGCAAACAAGCATGTGTGGTATTCAAATTTCCATTAGTCACTTAGAGTGGAAAAACTGACGTGATTGTCAATTAGTGGGATGGGAGATTCAGCTTATTTAACCAAGAAACCACAGCGCAGCGTTAGGCTCCCTCAGTGAAAACAGGCGTCTCATTACAAAGGTACTTTGATATCTCTTGTGTTTATATAAGATCAGTCATCACCCAGGTAGTGAAAAGCTCTTAAATTAAATACACGTGGACTTTACCAAAAACAGCTCCTACCCGTCCTTTTCAAGGTCTCCTCACTTTTTGGCACGGCTGCAGAGCACTGAAGGCTGGTGATGAGCTAACACCTTCTTAAGCCCTCTGCCCAAGAGACACGGGGGAAAAGGCTGAGCATCTCCCTGCGGCTTCAGCAGAGGAGCTTTCTCTCTCCTCCTTGCTCAGATGGATGACTTGCTGCTTCCCAAACTGTGAGCCAAAAAGGAGCTGCTTTTGCCTTTCTGTGCTGTGGTTACGGTGCCAGCACTCGGGGAAACTAGTGTCAGCATGTACCTTATGCAAGCAGGGCTCAAAGGCCACTGTGTTTTGAACTGCAGCAAAGCATTTTTCTTTTATATATATATATATATTTTTTTTTTACGGAGTTTGTTCAGATTTTAGTTGGATTAGGGTCACTGTTTTACACCCACAAATGGCTTGTGCAGGAGCACATGGGGGAAAGCTAGCGCTGGCTAGAAAATAAGATTTTTAGATAGTTCTGTCCATATGCTCTGCACTAAGGAAAGGTGACTGAGGGTGATTTAAGATTAAACAGCTATTGTTTTCAAAAAGCTGCTAAGCACTCATTCTTCAGGACTCTGATAAGTTCTACTGCCTGTAACAACGTGCCACGGCTTTTCTTTATTAGGTTTTTGTTGTTTGTTACCGTTTTAGAGGCCCTATTCTTGCATCAGCTAAGATCAGCCTAGCACCATCCCTGAGACACCCATATTAAAATTGGTGCTTTTCCAGATGCAGCTCTGTCCTGCTTTGTGCTCTTTTCTTGTTGGCTCTACTGCTGGATGAAAAATAGCTCAGACAAGGAGACTTCTGTTTCGCCCAGAGGCCAGAAGTGTTTAGTTTGAAGGTGAGGGATCAGGATAAGGAGCAGTCTTGGAATTTTATCAGGAGAGGTGACTAACACCGCTGGAGACTGCTGTGTCTGAGCCCATGCCACCGGCGAGAGCCGTTCATTGCCCTTCATTGGGATGGAGACACCAGGGTGTTTCTGGACACTGGCCACAACCGATAGGCACGAGGAGTCCTCCAGACATCTGGAGTTCATTCAACACCAGCTGCTCTCTGCGGCGATGCTCCGACTCCCAGGAGACACCTCCTCCAGGCAGAGGTCATTTCTGGGTGGAGTGGTCCCTCCTCTCTGATATCCCCCACCTCTGGTAGCAGGATGGCACAGAGGGGACCTCTTGTCAGTGGAACTCCAACCCCAAACTTCCAGGCCTGACCCCACCGCTCCTTTAGCTTGGCTGACATGGTCTCCTAGACTGACAGCCTCTTCCTTAGCTTGTTTACACACCACGAGTCCTCTTCCTGACCTTCACAGCCAGGGATTTGTTTTTGGAAGAGTTAACTTGGCAGCCATCCCCGTGGAATAATGCAAAGCTAACCATTTTTTTTTTTTTTTTTTTTTTTTCTTTTGAGCAAGGTTCTCTTGCTTCAATCAAAAACGCTGGATGTAACCAGGCAAGAAACGAGGAGCTTCTATCGTGGACACAGTCAAAGTGCCCAGTGATCTGCCAGCGTGTTCTGCCTTCCTTTGGATTTGAAAAGGGACACCTGGAATCCTGGGAAGGATCTCATGATCCTGTGAGGTCAGGAGCAAGCCTGCCACATGCCTGGCTGCTGGAGCTCAAAGAGTCCTGGTACCCATCTCTGAGCTGAGCACCCTTCCTCTCTTAGAGGTGTGAGGGCAAGAATAGCTAATTATGGCACTTGTCCAGCAAACCCCTCCACTCAAAAGCAGGTGATGCTGATTGTCCACTGCTGAACAAAAGCCAGGGCCAAATGAAACGTGTTTTTACTCCAATTCTTATATTCCCTCTGGTGACTTCAGAGAAAAGACTTTTTAACATAACCTATTTAGTGTACCGAAAGGAGACACTTAGCATATTGTGATGCGGATGATAATTTTTGAAGAAAAAATAAAAAATGTTGGGTGATATTTTTGTATTGTTTTGTTTTGGGGGGTTGATTTTTTTTAAACATTATCCAATGACTTAACACAACTAGCATACAAAAGTATTGGCCAATGCCTTCGTATTACATCTGAAATACAAAACAGAGTTAATTGCCCATCTCCAGCAGTAGGATGTGCCAATTATCTGCCAAACAGCTTGCACAGTTGAATGACTCCGAGTAATTTTGCTGACATCCTGTAAATAGGTGTTTGCGCAACAGCCCTTCAAACATAAATAAAATCAAGAAATGTGACGAAATTACATGCTGTCCCTCAAAGGTGGTGATTTTTTTGATATTTTGGGTTTTTTTTTAAAGACTATGTGATAATCATTCAATTTAAGAGTGAAGTAACTTGTAGTGTTAGTGTAGCTGATCTCTTCTCTCCCACCAGCTCTTCCCTTTTGACTTCTACCAAGCTTTGTGCGATTTGCCAGGTCACTTTGGAGAGGCACTTGTCCCACTTTCAGGAGGACCCCTGATTATTTGCTGTGTGGTGATGTGGATGTCTCCATCCTCTTTTATCTCCTCTTCCTCCAAAGACACTTACTCTGGCTAGCAGCTGGCTTAAGTTTGCTACGGTTGGATCAGGTTTGCCCATTCAGCATCATTTGAGAACACCGAATTCCTGATTAGTTATATGCACTGTTATTATACGGAGAGCTGGTTTCCTTCTCAGCCAAACCATTTCTCTCAGTCTTGTGGAAATCGGGCTCCTCATCGATGTGGAAAGTCTGGGTAGGCAGAACCGATGTGAGAACACAGCTGGAAAATAGTCATTATAGCAGAGACAGACTAAGCAGAGGAAAAAATTACTTGGAGATTTATTTCATTTGGTTGTATTAGAAAGCTTTGGAGGAACAAAGTCCTCCTTCATGCAAAAGATTTTATGTTCACTTCTAAGTGGTTCCAGTGAAATTAATTTTGGATTAAATTATCTTCCCAGGTCTGTAAGTGAAGGTGGGAGTTGGCACGTTCCCACATAAAAAGAAACTCCAGTGTTTTCCCATTCAATCCTTGATTAACTCCTTGCAGACAATGTTTAAGAAGGAATGTTGTATGGGGTTATACTGGGCAGCAGATGGGGCATCTATTATCTCTGGCCTTAAATATTACCAAAGAGTATTGATTACCATAGACTTGTCTCCTGTAGAAAGTGGTCACCCTGTTTTTATTTATTCCTATTTTTTTCCATGAGTAACACAGCATGGACTCCAAACAGCAAGAAAACTTGTACAACTACTTAATAAAACTTGCTTCTTGGGGAAGTCTGAGGAGTTGGCTCATGATCTCTTTTCCTTCCCAAGCTTCCAAAAAAGGCAAATTGTGGAAAGAGATGTGATATTCTTGATATTTATGCACTTACATGAACTGTATGGCCATGAGCGTCCAGAAGAAAGACAGATAATGCTGCCTAGACAGGCCATGAAGAATATGAGTGAGATTTGCTTTGTGGCCATGGCAACGGGCTTTGGCTATATGGTGACTGTTGATGAGTGATACGGAGAAAAGGGGTGGTTTTGCTCAGACAAGGCAGCACGTGGACCACTGCAGAGTGCAGTGCATTCAACAGAAGCCTTGTGTTGGAGGACAGAGTCTGTCCTGAGGTGAGGAAACTGACCATCTCATAAGTGGTCCAAGGGAAACTGAAGGATGACGAAATCCATCACAGCATTGCTTGTGAACTCCCTGGGGGAGATGGTGGTATCTCTGTGGCATTTGCAGCTACTTTTGAAAACCTATGGAGAACAGGCAAAATGACAGAAGGCTGAAAAAAAAGGGAAAACCCTAGAGTCCACCTTATTTTTAAAGAGGGAGAGAAAGGATAGATGGCAAACTGTCTTGCAGCTTGCTAGAAGTTTCCGCAGAAACGCTGGACAACCACAGCAGAGCCTGCAAGTATCTAGAAGTAAACAAGGAGCTGAGAAGCGGCCAACGCAGATTTGTCAAGAACAAATCACGTCTAACCAATTTAATTTCCGCCTTTGAAAATAAGGAAGGCTTTCTTACCAGATAGGAACAGCAGACGTTACACGTTCTGCTTTTAGTACAAAATCGTTGTATTGTTTCACCTGACACTTTTCTGGCAAGGAAGCGTGGTCAGCTGTCTGCACTGGAGGCTCGGTGCAATTCTGGTTGGAAAACTACTCTCAGTGGCTTAGAGGCAGTGAGTATGACCCGTGTGTGACACTCGTCAATACTTTGTGTTAATGACTGGATGATGAAATAAGAGGAGAGTCACTCAACTGAGAGGTCACATTAAGCTGGGAGAGAATGAGAATGTGTAGACAGGCTTATCATTAAAACTGGTCTTGACCAGTTGGTGAAAACGAGTCAACAAGGACAAGCTCAGGGCACCACATCTCAGCGGGAACCACCGTCTTTTCGAACACAGGAATGAAGAGCAACCGAGTTGGTAACACTTTTGTAAAAAAACGGGACCGAGGACTGATTGTGGGCCACAGGCAGGATGAGTCAACAGTGCCATTCGGGTGAGAAAGTGAACATTCTTCTGGGAGTGAAGATAGAAGACCATCTGTGAGAGTACAGTGAAGCAACCTTTCTTCTTCATCGTTCAGTGCTGCAAGGTTTCCATGGCAGTGCTGTGTTTCAGATGATCTGCATGGAGGATAAACAACCTGGAGAGAATCAAACAAGTAGCAACGTGGTCAAAGATCTAGAATAAAAGATCTCCAGAGGAAAGACAGAAAAGTGTTTCCGTGTTTACCTATCCGAGAGAAAGTAAGGCTCCTAATACATAAAGAGGTTGCAAAAGCCAAAACCAGTTTGTTCTCCCATGCAGAAGAGAAATACATCAGAAAGCGGTGAGTTTACCTTGCAAAAAGAGAGCTTTGATTGCTAGTTAAGGGTTTTCCCTAGGGGTAAGGAAGTACTGTGCAGGAAAGCTGTGGAGCACTGGTGGCATGTTGTAGTGGTGAAGAACCGGTTAGGCAAATGTTGTTCAGGAATGACATGTGTGATTGATCCTGCTTCCGTCAGAAGGATGGGAGATACCCTCATCAGGTTTCTTCACACCTTCTAGTCTGTGACATTGACCAGTAGTCAGGAAAATTTTATCCAAAGGTTCAAACTGACTTGCAAGCCTCACTTCAGGGATGCAGATCAGGACTGGAGCAGCTCAGAGACACCTGTAAAATGAGCCTAGATTTTAGGTAAGGTTATGTTGTTTTAGACCTTTTCAGTTCTGTTCCCATGTATAATAGTCATTTTATATCTTTTTGTGACTCCAGGTACTAAGCAGAGGGGTGTAGCTGACAGTCAAAACTCAACTGGACATAGCTCTGGAGTCCTCAGCGCAGCAAGGACATGGAGCTGTTGGAGTGGGGCCAGAGGAGGCCACGGAGATGCTGGGAGGGCTGGAGCCCCTCTGCTGTGAGGACAGGCTGAGAGAGTTGGGGGGGTTCAGCCTGGAGAAGAGAAGGCTCTGGGGAGACCTTCCAGCCCCTTCCAGTCCCTAAAGGGGCTCCAGAAGGGATAGGGAGGGACTCTGGATGAGGGAGGGGAGCCCTAGGAGGAGGGGGAAAGGTTTGACACTGAAAGAGGGGAGATGGAGCTGAAATTTGGGAAGAACTTCTTTGGTGTGAGGATGGTGAGAGCCTGGCCCAGGTTGCCCAGAGAAGCTGTGGCTGCCCCATCCCGGCCAGGTTGGATGGGGCTTGGAGCAACCTGGTGTGGTGGGAGGTGTCCCTGCTCAGGGCAGGGGGGTTGGAACAAGATGATCTTTAAGGTCCCTTCCAACTCTAACCATTCAATGATTCTATGAAATATTGTGATCTGGATGTGAACTGTTGAATTAAACATTGACAGATTGGCATAGGCAACCTTTTTTGTGCAACAGTTGCCCTTTTCAAAAATAGCACGCTTTGGTTTAGCAGTAAGTGAGAAACAAATAACTCTTAATTCATCATGGAATTGTTTACTTTAGATCAATTGTCCATATGCAGATGATTCAACAACTTATTTCAGTATCTTAGTGGCATGATTTTTTTCAATTTTTGGATTGTATCTCTTTGTCTTTCGGAGCACAATGGGAATGGAAACTTGCTTAAACTGTAATTATCAACATTGCTATTTTCTGCGCTTTATTCATCTCCCTAATAATTCTGTTTGCTCTCTCTGCAGATGATAGATAAATATGCACTAGTTTAACTGGAAAGTGTCAGGCTTTTGCTGTTTTTATGCCTACATATGTTTCTTTCAAGGTAATCTTTCCATAACAGACTAATATGCAGTTTATCAGATTTTTCTTCATATGGAGAGAGTATGCACGTGTGAAAATGAAAATGCTACTGAAGAAAGAACCATAGAGAATGTGCAAACAATGTGAATGTGAAATCTGACATTGCAGAGATGCTACTTCCCTTTAGTGTTGTCCTCACTGCCCGTAAAAAGCCATAATAATTTGACATTCCTACTTCTTATTAGCAGAAATGGTCTGCACTGGTTTTCCTAAAGTATTAAGGGTCACAGCTGAGAACAAACGTTATCTTCTGAAATGCATTTAATGCAAAAAATTTAGCAGATAGAAGAAAACATTAGTAGAGAATCCAGGTAAAGAAAAACCTTTGCATGTGTATCTGTTCAAAAAATAAAAACTGAACCCCACTTGCATGCGTTGACCTAAAATAGAATAGACCTAAATGATAGATCTAAAGAATTCAAGAAAACTGTTACCACTAGTGAAGTTGAAACTTATGACTCTGATTCCAGCCTTTCTGCTTTGGCCAGACGGTCAGATGCAGTCACATAAAACCTTTCCTTTCATTAGAAATTAACAGAGACTTTTATCTTCATAGAAGATGGGAATTTTTTGCTGTGTAGCATTTTCAAGACTTTATAAGTCTTGTCTTTTCGTTTTTAGTGATATCAAGATGGCTGACAAATTGTTGGGTACTTATGACCGCTGTGTTATGACATGCTAATATTACAATATTAATAACTTTTCATGTCATTACAATATACAAAATATAACAGAGATTGTTAGGAAACTCAACTTTGTTTCAACATTCTTCTACAAAGCTCTAGCACCTACAGCGTCCACTTGAAATTGCTGAGCTGTATTCTGGGGGTAGAACGAAGTTTGGCAAAATAAATTATTTGGTGACATCAAGATTACTATTTTTACTATACCATTCTTTGTCTGAAAATGCTTAAAATATTTGTAAAGAAAGTTTTGTAGGTTTGCAACTAGAAATCTGAAAGAATGTCAGCACATATTCTTCCCTGACTCATGTCACTGTTTCTTGCCCAGAAAGCTCTGGAAATAGTGTGGCGAAGTTACTTTCTTCATTTCAACACACCACTTCGATTTAGTACAGTCATTGCAGTAATGAAAATCACTTTAAGAACTGAGGTTGTATGTAGAAAATCATTGTGGTTTAGAGGAAACGTGGTGTCTTTTGTTTGCTTTCTAGTGTGCTTCCTCACACGTAAGCTACATTTGTCATCACGCTTGCAGAAACACCGATAACGTTAAAACATTATTCTGTGATACCACTTTATTTGAGGAGTGGAAGGGTTTTTATCTTAAAATGGAAATAAATTGTTATTATACTGCAGTAGTTTACCAAAATGACATGTTCACGGAGCTGCAACCTGGGATTTTCACTGATTTAATGTCAACAGTTTTTCTGCTGAGTTAATCTTATTGACACAAAACAGTTCATATACACAAAACTGCAACATGAGGGCAGCCCTATTTCTTTCCCTAATGTATCTACAGATATTTGGATTATAAACATAAATGCATATTCCTTCTTGCCTCCAGCTGAGCTCTTAAATCTAGTGGCATTTTGAGTTTTAAAGGTTAATTATGCACTTTGCAAGCAAATGTCCTGTTACTAATTTAAAATTTGCGTTTCATTAGTGGGCATAATCAGACCTAAAGTGCATAACTTGGGTGTTGTTTTTTTTTTCTTTCACTTTGAAGGTTCCCCCAGCAGTGGACATCCTTTCCCTCTCCCATCCTGCCATGACAGGGCCCCGAGCAACGTGTCAGCATCCCTGCAGCCACCGAGTCACATCAGGAGGGGAGAAGGGTCCACCCCACCTGCGAGGAGAGCTGCTGCCGGGTTTTTTGTGTGCTCTCTAGAAAAGATTAATTCAGCGCTGTGAAATCAAAACGTGTTGAGAGACTGTTCCCAGGCAAACAGCTGCTGCGTTAGATTTTCATCATCGTGGGGACTGATGAGATTTACTTTGGGCTGCTTTATTATTTTTTTTTTTTTTTCCTTTCCATTGGCACTGCGCCCCGGCGATAAGAATTCTTGTCTTTCTGCTAGTTATATTTTAACCTACCTGTTGGTTTTCTTCTTTGAGAAGTTAAATGGAGCAGACTTTGGGGGGAAGGTGTGAAGAAACTTTGCAGCACCACTTCAAAGACACTTCTGCTGTTGAACACCCAATCCACCGGCGGGTATAACACTTTAGGGCATGTAATTGCCTTATTTAGTGTAGTGAAATTAATTAATAGATGTTCTGGGCACTTTACTGGCTTAAAGTGGACTCTTTCTGCAGGTTCATAAATGCACGGTGGAACTCAGCACTTTCTTGCAAGCCAGAGCTGGGATCCCACAGCGGTGGCTGCATTAGCTGGCACTGGGAAGCTATTTTTAGATCTCCAGCTATTTAGGTAATTGAAGCTTTTGCCACTTTCAGCTAATGCAGTCTCTGTTGTATAACTTGTATGACATGACCAGCTTGGTGGAAGGGACAGAGCCGCAGGAGGCGAGATAAAGAGCCACTCTCAGGTTTGGGGGATTTAGTGGCCGTCAAAACAAAGAATTATAGTAAATGCATGTGTGGGTGGAGGATTTGTTAAGTAACTCTGAAAGCGCTGGAACACTGGATCATGTTTACTTAGAAGGCTGAAATGGCATTAGTGTTATTAATTTTCTGCCTAGTGTGTTACAAGCAGGGCTCAGCGCCGCTAACCCAGCAGCACCAGCATCTCAGGAGGAACACGTCGGTCTCCAGGGGAGAACAGCATCATTTCAGCAAACCATCACCTTCCAGAAAGGGCCAGGTCCAAAACAGGAGCTGGATTGTCACTCCATCCAACATTTCCGTGCTGCTTTAACCCTGCTGGTCTTCAGATTTCCAGTTTGACTCCTAGGTATGTGTAAGAGACATCAGGTAGGACTGATGTGTTTGGCACCTAAAGCCACAATTCAGCATTCCTCCCTACAGCTGGCCCAAGGAGAGGCATATAATAGTATAAGGCTGCCCAGAAAATGTAGATTTTTGAGGGGTTTTGCCGAGTGCATTAACTACTAAGGATATGCTATGCACATGTTCAGTTCTCTCACCAGCACGGCCTTTAACTCCCATAGTGTCCCTTCACGTATCTTAATCTCACAAAGTTCTGCCCTCACCTTTTCACAAACATGAAATATTTGCACAGAACACAAAGTCATGAAGGTTGCTTCAGAAATCTGAAGTGGTGTGGTTAGTTTTTTTCTTGAAAGCTTAGATAACTCACTTGAAATAAAAGAGAGTACATATTCACCTACCTTCAACCCCAAAATCACTTGGACAAAATTTATTAAATCAGTATCCAAAGGCTTTAGTATTCCACAGAGACATGGGTAGCAATTTAATAACTCAAGATGAGATAACTTTTTTTTTTCAGTA
Source organism: Tringa tobata (assembly GCA_033628505.1). NCBI lineage: Eukaryota > Metazoa > Chordata > Aves > Charadriiformes > Scolopacidae > Tringa > Tringa tobata. The sequence goes on from JAHREE010000489.1 coordinate 1,077,725, forward strand.
ATTTGAGAGACAGTTTTAATTAGATGCATTCTTAATGGCGTTTTCAGTATGTTCCTGGCAAAAAGATCCTCTTATGATATTCAGTTTAGACCGTACAGGTCTCCAACTTCAAAGTGAAAGCCAAAAATGCAAACTAAAATATATAACTTGTCCCGTGCAAAACAAAGTCAAGTCTGTCACAGTGCTGGCCTGTAGAAATCTGTCTTCAATTAAAAAGAGGTAAAATATGGTTTTCAAAAATAACACTTGCCCGAAGAATTTATCACCAATGTCATTCTTGACGTGAAAGGTAGAGGATTTTCAAACGCTTTTAAGTCCCTAGAGCAGGAAACTAGATGGTTATCCTTTCTTTTGCTCCACAGCAGACTTTCACTCCCTCTGAAAACTTTAATTACAGCACTGATGTGGTAACTCAGGGAGGGCCAGTTCAGCTCTGCTGGACATAAATCCAGAAACGACAGTGTTAACAGTAATTTAGTTAGGGTTGAGTTTTGGGTTCCCCCCTGTACATTGTAAGTGTGCAATTATGACTCACCAATCAGTCCCTCTGTTGATAATAAGCATGAATTCAGCTGCATGAGATACTAGTATCAGCAAGGAAACCATTCCTGTGAGATATAAACACGGTTACTATAAGGATGGTCTAGGAAATTCATTTTTGGCAGAAAAGTGTGGCTGTAATGATGGATTCAAAAACTCACCATTTTTAAAATGAGGTTGCAGAAGAGAGTATATGAATCTGGGTATAGTAAGATGTTTTTCTCGGTCCCTATTGTTTCTTTCCCTTCAATAATATCCTTCCGAGAAGCATATCCTGCTATTTGGAAAAAGAGTGCAGAGTGTCTGTCCAAATTCTATGGTTTTCAGAAAAAGAAACAGCCAGACCTGGCAACCACAGCTCTGGATGGACAGAAACGCCATAGCAGACCATGTGTTTTTTTTTAGATGTGGGATTTGGAGCACGGATTTTGTAAATCAGTGCTTTCTACTTCTATACATCTTGGGCAGAAAGTGGGAAGGAGCAATACTGCATCCTACAGAGAAGGATGACTTGAAGAAATGCAAGTCATGAGACAACCGTCTTGCAAGATCATTCGTTACACCAGCAGTGCCAAGAGGTTATTACTGTCTGAGGAACTTCTGAATAAATAAAGTCTTGTGGAAGATCTCATTTTAAAAAAAAAGCACAGATTAAATTGCGAATTATGTAGATTCATCACCCCTTGTAAACCAGTGCGCCTCTTAGCTGAAACAATGAGAATATAAAAATACTCTGTAAAACTTGCAAATTCTCAGTTTGCCATTTTAAAAGAAAACATGCAGATCCCTAGATAAAATAATTTTAACTCAAAATTTGCTTTCAGTGGAGAACAATAACAAAGGTCAAACTTTAACAGAAAATTTTGGGGGTTTGCCTTAGTGCTGTATCAGAAGAACTCTCTCAGGACAAGTGAAGGCAGACTGAGAGAGCTGGGGTTGTTCAGCCTGGAGAAGAGAAGGCTACGAGGAGACCTTAGAGCAGCCTTCCAATATCTGAAGGGAGCTACAGGGGAGCTGGGGAGGGACTCTGGATGAGGTAGGGGAGCCATAGGACAAGGGGGAGTGGTTTTAAACTGAAAGAGGGGAGATTTAACTATTAAGAGGAAGTTCTTTGCTGTGAGGATGGTGAGAGCCTGGCCCAGGTTGCCCAGAGAAGCTGTGGCTGCCCCATCCCTGGAGGGGTTCAAGGCCAGGTTGGATGGGGCTTTGAGCAACCTGGTGTGGTGGGAGGTGTCCCTGCCCAGGGCAGGGGGGTTGGAACAGGATGATCTTTAAGGTCCCTTCCAACTCTAACCATTCTATGATTCTATGATTTCCCCTATGAGGGCTTCAGTGCAGTTCACAGCAGATGAGCATCCCTCTCCAGCAAAACCATCTTGGGTTCCACAGTGCAGACTCTTGGTGCTTGCCCTGTGGGCAGCGAGTGGGGAAGAACCGTTGAATCTGCCTCAGCTTTCAGGCTGGAAAGCTCCTTTGTCCTGCCCCAGCCCCTGGGCGATGCCACCATGGGCTTTATGGAGGACAGGCCGGTGGAAGCTAACAGAGGTTTAGCCCTTCCTCTATTGCTTTTTCCTGGAGAAAACATGTTTCATTTATGCTGCACAGGCTTGCCTCTGGTTCCCCCTCTGCCAACGTGCTGCACGTGGGCTGTCGCAACCACCCGTAGAGAGGAGAGAGCAAGAGGGCAGCTTCTCCTCAAGGTACCCTGAGGCAACACCAGGAGCCTTGTGCAACTGCTGCCTCGCTCACACTTTTTTTCCATGAGTTACTGAGACTTGCCTGTAGCCTTTTTTGTTGTTTGTTGGGGTGGGTTTTTTTTTTTCCTTCTTTTTTTTTTTTTTTTCCCCTCCATGTAGCTATTTTACAACAAAGGTCACGTGAGTCCAAAAAAACAACAATAAAATATGTAGTTTCCCAGTATGTAGTTTCCCAGTAGTGATGACTTCTGGCAATGAGTTTCATATGTCCTAATCTGAAACAAAGGCAGCACAGGAAGGGAGAGTGACTCAGTCTCTGAGTCCCAGAAAATAAACACTGTCTAACCAGTCTTATCTGGTTTTTTCGGAGCTCGGGTTGAGGCGTTTTGCTTTGCCCAGATTTCTTTCGCGTGGGGGTATGTGTTGGGGACGGATGCAGTTTGTGAACTCAGAAAACGGGTTGCTAAATGCTCTTTAGCTGAAAGATTTGGGAGGTGTGTACGTGCTTCCCCTAGAGGAAATGGCCGTATGTTATGAAACTTCGATGCTTTGTTTTCTCCTAAATGGGTCCACCAGCACTTTTTTTTAGGGTGGTTTGGAGAAAAAAAAAGGGGAATGGGATTTTTATAGGGAAGGAAATTTAGGGTGCTGCCCACCCACTGTGCAAGTGACCTGTGGTGGGGGGAGCCACCTTAACTTCACAACAGCCCTGTTTCTCCTGAGCCTACAAACCTCCCAGTGGTCCAAAAGTTCTCCCACTGCATGCAGCAGAAACGGGTATTGCCCTTTCCAGCAGCGTCAGGGTCTCTTCCTCACTGAGGAACCTCACTGAGGTCCACCTGAGTAGCTGTTCCTCAGCTGTGGCCCTGTGCTGGGGAGGAGGATTCTTCATACCTGCAGCTCTGTTGGGTGCATCCCTCATTGCCTTGCCATGCAGGTGAGTTCTCCCTTCTCCTCCCTCCCGTGAATGCACAACCCAGTGCACAGAGGTCTATCCCCAGCAGGTAGGACTCCGTCTGCACTTCATCTGTCTGGAAGCCTGTGAAAATGAGAGAACTGAAGGTGTATTCCGTTTCTAACAGCTGCTTCATCTTGGATGTCGGTCTCTTCTCCCAAGCAACAAGCAACAGGACAAGAGGAAATGGCCCCAAGTTGTGCCAGAGGAGGTTTAGATTAGATATTACAAAAAAACTTCTCCACTGAAAGGGTTAAAAAGCTCTGAAACAAGCTGCCCAGGGAAGTGGAAGATTTGTAGACGTGGCATGTAGGGACATAGTTTAGTGGTGGACTTGGCAGTGTTAGGTTTACAGTTGGACTCTATGGTCTTAAGGATCTTCTCCAACCTAAATGATTCTCTGGTTCTACGATCTGCTGCTGGTGGAGGGATGGCTGTGGAAAAACAAATGCTGGCTGTGGTCCTCTCTAAATGTCCTTGGAAGTTCTTGGGAGAGCTGATGCACACCTCCTCTGCCTGCTCAGCTCTTCTGTCCCTTCCTCCTCCTTCATGGGTCCTTCAAATCATGCGTCTTCCTGGCAAAGCAGGTGGAGTAAGAGTAAACGACTCCCCTTCCAGCACTGAAACAATGACCCCAAAAGAATGTGGCTGCACGTATGTGAATCAGTGCTGTGATTATATTTTAATAACACACTGACATGACCTTTGAATGAGTTGTCCTTCCAGTCGTCCCAGGAAGATGTTGGCAGTCAGTGGCTTGGAGAGCTCTTCTCCAACGCGTGTTGGAAAACACGGCGGTGTTAACTCCATTTCACAGATGGAGAAATCGCCAAATGAGAAATCAAGTAACTTTTAACGCTGTTCAAGTGGAAGTGCAGAGCCAGGAACTGTGGGCAGCTTTATCTGTCCTGGCAGTTCAGTCCAGCATTCTTCAGGCATCAACATTTCCATAGCAGCTAGGCATTTAGCACCTTCACTTGTGGATTTTCAGCCGTTCTTAAGGCAGTATCTTCCCAGAGTAAGAAACTGAGCTACTAACAAGCATCTTGTTAAATTCTGTGCAAGTTATTTAAAAGTCTAAAAGTAACTTGCTTGATCAGTGTTCCCTTATCATGTTCAGGGAAACACTAGAGGTATTTCAGAAATGAGAACACTAGAAATATTATCTACTTAGATAGCAATCTGAAGTGAATAAATGCAATTCAGTTATCAACCTAAAATGTCCTTTGTTGTTTTATTTTGCCACTCGGTGCCAGCAGCCTGTGCCAAGTGCCACCTTGATTTGCGTCACTGCTATGGTGATTTTGCCCCAGTGCCAATTTTGTGATGTATAAGCAACGATAGCCTCATAACTCTGGGGCTTGCAGGGAGGTGAGGGGGAAGAGAAGTAGGCATGAGATAGGTATTTTTTTTTATTATTATTACTATTTTTTTCTGCAGAACCGATTGATGGAGACATCAGCTGCCGGGGGGGCTGCTTGCCTGTTGCCTTTTGGCTTTTGCAAATGCATGGGCATTTCAGCTCTTTTAATAAATCTTCAAAGGGAATAACAATAATAATAATAACAATAATAATAGTAATAATAATAATAGAAGTGTGAAGCTGCTCCAGGGTCCTGTGCCTGGAGTGCTGGTTTCCCACATGCTGGGGAGGCAGAGGATATTCGCAAGCCATGTGTTTCCTCATCTCCCAGCACTGCGTCAAAGCAAACGAACAGGAAAAAAAAAAAAAAAAGAAGGAAAAAAGAACCAAAGAAAAGCAAACTGAACCTCCTAACCTCCCACTCCAGACACAACAAAAACTCGTGCAGCTGCTGGTGCTGCTCTGCTGGTTTTATCCGTTCTTGGTTTCGAATGCATTTTTTGAGGAATTTAATTCAAGCTAAAAGTGAGTGCTTTATGAGCAATGTAGATTTAAAGTGTAGTGTCAGCAGTGAAGTGTGTTGACTTGAGGGAAAGACCTGCTGGAGTCCCGTCTTTTCATATATATGGATCATAGAAACCATCAACCCAACCCCTCTTCTTGGCCACCCATCTCCCCCTGCATTCACACAAGACCTTGAGGGGCTGGAGCGGGTCCAGAGAAGGGCACCAGAGCTGGTGAGGGGTCTGGAGCACAAGTCTTGTGAGGAGAGGCTGAGGGAGCTGGGGGTGTTCAGCCTGGAGAAAAGGAGGCTGAGGGGAGACCTTCTCGCTCTCTCCAACTCCCTGAAAGGAGGGTGTAGCCAGGGGAAGTCGGTCTCTTCTCCCAAGGAACAGGCAATGGAACAAGAAATGGCCTCAAGTTGCACTAGAGGAGGGTTAGGATTGACAGCAGGAACAATTTCTTCACTGAGAGGATTATCAAATGTTGGAACAGGCTGCCCAGGGAAGTGGTGGAGTCACCATCCCTGGTGGTATTTAAAAGCTGGGCAGACATGGTGCTGAGGGACATGGGTTAGTGGTGGGGGGACTAGATGATCGGAAAGGTCCCTTCCAACCTGAGAAATTCCATGAATCAATGATTCTATAAGACTCCAAATTATACACTGATTTCTGATTAGGGTTGAAGCATACCCTGAGAGTTAAAATACTCGTTTACAATATTAGCTAAGTAATCCAAAACCTTTGGCTTAATGTGGGCAAGTTCCTGGTCTTGCCATCAGTTTTGTACCTAATGGTGTTTTCACGTCTCACAATTCCCTTTCTGATTGTAAAAGGAGCTGAAATTGTTTATCACCGAGGGAATTAACACTATCAGGGATTGGGACTTGTTTGATGTTGTTGGGGGGTGAAGTCTCTCTCTGTCGGGAGAGGAAAACATTTATGGCAACTCCTATGGGTGCGACTGCTGAGTCTCCCACTGCTTTCCTTGGAGGCACTTTGAGAACTTCAGCTCTGTGTATTGCAGAAAATAGCAGGTAAAAGCTGGTGAATGAGCGTGCTACCAACTTCTCATGGGTAAAAAACAGATCTTGAGCGTATCTCCAGCTCTCCCAATACCTATCACCAAGGGGGATGTATTTCAATCTATCTGATTGCCTACCTGAATGCAGGGGTTTTGTTGTGGTAGATGTGCCCTTTGTTAATCTTGAGACTTGTGAAAAGATGCATGCCAAATGGGTGCGGTGGAGGTTTACACCATCATTTTTATCTAAATAGTCTGGGGTGGGGTACTTTTCTTGGTTTTGGGTTTTTCATTATTTATTTATTTATTTGTTAGGGAAAATAGCTTCTAAAAATAACGGTTTTAAGCTCCTTGATTTTTGGGTGCCCAGACTGAAGCAGCTGATTTCCAGAAAGCAGATATAAATACCTGAAATAAGATTACCCTTAAGGTAGGTAAATAAAATCTAGGTTTTTCTCTTTTTTTGAGGGGGGGGGGGATGCTGATGAAATGGCAAGAAATATTTCACTTCAAATTCACATTGTGAGACTTCTTTGAGGTGAAAATACTGTTACTTGTTTCATACTGCTGGAAAAAAAAAAGGAAAGGTAAATTCAGGGTATTAATTTTCTCTCCAACATTTAAAAAATTAGGCCAGTTTTAATACTTTAAAAAGTGTGTTAGAAATGACCTCTTGACCATTTTGTGGTTTTTTTTTTCTTGAAATCTCTCTGTGTTTTCAAAAAACGTTGTTGCAGATAGGTTTCATTAAAACTGCCCTTGTTTGTGAGTTTTCTCTCCAGATGAGTGTTAATCTGCCTCTGCAATGAATCAAGCATTCTTTGATGTTCAAAGCCGGTGACTCCCAGCTCCTTCTTCTTAATCACTGGGCCTTTATTTTTTTTTTTTTCCGCCCAGCTTTTCTCTTATCTCCAACCAGGAGTGTAGCCTCCCTTCAAGGTCTGATCATCCCCTTAGGTCTAGATGACCTCGCTTGTCTGTCCTTGCCTTTGTCCTTCCAGCTGTAATGATTTCCCATGGACTTCATTGTCCAACTGCCATCTGTTGAGGTTGCAGATGGGGTGGGTATCACTTCCAAGATCCAAAGATGTGAGGGATGAGGCAAGAGTTTCTCAGCAGAAATGTTGATGAACTTGCCACGTAGCCTTGAGACAAGGTTGGTTCCAAGGGAGGGGAAGAAGGGAAACAAAGATTATTTTAAAAACCAACAAGGAGGCTGATAAAAGCATCTTGCCCATCTGGTGTTGACCAGGAGAGAGAGAAGACTGCAGGTAGCAGTTGGAGGTACAGTGATAGTAGAAAGGGCAAAACAAGAGGAAAAAAGGGTTTTATGGTCTGAAGGACATCAAGTTCCCACAGACTGAGGTAGGAATGATAAAGTAAGCAGTGTGAGGGAGCTCTTGGGTTGTTTCATTTTATCCTTTGGGTTTCTTATCACATTAAAAACCTGTCCAAGCTCCGAATAGGGGAAGTACTGAGAAAAGTTGTCTCCAGTTGGAACCACAGAGACCTCACGACCTCTTTTTTTTTTTTTTTTTTTTTTTTTTTTTGCAGCTGGAGAATGTGGGAGCAGGACTCACGTCAGTGGGTGCCGTCAGCTCGGAGGAGCAGATAGACCGAATTCCTGCTCCCTTTCTTCCCCTTTGATTCAGCAGCTGGAAAGGGGAGAGCCCGGCACACTGTGACCTGGTTTTTGCACTGTCCTTCAGGAACTTGATGGCGGTCCAGAAAGCATTCCTGAGATCACAGGCTGTTGACACAGTACCTCAATATGAACCGTGAGCAGGCTGGATTCGTTCTATATTTACTGCCGCTGGCAGCCGCCAGGAAGGGGGCTGTGCTTGAGGCATTTCTAGCACGCTCGGAGCCCCTAAGCCCCAGAAAATTAATGTTACACAATAAATTGGGTCCGGCGTAACTGGGCTCAGGATATGACCAGGCGATGCCCCTTGGGCTGACCTGCTGAGTGTTAGCCACAGCGTTGTGGCTCGTGCCTCTCCTTCCTGCCAACGGGTGAGCTATGCTGGCAGAAAATTATCTTTTTCCTTCTTGTTTTTTTTTTTTTCTTTTTTTGCCAGTTTAGCTCCCAGAGCTGCCTTACTGTAAGGCCAATGTAGTGCCAGTGCCAGATTGAGGGAAACCAGCGAGTCAGGTGCTTTCACTGTAAAAGAGTAGGAGAACCCATCACTCTCTTACAAACCCCATAGGAACACCAAGGAGCAGAAAAAAAAAGTACAAACAAGAGAAACCTGGAATATGGAGGCTGAGAAGAAAACTTATTTAGATGCCTCTTGGCGTCACCCACAGAACATCCCGTTTACGAAGAAGGAAAGATATCATTAGGTTGAATGTTTTTATTCTTTAAAAAAGGAAAGTAAGATTTGAGATCTCTGACAAGTTTAAAAAAAAAAAAAAAAAGCTGACAATTGCTTTTTTTTTCCTCCCCTTCTTTTTGTACTACCCAATAGTCTGTGGTAACATTATGCTTACCTAAGAAGCTAAAATCCCCAGAAGTAAGCACTTGAAAGTGGGCTCAAATTCAAACGGTGTGTAAGCTTGCATGTGCACACAAGCTGTATAGCTGTACTTTCATATGCGCAATTTTCTTATCATATCTTCATCAGTGAACTCCATGTACAGAAGACAGAGGGTGGTTTCTCTTCTTCTTTGACTTCCCTTCGGTTAGCTGAAAAAAAAAAGAAAAAAAATATCTCTGACTCATGCCGAAATGTATTTTTTATGGGTTTACCACGGTTTTAACTTCCAGGCCACAGTTCCCAAGCTAAGACAGGGTAAAACAAAGGGAGGCAGAACAACAGCCTGAATATTAACAGAACCTTCAGCCGTGTGTTATGTGCCCCTGGAAAGGAGAGGGGAATAACTCTTATTAAGGTTTTCCAGTGCATATCAAGTGGAAAGCAGAGCCCAGAAAAAAGAGACTTTCAAACCAAGACTTCTGCAAGTGATTCAATGATTTTTTTTTCCTCTTTATTTTCCTCCAGTAGGCTAACTTTATTATCATTCCCATGCTGAGACCTCAGACTCTTTCAAACCAATAACTGCAATTGCTTCAGAATCCTTGAGGGTTCACCTTCAGACCTGGATATGAGAGGCTGATTTTGGTTTTTTTTCATTACTATTATTATTATTTTTATGTTATTGTTTTTTAAGGCATTGATTAAATTTGAAGCCTGCGGAGTCACTCTCGAATTTAAAGGCAGGCATTCTGCTGCTGCCTGTTTGCTGGGGAGGGCTGGCTGGGGCAGGGAGAGCTCAGAGAGAGTAAATCATCCTCTCCCAGGGTAGAGGAGGGAGGGATATTAGCCAGGTG
>JAHREE010000489.1:1107085-1121971 GCA_033628505.1 Tringa tobata
CTGTGGCTGCCCCATCCCTGGAGGGGTTCAAGGCCAGGCTGGATGGGGCTTGGAGCAACCTGGTCTGGTGGGAGGTGTCCCTGCCCAGGGCAGGGGCATTGGAACTGGATGGTCTTTAAGGTCCCTTCTAACCCAAACCATTCCATGAATCCAACTACTGGAAGCTGACATCAGGCATTTGACTCTCTCGTAGAGTTGCCCATCACCACATACCTCAAGTCACAGGAGTTGGTTCAAATCGGCAGCATTCACTGGGGAAAAGAGGTTTTCCTGCAGAAAGCCGCCGTTGGGTGGATGCCCAGCTTCAGGCCCTGCTTCTGGAGACCCTTCTTCCCTTCTGCCACAGGGCTCCATCCTTGTGACCGGTGCTGTGGAACGCTACGGCGTCCGGGGTTGGGTGGAGAGTTAGCAGTTCATTTCTGCAACACACAAAAAGGGCTTAAATCTAGAACGGGGTTAAAAAGTGTTTTAGTCTACGTGTTTTAGCCAGAGAATCGCCAGAAAAGGTGTTGGTCAGTTTTCTAACAAGGTGGCCTTGTATCTCTGAGGAGCTCCCATGCTCCAGCACTCCAACTTGCCAGCCTTCTGTAAATTTTATGGACAGCTGATGTGGAGGAGCCGTTCTGGTGCAGCAGAGGTTTCTATTTTAAATATTCAGAAATAAGCAACATTTGCATTTAAAAAAAAAAAAAACCCACCTCAAAGAATAAAGCTCATAAAGCCAAGCTTAAATTAATTGTGAAACAGAGCTGCTGGTCTAAAAATGGGAGATTTCGAGAAAACGTTGCGCAAATCTGATAGAATTTGCACATCTATCGCGTGTCCCTTAAATGATGCTGATGCCAATTTAAATTCTAGTGCTGCCCCACTGCACTAGACGTGGTTACCAAGAAGGGTTGGGCTGGTATTAGAAAAAATAGGGTTGGGTTGGTACTATTAAAAAAATACTATTGATAGTCACCCGGTTATGAAGGGCTTCCAAGCAGATGAACAAAATGAAAGATTGTGTTCTATTTCACATTTCTTTTGGGTTACAACCAGAACTCGGGTAAAAATGATTTGACTGTGTTATGAGCAGGGGGAAAAAAAACACCTTTAAAATGTCATCCTGGATCCTCCATCATGAGCAGTTGCAACCTCAAAAATGAAGGTGAGTGGCTTTGTTTCAGAGAGGGATTAAGTATTTTGTATGGAGATGCACCAAAAACTTGGGCTGTCCATGTCATCAGCCGCACCATTAAATGGGGTGGTGTGGTGGTCCCCAGTGGGGGTGTGGTGGTCCCCAGTGCCCCAGTCACTGTCGGGGAGAGGAGCAGGTCACGCTGGCCACCCGGGGCCCTGGCCGCTCGCCGGCTGAACCTCCTCCGAGGTCGAGCGACGCGCTGACACCGAGGGCTGACGACAGTCCCGCGGTGCCAGAGGTTCAGCTGTGCCTGGTATGCGGAAACCAGATTCCACGGGTCGGGCCATGCCGCCGGCACGACGGGGAGCCGCAGGAGGACCTCATGGAGCTCCACCCGGCCGGGCAGAGAACGTCCACCTCAAGTCACATGTGGACATTGCCAACACCTGGTCAGGCTGGACCTTCCAAGTGAATGAATGGCAAAGGGCACCTTCTCCACCTCACGTCCCCAAACTCCAAGTCCCAGCTGCAAACCAGACCTCCGGGGTCATCCCCCTTCCCCAAATTCCTCCCAGCTCCACCAAAAGGTGTGTTGTCCCCTCCCCGCCCTGCAGTCAGGTTGTCATGGAAGGGACCAGATTCCTGGAACTAGGGTCACCACAGACACCAACAGCATGTCCTGGAAAGTTAATGGGACTTTCCAACACAGGAAATCATGAATTTCCCACCTGGGACCCGGTCCCGAGGGGACACATTTAAATAAAAGGGGCCAAGGGTGACAAAATTGCACTTTCATGGAAATCAGTGTTTCTACAAACACTTTCTCCCTATCTAGTTTGAGACAAGTAGTACACGTCTTTCGATAGGCTAAGTTCCTGTACTACGTGATCCTTGCGGTTGTTATTTTATACAGTCATGTTTTTCATAAAATATTGAGGTCATACATAAAGAATTATGACCTACACTGAAAAGATTTAAAAAAAAAAAAGTTTATTTTCCACAAGGAAGAGCAATAGGAAAAATTAAATTGTTTTCCACATATTGTTTTCTTGAAACAGAGTCTACAAGGACATATTCAGCACCAAAACTAAAAACAAAAAAAGAAAAAGTACAAACAGCCATAGAATATAATCTATAAAGCAAACATTTAATATTGCACTTTGTTTCTCTAATGTTTGGATTTTACTTACTTTTTCCTAATTCAGATCAGAATTCTCTATCAAATACTGGGCTACAACTGTGAACCTCATGTTTTATAATGCTGAGAATTGACCAATACTTGTGGAAGAGTAATGCCTCTGAACAACTAACAACGTAATTTGAACTCAAAAGTCTTTTATTTGATAAGGTAATAGAATTTTTCACTCTAATCACAAAGGCTGTGATGCCACGTCAATTACTACAATATTGGTCAATCCTGCTTCGTATGCAATTTTCCATTATATTGTGATAAGTACTTTAATGCTATGTATACCAGCAATTGTTCCCTAGTCTGTAAAAGTAATAAAAAAGGAAAAAAAAAGTAAAACCACCAAATGCCCTTTTATGCCAACGATCCCATCAGCTTTTAAAATTGTCTGGTTGGAGAGGGTAGAGGGAAGGGACATTCACAAAATTGGCCTAATAACATAAGACATCACCCAATTTCCTTTTTGTCCAATACTCTTGCTAGAAGCCCAAGCCTTTTAACTGAATCACTTAAAACGCGACTCATTGTTATCACCCTGTTGTCATTTTTGAAACATGAATTATCATTCATGTTCTCAGGAAGGCCACTTATGGAAAAGCCTATTTTGTCGCATTTATGAAGCCTTAAAAACAAGGCAGAGGGTTTTTTTTTTTTCTAAGAACATGCACCACACAGCAACACCAGCCTTCCCCTCTCCCGCTCCCTTCTGAGCTGTTTTTTTTTTTATTGCACAAGGATAGATACTTGACTGATTACATCTCGATTTTTGTTTAACTCGTCAACACCAGAAGCGTGTCCCCTTGCCAAGGGGTCTCTGCAGTACACGGTTTCTGAAGAGGAAAGTTGACTTTTGTTGCAGATCTCTAGCGTGTTGAGTGCTGCTGGTATTTGTGTTCGCACATCTCACGGCTCCCCTGCACTCTTTTCTTCCCTGGGGCACACACTCAAGGGCGAGTGCTCTTTCCATGGGATTTCTGAACAAAGGCCATCTTTCTGTTTGTCTTAAAGCTCTTGAGAGTACAACGGAAGATGCAATCAGCGAAGCAACTCCGGCTGATATCCGAGTATGGCTGGTAACACTGATCTTGCCCAGTTTAATTATACTTCTAGTCTTACTAATTTTACAGTATCATAAACCCTGAAGATAATAGAAAGTGCATAAACTGAGCTCTTAGCATAGTCCAAGCTTTTCCTGCAGTTTGAAATATACTTTCTACTAGAGACTCATTACATATAGAATTTTTGGGGATTAGGTTAACTATATATAAAAATAAACTTACTTTCCCTTCCCATCCCTACTACTTGAGATATCGATCTGTCTATGAATCCTAGACAGCGTATGACTATTTCCTTTTAAAATGCTTTTGAGGCTGAGCTGGTGTCTGCTGGTGCTGCTTTCATTTGTGCCTTTTTTTTTTTCTTTTTTTTTTCTTTTTTTTAAAGCTTCACAACTTGAACATAGAATCATAGAAAGGTTGGAGTTGGAAAGGACCTTGGAAGATCATCTAGTTCCAACCTCTCTGCCATGGGCAAACATCTTTTTTTTTTTCATAACAGAAAGTGAAATGAGGATGAGGGTAGGTTTTGTAACTTTTGTGTATGTCCCTATTCCAGATCTCCCTCTCGAGTAAAGAATAAAAACAAAACACAAACACAAAACAAAAAGAAGTAACTCAACAGTGCAACGTAACAAAACAAATAGCATTCCAACAGTTTGGCAAGTGATGAGTTCACCTGAGATTAAGTGATTTTTAGGCAGTCTGTAACAAAATGCTGCTTTGCAATAATAGTAGAAAGGCAACAAATTCTTAAAAGAAATCAAGAAAGTATACAATCTCAATGAAGTCTATTAGTTTCTATTAACTCTCCACCCCCCTCTTTATCCCCATATCTGTTGCTTATCTACTACAGTAGGCTGCAAAACATACAGCAAGAAGGATTGGCTTGAAGGCATTTGATGTTTGTAAATAAATCCACAATAGGATCCAAGCTGAAGAGGTGATACATGATCAGCCTACTAGGACAATTCTGAGCATGTGCATATGCAGGTAAAGTCCAGGCTACATTAAATTAAAAAAAGAAAAGTCAGTGCATTTGTCAAAGTCTGTTGCTGTTGGGTTTTTTTTCTTTTTTTTTTTTTGTCAAAGCTTTCTTTTGCTCCTTATTGTGCGGACCACAAACAAAGAAGAGGGGGGTAACAACAGTCCGGCATAAATGAGAAAAAGCTGTAGTGACACTGAACCGCACAACGTAAGCAATGAGCATGTGCAAATTTCCAAATCAGAAGAGGAAGCCATCCCTCTCTTACAATGTGGTTTGAGTGTTTTGACACACATGACTGTAGGTTAGTAAGGCTGCTCCTAGTATGTGCCAGTATTTAAGGAAGGGGGGGGAGGAAATAAAAAGCTCAGGTCTTCAAGCATGTGGAGCAGTCCTACAATGTTACCGTAGGCTTCGAAGCATGATCACAGGTTGTTTTCGTTTAATTCACCATACAGGCAAGAGCAAAACCACTTCCCTTGAAAGCGTGTCTCCACTACGACTCCTTGACCTTCAACACGGCAGGTAGGATTCAGAACCCAAGTCAAGTCAGCTTTCTGTGGATTCCTTCAGCGAGAGGGGCAAGATGGTCTGTCATCTGTGGGCTGATCCGGGTTTGGATCAATCTAGCCAAGGGAGGACAAAAAAGAAAACAACCCAAGGCATTTTTAGAGTCCAATGCTAGAAATAAACCAATCCAAACAAAACCCCACCAAAACTGACAAGTTGAAGACAACTGTAGTGATAAATCACATTCCCAGTCCAAAGGTTTTTCAGTAAGTGAGAAAACTCTAGGCAATTAGACAAAACCTTGAAGGAAAAATAAGTAACTAGGTATAATGGATAATTTTAAACTACAAGTTGATGATAACTTAAGTGTAAGCACAAAGAACTAATAAAAAAACTTGAAAGAGATCTGCTTTAATAGCCCAGAAATCTTTTGAATTATTTACTGTACACTAAAAAGAACTTGACTCATCACTAAAAATGTTACTTAAAAATATATGATTGATTTCAGAAGATGTTTTGAGTCAGAAGACAAAGTTATCAGTAAAAATTCATTCTACTTTTAATTTACAAGTAATTAATCCTCAAACATGCCATAAAACATCTTTCACGTTCACGTGTTCCACACCTGACCTCTTTTTCCTTTCTACAAAAGGAAGGAGGGAACAACCTGCTAACTAGTCTCCCAAAACTGGGTATTTAAGAATAGTGTAAGCGTACAATATGTAGTTCAGTCAACACTCACCAATCTTCTACAACCATTTTTGAGGACAAGAAAGGCTTCTTCCTAAATTTTTAATTACTTAAAGCTAAAGTGACCTAAGAATTTCATTCTAGGATTAAGCTATAGAAGCATCCTCAGAGAAGTCTCCAGCACAAACAAAAACCATGCCCCACTCTGCCCACTCAATAGCAGATTAGTTTTAAGGCAATACAAGAAAAAAAATCAACAGTGGGCGAATTCAGGTAAGATTCAGCCAAAGGAGACTCAGGAAGATTTTCCCAAAGGGAATTCTGAAAGCTCTACAGACACAGAACCAAAAAATGGACTGAGAGTAGTCTCAGAAAAAAGTAGAGCTGAAAAGTGTTACCATGTTGTGCATCTATAGATTCAAAATGCTGGTGTTAATCAATGCCATGTAAGGCACACGCAATGCAATGCGTGTTTTAATGAAGTTCCTAAGAGGAACAGTCTGGAAATTTCTACAAAGCCTTGGTTGTGAGGAGTCCTGAAAACTCTTGATGCAATTCACCTGCATTTTGGTAAAGCGAAGTCTCCTTATCCCCTATTCATCATTTTAATGATTTCTCCTGAATTCAGGAAGGACAAACAACTTCCTACATTGATTCCAGAAAACAGAATTCAGAGGAACAGTGAAGCAGAGGCACCTACTTCTGAATAGAGGGGTGGAGGCAGAAAACGGAACTCTTGGATGTATGCAAACAGTGGTCCTGGAAGTGCTCTCTCAAAGTCATCACAAGCCCCTATGGGTGCCAGGCTGGACTGTCGTTGCTCCTCCGTGACCACTTCTGCATAGCTGGGAGGTGCTGCGGGGAAAACGCACACGCAGTTGGAACAACAAGTTCTTACACACGTCAAAATACATAACATGACAAATATTAAACTTCTATCATCGTAAAATGCACCAGCGGGTAGGTAAATTGCTTCAGTGACTTTTTAGCAGTTGTTGAATAGGAAAGGGAGGGCAGGCTGTTTTGTTTCATTCTGAGATTATGCTCAAATCTGAAAGCAGACTGGCTACCGCTTATTGAGGCTTAATTACCCCCTTAAAATTTAAAGCACGCTCAGAATACTGAATTTCCGTACAGGTAGGTATGATAGAACATTGCATTCTTCTGGACTCCACAAATCCGAGTCTGGGATTTGTACATAAAAAACGATGTTTATTAGATATAGGAAAACAGAGGGAAGGAGATACAAGAGTTTTTCTCCCTTGACAAGTGTTCATTTCCCCCTTGAAATAACGACATTCACAAAGCCTTGGCTGCTCAGGCGAGTAAAGGATACCATAAACTGCTATTATAAGGGTTACAAGGCTTATAACCAAGGATGTAATTGGGATATTGGAGGCAGAATTAATTCTGCACAGGTACAATGGCATCCCGCGCTTTCACTAGTGCCAGCTTCCAAGCAGCTGGATGGATGTCACTATTTGTCCTCGAGAGAAAAAGGCAGGGAGGGAACTCTGTTCTTCTATGATTCTGCAGAGGACAAGCAGGTGGCCAGGGATTTCCTCCCGGCTTCATTATGAAGGATCTAATTTGGTTCTGTTTATACAACAGCAACGAATAAAGCAGATAAATCAAAGGAGACTAGCAAATTGATTGCGATTTTTATTGTCAAGTTACCTTCTGGTCTTTCAGGCAGTGTCAGACCAAGCCAATTCATGTTCATGCTACACTGGCTGCTCACACTCGATGTTCTGCTACCAAATGGGTGTAGAGGAATGGTACCAATGACCAGTGGTAAGTTGAGGAATAAATCCATGGCGCCTGGAATATCAACATATACCTAAACAGCAACAGAGGTGTATTATTAGAACATTCATTTATGAGCACTGCACAATAATTACACTAAGTTCTCTGCCCATGGAATTTTCTTATTGTCTGTTTTAGGGCCAATGCCCACATGCAGACAAAAAGCTCCCCAAGTCAAAAGCAGATCAGGATTCTTGATTCTTAACATGAGCCCTTGCACGGAAATGTCACCTACTTGTAACAAGTTTGCTTAGCTGGCACACCACAACTGTTTTAAGAGCATGCATGATCTAACGTGAATTTATTATGTACAGAACTCCTTTCAGGACACTGATACCAGGATAGGCATTTCTTAGAATAGAATCACGGAATCATAGAATGGCTAGAGTTGGAAGGGACCTTAAAGATCATTGAGTTCCAACCCCCCTGCCCTGGGCAGGCACACCTCCCACTAGAGCAGGTTGCTCAAGGTCCCATCCAGCCTGGCGTGTGTAAGCTGTACTGTGCAGAAGTATTTCTTCTGCAAGTAGTTTGCACAGAATGCTTCGTTAGCAATTTGCAAGGAATGGTGAAAACTACTCATGCTCAGGTGAAGCAGACCATCCAACATACCATCAGTGAATACTCCACGCGGATTATACTACAGTCGAGGATCGAAGGGGAAACAGGTGGAATTTTCAACTGTTTGCCATTCCAGGTTTCCGTTTTGCCAGATGACAAGGATTCCCCACGCAGGTTGGCAACAAGCTGTTTCACTTCCTTCATTTTCCCTTTGGCATAAAATGCCTGCGTTTGGTAAATGGCTGCCTTTGGCACCACCACACGGGAAGAGCAGTTCTCGATCTCAGCAAAGATCTGAATTGATTCACCTGAAACAAAACATATTTTCATGTTCTCTTTGTATTTACAAGGCGGCTTAAGCAAGTTGCCATATTCTGTGTATAATGCACTGGACACTGATAGCAATGCTCCACTTTGAAAAACAATCACTGATGCTAACAGGAATATGACCATTATTTATCTAAAAGAAAAATGCACAGGGTCTAGGAGAAGCAGATGTCCTTTGACAAGCTGGAGATACAGCTAGCGTTAGTTAACAAAATTAGGAAGAAAATATTGAGGAGATTGCCGAGTGCAGACTGAAGTGGCAAGAATAGTTTAAATATTTCGTTTATACAAAAGCAGTAAGTACAAACTGTCATTTTAAAAGGGAAGGAAAAACATTTCCTATAATTACTTCTGTTACGTACCTGGGGTGTAGCCCTTCCTTTCAATTTTGGCACTTAAGGATATTGGGCCTGAGGTACAAAACCAACAACAGAGAGTCTTTTCTTTTGTGCCTGCTTGGGGTGACTGCAAGAAAAGAAGAACATTACCCGTTTAATTAAGAGTTCCGTGAACTCTTCACCTATTTTAACCAAACAAAAGATTAGTTTCATAATGTACTACTTGTTACATATTTTGAGAAACACAGCTGGTTTTATTTAGAGGAAAAAAACTCAAACAATTTAAATGGCACTGTGCAGATACAAGGTTTACTTTAATTCCATTACTCATTAACAGTGCTTTTGCTGCTACATTCCATACTACAGTCACACTTAGAACAGTTTTTATACAGAAATACTGTATAGTTTAAGAAAAGGCTTTACAGCCTACATATCCCAACATGTTGTTGGCAGAGCTTTTAATTCATCAGTAAACATCTTTCCAATACACTGCATTTCAGAAACAGTAACTATGCTAAAGTACTGTAACCTTGACTCCTGCTATTTCCTCTGTTTCAGAAAGATCCTGTTTCATCTATATTCAACAGACTGTTATTTTACACGATATCAGGGTTTAGGACTTGATCCAAAGCCCATTAAAGTCAAATGGGAACCCTTTGATTTTAATGGAATTTGCGCAAGGCCAATATCCCTTTGCACGTCTGATTTTTCACCCATACACACAAGAAACCTATTTCAATGGACTTTGAGTTGTTTCCCCCCTCCCCCCCTCCATAGATTAGAATTTGAAGAGGAGGAGGAAAAAAAGAGAAAAAGGAATTTTAGGCCAGATTGAAATCAAATTCTCGTTGAAATCAGCTGTGATAGTGAAATTATTTTAATGAAATGACATTTCAGAAAAAGATTATATAGAATTGTGATCATTTCTCCCCATTGGTAGAAAACTATCCATATGGAAATTATCAATTATGCACGCCAGTGCATTTTTTTACTTTGCACTTTTAAGTTAGCAGTCTCTCAATATAATATTATTTTAAGAATCTCTGTTCCTTTCACAGAATAGTCTTTATTTAAAAACAAAGAGGAACAGTTCTCAAAATTTTCCTTCTTAGTGACATTTTATGATTTAATATCATCAATTTAAATTGACAAAGCCATTTTACGTATTTTAAAAGTGAAGCAACTCCAAGTACAGGAAAATGCAGCTTTCAAACTAGCAGCAGTTACAGAGTTGCTGAAATGATGTAATACTTTGAAGAATACTTTGAAGTAACCAGACTAGCGAATAAATATTACGTAAAATTAGATGTGGATATCGTTTCAGTTAATATACTTTCATTATTTTTACGTCAGAAATAAAGAAGGAGTAACTCTGTCAATTCTTACCAGTAATGAAGGAGTGTTGATATCTATATGTTCAAAGACTGTAAATTCCTTCTTTAATTTTACTGGTAGAAACCAAGGCCTATGCAATTCGGCTTTCACCCAATAGCGCACACTGCCATGTCTGCCTTCGAATGAGGTAGCAAGTGGTCTGTGCAGGACACAAAGGTCAAAATTGAGTAACATCTTTCTGTCTAATAATGATACAATTGATCAGATCAGGTATTAGTATATAGAATTGCATTTTTAATGCATTTTTAGTATTTAATGCAGCGTAACTTATTTGCAAAGTTTCCATATCTCAGAAAGACTCAAGATTAAAAGATGGGAGAAAAAATCATCTCCAATTCATCGTATTATAGTTTTGCATGGATTTTAAGAATCAATTAAAGAATTGTACTAGCAAATGCCAGGAGAGTACACATTTCCTTTAAACTAAAGAGGCCACTTTCACATCGAGATTACAGCATGCCCTTTTAAGGACAAATTAAGACTACCAACTTAAAATTAGCATTAGTGTCAATCAATTACCGTTTTTGATATAGTATTTTGTAAATCATTGTCTATTGTTTACTTGGCTGGTACCTCAATGTCAGGTTTATTTTAGCTGTAACTCAGCACTTTTTTAGTTTGTTTTGCCTTAAGCAGAGTAAATATTTCGAGTTCTGAAGAGAAAGGCTGTTTAAAGTACCTTCTAATTTTCCTCTACTCTGACGAGACCAGCTTAAAGCATCTATATTGTACATAGATGTACATATATAAGCATAAATGTACATAAAATCATCAAGCCCTGCTTTGAGCTTTGTCAGATGAAAGCAGTCCTTTTTGGGAGCTGGAGGAAAAATGTTGGGGAAAGGATCTCCAAACCTTTCAGCATCACCTTTTTTTCCTGTAAAATCATAAAATGAAAGACAAGCAGATCTTTACATTCCAGTCATCTCCAATTAACAGCTGATACCATAATTTATTTTTTACTTAATTTTAAGCAGGAACATTTTCCTTCCTCGTATATGGTGTTTTGAATGGTTGAGCTCAGAGGGTTATGATCCATGGCATAGAACCTAGTCGGAAGGCTGTAACTAGTGGTGTTCCCCATGGGTCACTACTGGGTCCAGTTTTCTTCAACACACTCCTAAATGACCCAAGTTTGCTGACAACACAAAGCTAGGAGGAGTGGCTGACACACCAGGAGGCTGTGCTGCCATTCAAGAGGACCTGTACAGGCCAGAGCACTGGGCGCAGAGGAACTTAATGAAGTTCAAAAAGGGCAAGTGTAAGGTCCTGCACCTAGGGATGAATAACCCCACGCACCATTACAGGTTAGGGGTTTACCTGCTGGGAA
The DNA here is from genome assembly GCA_033628505.1 of Tringa tobata. NCBI lineage: Eukaryota > Metazoa > Chordata > Aves > Charadriiformes > Scolopacidae > Tringa > Tringa tobata. The sequence continues at coordinate 1,118,395 of JAHREE010000489.1, forward strand.
GGTGCTCTGTGGAGATGGACACCTGGCAGACAACAAGTTGCCCATAAGGCAGCAATGTGCCCTTGTGGCCAAGAAGGCCAAAGGTCTCCTGAATTACATCAAAAAGAGGATGGCCAGCAGGCTGAAGGAGGTTATCCTCCCCTTCTGCCCTGGTGAGGCCGCATCTGGAGCACTGTGTCCTCTTCTGGGCTCTGCAGGTCAAGAAAGACAAGGAACTACCAAAAAGAGTCCAGTGGTGCCTACGAAGCTGATCAAGGGACTGGAGCATCTCCCTTATGAGGAAAGGCTGAGTGACCTGGGGCTGTTTAGCCTGGAGAAGAGAAGACCAAGAGGGAACCTCAGCAGTGCTAAGCAATATCTAAAGGGTGTCAAGAGGTCAGGCTCTTCTCCGTGGTGCCTGGTGACAAGGCAAGGGGCAATGGGCACAAACTGGAACACAGGAAGCTCCATCTCTACATGAGGAAAAACTTGAGGGTGCCAGAGCCCTGGAACAGGCTGCCCAGAGAAGGTGTGGAGTCTCCTTCCCTGGAGATATTCAAACTCCGCCTGGATGTGTTCCTGTCCAACCTGCTCCAGGTGGAACTGCTTTAGCAGGAGAGGTTAGGCTAGGTGATCTTCAGAGGTCCCTTCCAACCCCTATGACTCTGCGAATACATTGTAATATGTAAAAATTAAACAAATTATTTGCAAAGCTTCCATATGGGATAATACTAGCCATGCTGGTACTTGAATAGAACGATTCTTCCAGTTGCAGGCTATTTGCACATCTGAAATGTTTACTTTCCCCCTCTCCCCCACCCCCAATATTCCAAATTAAAGGATTTTCTAATTGGTCTTCAATGGTTCCTCCTGCCCCACGTTCTCCAAGGAAAAAGCCAGTAAGGGCAGTGTGTGTCCTCTTTCCTTCCACTGTTACTCTGTAAGTTTAAGTAAATTTTGGAAGTATCTGATGAACACAAATAAGAAGGCAGTGCCAAACTTCAGGCTTTTAATACCAGCCTTTGCTTTTTCAGTATTATCTACTGCTGGTTCAACAGTTATTCCTTCAGGTCACTTCAAAAGAAGACCAATGCTTGTGATAATTCGCTGGCCATGTGCTTTACTTCAAGCTAAACATTTTGATATTTCCAGAGAACACTAAAATGTCTTAAAAAAATATAAATCTCCACATATACATGTGTTCTCTACCGTTCCAGTAATGTTTTGTGCTCTTCACTTTGACCCATGTTTATCATCTGTAGATTCTGCTAAAACCAGGACCTCTCATATACAAATGGGTTATTAGCTTCAATGTTAGGTACTGAGCTGTTTCACATACAACACCGTCAATTTTTTTTCGACCTTAATGACTTCGCTGCTTGCATTTTTTTTTTTTTTAAACAGAAAAGGCCTCCTTTTTTCCCCATCGATGTTGAGACTCCCCCTGTTCCCATGTATTTGATTTTATTGCAAGTTGCATTTTTAGCTAATTTCTATATTGTTAATTCCTTTATGTATAAATCTTCCATTCAGAACGTCGACACTGCACATTTCAGACTCAGAGGGTGGGGGAACAACCTTTTTCTTGACACTTCTGCTCTCCCCCCTTGCTTCACCTTTGCTTTCTGACACAGGTGGGATTAGGTACTGGAATTCTTCTTGCTTCATCCACCCATCCTTCTGCTCATTTCCATTCAGGCTTTCTGCATCAAGGCCAGCCTGGATATGTACACCCTATTGAAATGAGAACCTCCTCCTCTTTTATTCAATTGTAGCTAAGCTTTATTTAAAGAGGCAGTTAAACTTGCCACATCTGTTCCAGACCTAGTCCAAAACAACTCAGCTCTGTTTTCATCTCTAGTTCTGCTGGTCCAGTGAACTGTTGGTTGCATTAGAAGGTATCCCAGCCACTCTGCAGGACTCCAGTGATGGCTCAAATTCCTCTCGGGAAGGGGTAAAATACTGGAAGACCTAGCAAGTCAGTAGGACTTGGTCAAAGGAAAGTGAGCAACTGGGCAGCAACGAGCTCCCATTTTTTGTGGAAATTAAGAAAAAAAAATAATAGTAAGTATGTGTCAGTTTAAAAGCAACCTCTTCAGTTTAATGAGATTATGTCCTCCGCCACATGTCAAGAGCACAATTCCTACCACCATTGAAAAGGTTTCCCCTCCACCCACAGCAGGAGTTTTCCTCGGGTGGGCCGAGGAGGACTAAGTGCTGGCACTTACGTCTGTGGAAGCTCAAAGCTGAATGCATATTCGTGCCTTCCCGAATGGATGGTGTGAAGGCCTTCTTCTGAATTGTCATCGTCTAGATGGGGAGGGGAAAAAAAAAAAAAATAAAATACAATATACTATACCACTTGCACACATTTTATACCTTACACACGCCTCTCTGGCAGAATAAAATGGATTTACACACTCGATACAGCACTTAAGAATGTGGAGGGTCTTGGCTCCATTTCTGTTAATGGCTGGAATTGGGGACAAATCTTACCTACAGAAGAGTATATCCACCTTACAGAGAAGTGGAGCTTAAATTGCTTTAATGTATAGTCACCCTCCCCCCCACTCTGAACACTGACACAGTTCAACTGCTGCCATTTCAAGGCCTGCCTGCGGGATCTGTGATGGAAACTGTGCTCTCCACCACCATCCCTAGTTAAAATTAAAGAGATGGCTCTTTAACAGCATTAGGCGTTCTGCACAAAGTCTGCTGCGTAAGATTAAATTTAGTAATTCGGCTTCCTTTTATCTCCTGCCTGGCAACAGTGTCCAGAAATTAATCACCAAGAAAAAAAAAGGGGGGGGAATAAATAAAAAGGGTGTCCACACACCACCTGGAAAGTACCAGATCAATTCAGGAACACACACAAAAAAAAAAATGGCAAGCTGCCCAAATAACACTGTCCAAAGCTGAACTTTTTCAATTTGGGGCAGGTTTACTTGATCTCACTTGGATAGCGGAGACCTCAATGTTTGCTGGGCCCACCAAGAAAAGCTGACCTTTGTTTGTGGCCCCGATTTCTTGGGTGCCTTTAAAGGCTGCAACAAATTTGCGGTTTATTCCGACACGATTACTATAAAACCAGAAAAAAAATAACAAACACAAAACGCTGACTCCACCAAAATAGAAAGTTGAGAGAGAGGGGAAAAAAAAATAAATAAAAATAGTAACCGAGCATATAGAAAGGGCTGGAAGAATAAAAAAGAGGAGGATATATAGTGAGATGATGTGAAGAAGCTTATGTTTAATGGTGTGAAGCATTAATGGAGGCAGGCGGGAGGGTTTTAAGTTCCCACTGTCCTACGGGAACACCGAAAATATTAAAAAAAAAAATTAATAAAGGCGCCCACCAGCAAGCTATGGACACAAATGCACCTTCAGCTCTCAGGGCCAGGGAAGAAGTGTCAGGAAAAACGCACCGAAAGGGCGACAGAACGTGTAACAGCGTGAGGGATGGGGCATTAAAAAAATTAAATAAATATTATTTTTTTTTTAATTAAAAAAAAAAGGCAGGGGGAGCGTGGCTTTTCGGTGGCGGCTGCCTCTCCCCGCGGGCCCGGTCTCCTCCTCACAGAGGAGCCGCCGTTCCCAA
>JAHREE010000489.1:1129789-1149227 GCA_033628505.1 Tringa tobata
AAGAAAGAAAGAAAGAAAGAAAGAAAGAAAGAAAGAAAGAAAGAAAGAGAGAAAGAAAGAAAAGAAAGAAAGAAAGAAAAAATATCTTGGCCTGCTAGGTAATACAGATTGCATTGCTTGAGAATTTTCCCTGGTAGTTGTTGAAAAGTACAACTGATTTATTTGAACCGAACTCTTCCAGCACTGCTGACTTCGTGGTGTCAGGACGTTCTGCTCTGCCTGGAGAGGTCCACAGACCTTAGCTGGAGGGCCTAAGGCAACCTGAGATAACCCTTTATGTCTCAGACTGCTCTGCTGTCTGAGATCTGGTAGAAGGATGAGGATGTAAAAATGGGCAGAATTTATGTCACTAAGCCAAAAAACAATATTCTGAAAATTCTTGATGAGCTTTCACTCACCCTTGGAGTTATTTTCTTTTTTTTTAAATTTTATTTTGAACTGTGTTGGGTGACCAGATTTGGACTTTTGTACAACCCCAGATCTGTCCCAGCCCTGATGTGACCAAACAGTACATTCATGCTGAAGGCAACTTCAAAATCCAGAGGTTATGAGTTACTCTGCTTTTGTCCCTTCAGTGTCTTTATCTAAACTGACTTCTCACCATGTATTGATAAATCTGCAAGGATGAGTGTGATGCACAATGATCTTGAGAACAGTCATTACCTTTTCTAAAAGCAAAGCCAGAAAAGCTTGCAATGTTCTCCTGACTCATAAATCAATAAACTAGCATTAATAGGAAGATCCTAATTCTTCTCCTTTCGCCTTAGAGACTGCCCTGGCATATCATCTGTTTTGGTATGGAGTCACTGTTTGTCTCTCCTTTTGAAACTCTTTCACTGTGTGGCAGAGAATGGTGTGGAAAGAGTGTCAAAGGTTGAGGTCTTCTCATCAAAAGAAGAATCCTGGAAAGAAAAAGGATACTCCAGGATCATTTCTATATTTGCATGTAGTAAATTAATTGCAAAATGTGAAATGTACGTTAGAAACTTCTGGTGAAGCTTCTGATGACCATTTCTGGTCATCCTTTGTTGTACCTGATCCTCAATCCACCCATAAAAATAAGAGGAATAAAATTTCCCTTCCTCATACCTGTTAGTGAGGCTACATTTGTGAAATACTGTCACATTTCGGTGTGGAATGGTGACAAAGGCCGTCATGTTACCATAACGTGGATCTAGGCACTGCAGCCCTGAGGAGATGCCTCCAAAACTCCTGGATGCAGAGGGACATCTACAGACCTTCCTTTTGGTACTGTCTGTTCTGGAATGGCTGTACAGCTGTCAGCATTGTGGTAGGGGGACAAGAAAATTTTACTAAGTCGTTTTATTTTGGATTTGGTTTTATAAGGAAGAGTGCTATCCTCAATGATGTAAAGAAACGTGGAGTTTGTGAAACTGCTTCCTGAATTTGAAGGAGTTAGGAGCCAGGAGCAGCTTCACCGGTCATATCTGTATCCTTCCATAATAGTATTTATTAGTGAGAAAGAATGTGCACAACAAAGAGCTGTGTTTCTGATTATTCTGTTTTCAGAAGGTACATATTGTAAGTAAGAAAAGTGTTCCAATTGAAACTTTATGTTTGCATTCTTTAGTTAGATGAAGTTTTTTTTACTTCTAAAATATTGCTAAGTAATGATTTAGAGTAACCTGAGTTCTGAGGCATATTTACTGTTAGAAGCAGAACTTGAGTTATGTATTAATCATGTTAAACCGATTGTTTGCAAGTTTTGTTTTGGGAAAATAATTGCTAGTGCTGTTAAACTCAGAAAACAGAGACTTAAACACACTCTTACACTAATCTATCCTGGAAACATGACCAAGGGACGAGCTCACAGTCGCAGTTAGCAGTATATAAGCATGTGCTTGAAATTCCTGCCTCAGAGATGATGATGGACCATCAAACACGGGCCGGAGCTAGAACAATATTTATGGTTCGGAAGGGACGTGCTCATGTTTTGCACTGGGTTGGGTTGTCCCTCTTGTTGCTCCTGGCTCCCCTTAAGGCATTTCCCTTACAGAAGCCATTTCATCAGTAGGTTCCTCACAACTCCTCCATCTCCTGCCAAAAGGGCTGGCACCCTGATGGAGCTGGGGAGGATGCCCAGGCTGATCTGGGTCTATTCAGAGCCATTTGATATTTCAGCAAGGGCTCACCTGAGAGCGTGCTGCAGAGATACCTGAGATGCAGAGAGCAGAGCTTGGACTCCAGGCTTTGCCTCACACCTCACCACTGGAAAGACATTGAGGGGCTGGAGAGGGTTCAGAGAAGGGCAAGGGAGCTGGTGAGGGGTCTGGAGCACAAGTCTTGTGAGGAGAGGCTGAGGGAGCTGGGGGTGTTCAGCCTGGAGAAGAGGAGGCTGAGGGGAGACCTCGCTCTCTCCAACTCCCTGAAAGGAGGGTGTAGCCAGGGGGGGTCGGTCTCTTCTCCCAAGGAACAGGCCATGGGACAAGAGGAAATGGCCTCAAGTCGCACCAGGGGAGATTTAGGATGGATGTTAGGAACAATTTTTACACTGAAAGTGTTATTAAGCATTGGAACAGGCTTCCCTATGGGGAGTCGTGGAGTCTCCATCCCTGGAGGTATTTAAAAAGATGGGTAGACATAGAGCTTAGTGGTTTAATGGTGGTTTTTGTCAGTCTTAGGTTGATGGCTGGACTTCATGACCTGAAAGGTCCCTTCCAGCCTGAACAATTCTGTGATTCTATGATTCCATTTTATCCTTTTACAGGCTCCCCAATACTTTGAAACCACCTCTTTGTGGTCCACGCTGTAGCTGCAGAGCCTCCATCTCTGACTCAGGCTCACGGTTACGTATAAAAACCATACAAGGACATATTTCTTGAAATATGTGGGGTAGCTGCTCTTCCTCGCAACGATAGAAGAAAAGGCAGGATTGTGAATTCCAAGTGATCTGGAAGTGGTAAAGATACAAAACAAAGAAGGCCCCACACCATACTGGGAGCCCAGGAGGCAAAACATGTTCTGCAGCTTTTCTGATAAGGTTTCTCCGTGTGCTGCCAGAGAAAGCACGACTTGGCTTCACGCTTGGGTTGTGGTGGTACGACGGACCGTGCTCCACTGTTCTCTCATTAATACTTCCCATGTTCATGTCTTCTTGCAGTTTGCAGAGAAATCTTGTAATAGATGTTTCTATACAAAGTCCTTGGGGGTTTTTATTTTTGCTTTTTTCACAAGGTCTTTCCCAACATCCAGCAAAAGCAGAAGAAATTTTTTTAGAATATTTGGACTGGAGCTTTGTGAGAAAACTAAGGATTTTTTTATTCCCCTTTCTTTTGGTTCATCAAAGGACACCCATCAGCTTTGTGCTTTGAAATAGCAAGTTATATACTGTGACTTTATCTCCAGAAATAAGCTGTTACGCTTTTTGGTAAGCAAGGATTGTAGGAAAGGTAATAACTTTTATTAGACTAATTTATAGCCTGGATAAAGAACAGACCAGCTTTCAGCACACCAGCTCTTCCTTAGCTTAGTTTCAGACCTTTAGCAAGGCAGTATTTTTAGAAAGAAAGTGACCCCGAGGCGAGCCGAGTTCCGTTTTAGACCGTCTATTTTACTGCAACTTTCTCAGCTAAACTAATAAGCACATCCAACCTGCCTTTATTCGCGAGATAAGCGTTTCAGCAACAAGAGTGATGGTTATTGCTGTTGGGGCAGCAATGCTACTCTCTTTACTTCTGGCCCATTAAGTGACATGGAAGCAGAGCCTCTCTCCGTTTTGCTGGTGAATGCTGTTAAAAAGCGAAGGTGCTGACTCTGCGCGTCCCTTGTCATCTCAGGTGCTCTGTGGGAAGGGTTTCTAAGGTGTGCATAAAATCTCAGCGCTGCAAAATCATCCTTTACCCCTACCCCAAAACCGAAATGGCCTGAGAGCAGAACTGGGCTTTGCTCTGGAACCTCAGGGTGTGAAGATGCTCAGGCAGAAAAAGATGTAGTGTAGTGATGTAGGATGGTCTACTGAGCACGGTTGTTTTAAGGATTTTTCATGACTTTTAGTGTTAGTGGGTAAAGTGGTGACAGTGAAGTGCTTGTAAGCTGGGGAAGAGCACAGAGGAAATTATGGGGGAAGGAGCTGTTGGCAGAAATGCTTCAGAGGTGAGCAGGAGGTATGTGTCACCATCAGCTCCTCGGTGCCTCTTCTATTCCATGGGGTAGGCCAAGTTTGAATGAAAGAAAGGAGTTGGGCATTCAAAGTGGAGCTTAGGCTCCATGGTTCCACCATGGTCATGGGAAAAGGGCAGATCTATGATCTTGGGAAAATCCCTGCCCAATTCCTGCCTGTCCTTTGAGATGCTGTGTTTCTGAGGCACCTCAAAGGTTTATTAGAAAGTTTTGCAGGGCTCATTGTTGCCAGAGTTGAGCAGCTTGGTCTTCCTCTTATTCCAGCTGATCAGGATCTAGAAACTGGACGTTTGTTGGCTATCAGCCCTAAGGGGTACAACCTGAAATAATCTATCATAATTACGCCATGACGGCATTCTGGTCCTATGACAGGTATGTCCGTGGGTGCACATGTGTCCAATTTGTTAGGGACTGTTTGCAAGGCCAGGCCACTCCTGTCCTCTGCTCTGCTGGTGGCAGCTGTCTGGCAGATGTCAGCACTCATTATCCTGCTTTTTCCCACAGGAGGCAGCCCCCCCGCACTGTGCCCTATGCTCCCTGGGGTTCAGGCATCACCGCTGAGTGATGTGCAGTGGGGTCCCCAAAAGTGACTCTTGCAAACCCAATCTGAAAGTTTGTATGTCCAGAGGCTGCTGTAGTTGACAGTAGGTACTCAGGTACTTTATTTTTAAAAAACAGGGCTTTTGTAGTTTTTTTAATAGTTCTGTTTAGGTTTTCTTTCATTTGTATGGGGTTTTTTTTTCCATATAAAGGCCATATAAAAGCAGGAGGGGGTGTAGGCAGGTAAGTAAAATTGTACCAAATGTAACTTGTGGAGGGAAATCTCCCATTTGTGTGGCACAGTGTGTGTGCAACTCCTCTTTTCATGCAACCTGACATGCCAGAACAGGCACTTTTTTTTTTTTTTTTTTTTTTAATTCTACCTGTCTGAAGTTTCCTCTCTCCAAGCTGTGGATCCCAAGCAGGCAGATTCGTTTCCCTGCCACCCCAACTCAACAGCAAGATAAGACTCATCTGTGTCCTCAGAACAGTTTGTGGGGGCTACCACTGATCCTGCGGGTTCAGTGCAACATTGCTTATGAGTCTCATTCTCAGATGCCTAGTTCTCCAAGGTTCAATTCTCCAGGTTCAATTCTGGAGCTAGGCTTTTAAGTGAAGCATGTAGTTAGAATTTCTCTCTGGTTATCCAGGAGCCACTAACTTTGGCAATGGCATTTTTCACTTTACTGGCCTGTGAGTTTCTTGCTCCCTTGTAGTGACTCATATTTTTTCACTACCACACAGGGTGAAGTAAGAAAGTGAGTGATAATTTGGAGATATTTTTTTTTTTAACCTGAAAAATGCTTTTGTTAAATGAATAGCATTTTTATGAAGACCGAAGATGACCTGAATGACACTGATCTGGACAAACTCATACACTGAAGCTAGCACTATTAGTGTTGTCTCCATTTTTGTCTGGGATGATGACATAGTTACTAAGTAATGGAAGAAACGCTTCAGGCTTTCCTCTTACTCCAACAGATTAAACCTTTCTTCCAGATGTAATCACGTACATTTTGGTGAAATCATCAACAAAGTAGAATTCAGCTGAGCAGGTTTGAAGATGGTGCTCTGCTGAGACCATTAATTGTTATTTCATTGGCCTTCTTGGGATGCTTAAAACCACCTTCACGCTGAAGACCTTAAGAGGTCTTCATCATGTGTAGCACAGTGTTGTGCTAAATTTTTGGCACCCGTGTGGCTAAATCTGAATCATAGGTCTGCTACCTACTGCCTTTTCACCCAACATGGGTTAAAAAAAGCCACTGAAGAAGGAAAATAGATGTTCAGTTTTAATGACCTGTGGTCCTTCCCGAGAACTTGACCAAGAAAAATTCCCTGCGCTCTGGGAAAGGGGCACACAGACATATTTCTTGGCTTGATTGTGACTGGTGCACAGAAGGAGTCCCAAAAGATGTAGTGCTTCACTGATAGAGGTGTTGATTTATCCTTCAACAACAGCTTAGAAATTTTTGCAACTTCTCTACTTAAATAAGTCAGTCAAGGAACGAGCTTGCTACTGTATAACATATGGAGTTGTCAGTAGTTTTTATCTTTGAAACTGCTATTAATATCTTTTGGGAAAAGAAAAGGCAGCACACACAAAGAAGGCAGCAGAGCAATAACATTAAGTAGGGACTAATTAAGGGGACATTAAGGGCTGTATTAAGTGCTGCAGTGCAGGGGAGGGTAATGTTGAGCAGCTGAATTATGGAAAACATGATGAATGTTGCTGTCATGTATTTTTATTCATTAGGGCCAAACAACTTTCAGGCCTTCGAGCCCCAGTTCCCCTCCAGGGTTTGTCCGTGAGCCTCACGTGGCTTCAGTGAAGTGGTTTAACAAATTAATTGTTGCAGCGACCTCAGCAAGTGATCCTCAGGAAGGGCTGCAAAGGGCAAAACTCCCATTTTCCTGCTGAGGAAACAGAGGAGCACAAAGAATCCCAAGTCACTCAACAATTTCACATCTCCTGCGGTTAGAGGTGACAAGATACTTTAGCATTTTTTCCACCTTTTTACATATTTTTTTTTTCTTTAATTGGATAAGGGGCAAAACACTTTTAGCATTCTGCTGTTACACAAGGAGGTGAAGAATCAGCTGAGGGAGAAGATACAAGTGGCCCAAATTAATGAAGCATTAGAAAAGTGAACAAGCTTGATTAATGTAATATGCAGTTTGGTAGTTCAGCATAATGCCCTTCCCAGCAGACAATGTAATTGTTATGAAACTAACCCTGAGTAACAAAGTGCTTAAGACATATTCTTTGGAAAAGTTGCTGAAGAACAAGAAGTCCCAGTACAAGTTCTTTGGCTGGTATACAGTGGCAAAGTTTATATATGTCATCTATCATTGCTATTCATTGACATTCACCATGGCTGTTTTGTTTTTATGCATGACTGTTCGTAGTTCTGTATGAAAACAAAGCCTGGCTAGCAATTTTTGCTTAATTTAGTGGGTCTGAAAAGGTTCTGGAGTTTTTTTACGTCTACCAATGTAGATTTTTTATGTAGATGGATATTTTTTTAATTTTTACTCTGAAGTAAATTTCCCATGCACATGACAGTATACTCACCAAGAATAGGTTCTGGTATAGGTACCTGAGTAAAACTATTAAGTAACAGAAATGAGATGTATTTGATGCTATCACAAGTAATGGGAAAAAAAGCAATTGTCTTTAAGGAGAAAAAAAAAATGCTCCTATGTCATCTGCCAATTCATAATAGAATAGTGAGGTTCTTGTTAAGAAAGGAGAACAGCTAAAACAGGTGATAGTGTGTATTGTAGATGCCAGTGTTAACACTTACACTGAAAGCATCTGAAATTACAAAATAGAGGAAAAAGAAGGATGTAAAGTGGTCTGAGTCATGGTGATTGGGATTATTAATTTCACTAAATTTGAGGATATATTAAGAGGATGACTAAAGAAAAAGATTTAGGGTATGGTGGAAAATGGGGACATTCTGAACAGTTTTTATGGCAATTCAGGGGAGTTATGCTGAAATATTTAGTATTTCTGGGACATACTCATTTGTGGTGGGCAATTAGATGACAGTTTCACTGAACTCATATTGATGTAATATGTAAATAGTGCCAGTTTCATTTCAGGTTTATGAAATGGGAATAGCACTTGGATTATGGGACCGGATTGTTTTCTGCACGTCCACTAGCCCTAAGAAAGGAAGGCAACAATTAAAAGTGATTTCGAACGTTCCGTAAAGCCAGAACTTGTCTGATTAGCTGGATTTTGTTGCCATCTGGTGGATGCTCGTGTACGTCGCAGAAAGAGAAATCGCGACTCGCTCACATTTTGTGTGCTGCTGTTCACATCGTTTCAAAAAGCAAGCATAAAATGAGCAGCTATATAAACAGTGATGAGCGTGTTTAGGAATCGCTCTGATATTATATATAACAATGTATATGATATATAATGCTCTTTACTAGTACATTGGTTGTAAGTACTCTGAGATAAGGTTACATGTGACTGAACGCAGCCTAAAAGTCCCGTTGACTTCAGTAGTAATAAAAATACAACTTCCCACACAGCATCACGTATTTGTGGTTCTCTTGCATTGTAACATAAAGGCCATGAGAAAACTACAGATATAATTAAATGAAAGAAGATACTTGAGATCCCGAGGTACTCTTTGAATTTGTTCTGTTTTTTTTTTTTTTTTTTTTTTTTTCTATGGGGATATATATAGTACAGTATTCCTTGTACTTCAGCTCTTACCTGGAACGTGTCCTGGCCAAAACCAGGAGTGGTACCGAGTACCTGCTATGTCGGATTTGAGAGTTATTCTCTACATTTCTGTTTCCAGAACAGGGAGGAGCAAGTAATTGTAATGAGTCATTACAGGAGGGAATGAAAGGGAGTGATATGAGATAAAAAATTGTCAGAGTAGATAGGACAAACTAAACTTTTTTGATATAAATCTCAGAGCTGATGCCTGAAGTGACACATTAGGTTAAAGATTATTAGTCCATCACTGGGTATTGCAGTATATTTAATTCATAGAGTGTTAATGTGCCAATTTACATGTTGGTCCTTGATAAGAGGTAGCCATGCACCTCACAGCTCGGTGTTGTGGATCTATGGTGGTGCCTTCTCCAGCCCAGCAGGGGCTAAACCACTACCCTTTTTCATCTCTGGAGAGCGAGAAGTTCATGCTGGTGTAATCTTTGATATCTGGAGATCATGCTGCTGCTTAGCAGACGACCTGGCTCAGCCACCACCGGCCAGCTGGTAGAGCATTTGTAGGAGCATTAATGCCAGCAAGACACACTTTGCACAAAAATATGTCAGACCTTAGTGACCATTTGTAAGCTAGCTTCTTGTAAATTTCAGTCGGGGGAAGAAATACCTTGATTCACTCATGTTCTGTGTCGGTTGACACGCCTGGCAACTGTGGGAGCGTTACCTAAGCGAGGATGGCAGAAGCTTTGAATTTTAAAGAGGTTGCAAAACAGCAGTGTGGTGAGATGCAGTGGCCCTGCTTGACCCTGGTGACTGGAGGAAACTTCCTGATTCCATCGTTTGTTCAGGGGTTAGAAAACATAGGTGTGGACCAAAAACTCAAACAGGAAATGTATTAAAATCGGCTGCCTGAGGAAGCACTGCTCTCCTCCCTGAACGGGCAGTAGCCTGAAGCTAGTCAGGAAGGAGGAGTTTGAGTTTATGTAAAACCCTTAATTTATGGTACTTACAGCCTAAGATTGAAGGAAAAAAACAACTTTGGATAATCAGAGGTGGTCTGAAAGATTTTTCCAGTGACTCAACTCTTCAAGGGAGTGTTATTGAGATCCTGTTTTTTACTGTAGGTGACAAAACTATCTACTGCAGGATATCAGCACTGGTGAGGCCTCACCTCCAGGGCCATGTTCAGTTCTGGGCCCCTCACCGCAAGAAGGACATTGAGCTGCTGGAGCGTGTCCAGAGGAGAGCCACCAAGCTGGTGAGGGGTCTGGAGAACAAGTCACACGAGGAGAGGCTGAGGGAACTGGGCATGTTTAGTTTGGAGAAGAGGAGGCTGAGGGGAGACCTCATTGCCCTCTACAACTCCCTGAAAGGAGGGTGCAGAGAGGTGGGGGTTGGCCTCTTCTCCCAAGGGAATAATGACAGGAGCAGAGGAAATGGTCTGAAGTTGGGGCAGGGGAGGGTTAGATTAGATATTGGGAAGAATTACTTTACTGAGAGAGTGGTCAGGCACTGGAACAGGCTGCCCAGGGGGGTGCTGGAGTCACCATCCCTGAAAGTATTTAAGAAACATGTAGACATGGCACTTCAGGGCGTGCTCTGGTGCCTGAGATTGTAGGGGTTTTGGTGTGTGTATGGTTGGACTCAGTGATCTCAGAGGTCCTTTCCAATTGTGATGAAATCTGTGATCAGCAAAGAGGTCATAGCAAGATTAAAATGCAATTGATCTCTGTTTTTGAGATAAGAAGTGATTAAAATACTGACTAAAATTCTACTGGAATCAAAGAAGCTTCTAGTGCTTGGCTTTCCAAAGTAGCCAAGTATTCAGTATGCTGTGGCGTTATGGAAATTTTCTGACTTACCAAAAAGCATGAACTAGAAACCTTAATCATAGAATCCAGAATCATAGAATGGTTCAGGTTGGAAGGGACATTAAAGATCATCTAGTTCCAACACCCTGACCTAGGCAGGGACACCTCCCACCAGATCAGGTTTCTCAAAGCCTCATCCAACCTGGTTTTGAACCCCTCCAGGGATGGGGCAGCCACAGCTTCTCTGGGCAACCTGTTCCAGTGTCTCACCACCCTCACAGCAAAGAATTTCCTCCTGAGATCTCATCTAAATCTCCCCTCTTCCAACTTGAAGCCGTTACCCATTGTCCTATCACTACATGCCATTGTAAAAAGTCCCTTGCCAGCTTTCTTGTAGGCCTCTTCCAGATACTGGAAGGCCACTATAAGGTCTCCCCAGAGTCTTCTCCAGACTGAACAATCCCAACTTTTTCAGCCTGTCTTCACAGGAGAGGTGCCCAGCCCTCTGATCATCTTCGTAGACCTCCTGTAGACCTGCTCCAACAGGTCCATGTCCTTCCTTTGCTCAGGACTCCAGGGCTGGAGGGAGTGGGACGTGGTTGGCTTTCAGGGTTCCAAGTGTACATTGCCAGCTTACATCGAGCTTCCCGTCCACCAACGGACCCCCAAGTCCTTCTCCTCAGGGCTGCTCTCAGTCCATTCTCTGCCCAGCCTGGGTTTGTGCTTGGGCTTGCCCAAACCCGGCTGCAGAACCTTGCACTTTGCCCAGTTTAACTTCATGAGTATGGTATGGGCCCACCTCTCCAGCCTGTCCAGGTCCCTCTGGATGGTATCGCTCCCCTCCGGCATGTCCTCCGCTCCACACAGCTTGGTGCTGGCAGCAAACTTGCTGAGGGTGAACTCATAGTAGGTCTTCTGCTTAATAACCTTGTAAACTAAATTGAAATATATTTATTTGTAGTCATTATATTCCATGAATTCCCACAACTTTTCTCCCAAAGCCCATTTCTTCCAGTTCACCCAGAGAAACAAATAGGGGGGAAAAGGCAGTCTTGTCCTTCCTGTGCTACCTGGATTTATTCTGTTTGTTACATTAGATGCTTCAGTAGCTTTGTCACATTGATATCCATGTAGTTCTGTAGGGGAATTTGATATGGACACAATCTAGAGAATGAAGTTAAACTTCTGAATTCTTTTGTTAATAAAAATAGGTGGTTGCCTTTGAGGACACCTCAAAGCACCTAAGGTGGGTTGCCATAGTGAAAAATACATGAATACAAAACAGAAGCCTACAAAGTATACTATTAAAAACCAAAATTATATCAGTTTTTCTAGCCTTCTAGATATGTGGAATGGGCAAGAAATTAGCTCACCATGAAACCTGGCAGATTTTTCCAGGTCATCACACTGCTGGTCAACAATACCCTGGTCAAGGTTGGAACAGCAAAAGCCTTGGGTAAAATGTAAAGCTTTCTTTTCTGTGCTTGTACTGTTTCTTTTATGAGCTCTAAATTCTGACTGTCAATGGTGGGACCTATGGCTGTAGTGAAACACGAGGTTGTGGAGCACACTGTGTCCCTTGCATGGAAGCCACAATAGAAATGCAAAAGCAAATACGTGTGGTGGGACCTATAATTCAAGCGAAACAACGTGCTTCTAAAGAGCATTGTGTCCTTTGTCACAATATAAAGGCAAAAACAAACACCTGTTTTTTTTTAGCAAATAGTTCAGATTGCATCAAAGCCCGAAGAATGCAACAATTTTTGGTTGCCCTTCTAGCCTGATGCTGGCAGGGCTCTGTCTACCCAGTTTGTGCCCGTACACTGTACCATTAAGAATCAGTAACGACAAAGGCCAAAAATAATTTCTGTCCTTTCCAGGGAGTTTGTTTTCTGCATGGTCTTTCTGTAACTATTTCAGGAACTGATTTCTCTCCTGCTGTGCAAATGTCATCTCCTTGGCCATTCCTTGTCCACTTGCTTGGCCAGTTCTCTTCCTTCTACTGAATCTTCAGCCAAATGTTTCGATATACATTAATTGCATCCTTTTGATTGTGTCCCTATTGTGAGGGCCTGGGGTAATTCTCCAGTTTTTCCAAAATGGACTTGGAAGTGTCACAAAAGGGAAAATACCATATAAAAGCAAGCCAGATTCTGCCTTTATCTGCCAGGGTTCTCCTTAAGTTGATTTTAAGGATGGTTTTTGATGATGTAATGTAAATGAAACCAAGTAAGTTTTAATTTTTAACAGCTTTATGTATTGGAGTAGGTCTTTACTAAAAATTGCATCTGTATTTTACTACAATTGATGAAGTGGGTACCCTGTGTATTTAAAATGAGTGTCATAGCCTGCTCTCAAAATTGGTGGTATAGGTTGCTGATTTTTAAATGGTCTTCCCCAAAAAGCTAAGGCTTGTGTTTTAATAGTCCTGCTATTTACGTACCAACAACGGTGAGCTCGGAGTGTGGCTTCAAGTATTTTGTGTTTCTTCCTACACATGCTGTTCTCATTGGTTTCATAAGCTGCTCCTGGTATAGAATCATAGAATTGTCCAACCATCTACCCTACTCAACAAAGTCCTCCCCTACACCATATCCCTCAGCACCACATCTAATCATCTCTTAAACACATCCAGGGATGGTGACTCAACCCCCTCCCTGGGCAGCCTATTCCAATGCCCGACCACTCTTTCTGGGAAGAATTCTTTCCTAATGTTCAGTCTAAACCTACCCTGTTGGAGCTTGTAGCCATTCCCTCTCGTTCTATCATTAATCACCTGTGAGAAGAGACCAGCCCCAACCTCTCTACAGTGTCCTTTCAAGTAGTTGTAGAGAGTGATGAGGTCTCCCCTCAGCCTCCTCTTCCTCATCCTAAACAGTCCCAGCTCCCTCAGCCTCTCCTCGTATGATTTATTCTCCAGGCCCTTCACCAGTTTCGTTGCCCTCCTCTGCACACGCTCCAGCACCTCCAGATCTCTCTTGTGTTGAGGTGCCCAAATCTGGACACAATACTCCAGGTGTGGCCTCCCCAGTGCTGAGTACAGGGGCACAATCACCTCCCTACTTCTGCTGGTCACGCTATTTCTGATACAAGCCAGAATGCCGTTGGCTTTCTTGGCCACCTGGGCACACTGCCGGCTCATATTCAGCCTCTTGTCAATGAGAACCCCCAGGTCCCTTTCTTCCAGGCAGCTCTAGCCACACTTCCCCAAGCCTGTAGCGCTGCAGGGGGTTCTTGTGGCCCAAGTGCAGAACCTGGCACTTGCCCTTGTTGAAACTCATCCCATTGTTGTGAGTTTCATACCATTGGTATGTTGCAGGCATTACTGTACAGTTCATTACCTTTGTGTTTCGTGATTTCTCTGCATTTATCTGATTATGGTTCCAGACACCATGCCTGCTGCAGTTGCTTTGGTTTACACGTTGCTTTCAAGCTGTGCTGTTACCGACCCTCATCCAAAGGCAACCCCTGAAGCCCCCGTTCCTGCAAGGCAGAGGTTGAGGATTGCTTTTCCAAGCAAACTCTTTCTAAACAAGTTCCCCTGTCAATTTTGATTTGCCACAACTGCTTGTGGCACACTTGTGCTGCAAAGGTAACTGTTCTTTGGAAGTTCTTGTCCTGATATCTCTCCATAATTTATTAACTAGATACCAATTTAAATGTCAAGATATGTTGAGTGTGGACAATTTTTTTTATCACTATTTAGGTTCAATAAAATACAATGTTTATAACAGAAGTTGCCACCTTTAAGCCAGACAAAATGTAAAGATGAGGACCCCATTTCAAGAAGGTCCTTGGTTAAGGTTTCAACTGATATCCTCCATTTTGCATGGAAAAAACAGCAAAACAAGCTTTTTAGAGGCAGAGAAGAGGTACCACGGAGACAGTGCTAAGTTAGGCACTGTTGTAGAAGACAAAGCATAAAAGGAATTACAGCACCAGGCTGCTGCTTGGCCTAATTAAGGTTTTGGATGTGACCCGTGTAGGCAGGACATGTCTGCATCTCAGAAAACTAAAAAATGCTGCCTTTGAATTATTGAAACGCATGAGCTGGAAGTGCGGTGGGGCAGTTTTTGGGTAGAAAGAATTAAATTTTTTTTCTCGCTGAGCAGGTCCGTGCAGGAGAACTGCTGAGTTTGTGGGTGCTCAGAGAGCAGGGAGGAGAGGCTCAAGAAATACCTCAGCCAGGGGCTGGAGCTTCAGCAATAGCACTAAATATGCACGTCGGCAGCAGTGGAAGTGTGTGTAGGGTACCGAAAAAGGCAGGAAAACAGATCCCCTTTTATTGCTAACCACAGCTCTCTTTTTTTCAAATTATGCTTCTTTCATGTTAATTAGGCCAAAAAGCTCATCAGGGGAAGAGGCTGGGATTCATCTTGTATGTGTACGGCTCAGGGCTGTGCCTCTCGGTGCAGAAGTGGAAATGGAGGAAGGATACATGTCTTGGTGTGTGTTATTTTTATTCTACAGCTAACAAAGTTCAATAATTCATTCACCTGTCAGCTGGATTTTCCTTTCAATGAACACTGGCATTATTTTTCTTCCCTGTTTTCCTTTTTTTTTCCGGAGGTAGTGTTTTCTGTCTAGATTGTCCCCTGGGACACATTTCTATCTCTACGTATCCTTCCCATTATAGTATTGCTCTCTGCTTTGCCCATTCACTTTTCTCCTCTGTTCATTCCCGAGGTGGGATCTCCTGTGTGGCTTTTCTCCTCTGTTGTCCCTGTATTTCTGTATTTTATTTACCTTTACTTTTTCCCTTCATCTTTTCCCTTTCCTCCTGTCTCAACTGTATATATACTCTGTCTCCCCACCCGTTACCTGCTGCCGCTTCTCCTCTTCCCAGGTGCTGTTTCTGGACTAAATACAAAAAAAGTTGCTGTGGTGCCCCAGCAGTGAGAGCTGCAATACTGAACTTCTGCGTGCCTGCTACAGGACAGCGAGACAGACCCTTCGTTTAACCCAGGAGAGTAGATCAACTTCCCAGGAAAGACTCAGAAACTCTAAAATTTTGAACCTCCTGCGGCGAGTTAGCACAGAGGAAGGGGTAGGATTTCAGACACAGCGTACATAATAAAATGTATGTTTTGGAAGCACACCAGATCTCAGTCTTTGCTTTTACTCATCGTGAGTAGTTTTTCCACCTATATCATGACCTTTTTACAGCACACACCACTTGTCTTAGCAGTCCCCTCCTTATCCCAAGGCACTAAAACTTGCAGCTCTCCCCGTGGCAGGAATACAATGGGGGTGTTTTTTACTCCTCTTTTTTTTTTTTTTTTCACCTCTGTATGAAGTAATTCAAGATTCATTGGGCCACAAGGAGTTAGTACAAACCAATCACGTAGGGCAGGGGGTCTGATTGCCCCTCCAGGAACTGCTGAGGTAGTCTATGGATAGAAGGATCGTTGGTGTAGATTGGGAAGGAGAACGGTTTCTGACACAAGCAGGCAGGAGAGACCATGTGGCACGCTGCGTTTACAGACGTGACTTTTTCCCTTCCCCCAGCCACCACTCTTCGTGTCAGAACAGCAGAAGTTTCAAAATATAACCCTCAATTTGCACATTACGCTTGTGCACAAGCTGTGATACTTACAGAGTCACTCCTGCACCGAAATCTGGATCCAAACGTCATGCATCGAGCTTGCATAAAATAGCTCTGGGTCGTTTTTTTTTTTTTTTTTCCCCCACTTTTTCCTCGGCAAGAAACAAGTGCCGTCAGCTGTTCACAGTCCCTTCATCCATTTGATTACAGAGTCAGGTATGTCATTTTCAACAACAACAAAGTGCGCGGCGGGCATTGGTATTCAGGAACCATCTGTGCCACCAGTGGAGGTTCAGCAGAGGGCATCCAAATTACCACGAGCTGGAGCCTTGGTTTCTTTTATGTAGAAGAGGGTAGGTCATATCGATACCAGGCACAGGCACGTAGCGTTTCCCCCGCAGGACCAGACAAAGAGCCAAAGATTTAAATTATTTACGAAATCAGCAATTCCTTATTCTCGCCTTAAAGATTTGAGGGGATGTGGGAATGCGCTCGCCAACTGTGCGACAGTCGTGCCTCCTACGCCACCGAGATAGGTCCTGTTCAAACCCTCAAAGCAAAATCCCATCCCTTCTGCTGAAGGTCAGGGTTGACAAAAGCAGTGGCCCTTCAAGAGGTCTGCTACAAGGCGCTTAATTTCTATTGAGCTTTATAAGAATTTGGTACTCCTTGCGACAAAGTGTATCATCAGTCTACTTTTTTCATAAGGAGTTGGGATTTAAAGACTTGGGTATAAGCAGGGTTTCAGTATAGCAGTACGTCCTCCTTAGAATTATTCTCATTAAAAACATTTTTAATCTTACAGTACTGTGCTGTAAATGATTTTGAAATGTTTATGATTTTAAAATGAGCAACTCCCTGTCGACTGCAGAGTTACACTGCTGTGTTTCTAGTTGGAGGTTAAAAACAAAACAGTTACTGATTATCCAACTTCTACCACTAACTCTTTGAAGTGTCAGAGCATGTAGGGTTTTTTCTTAACATCGCAAGTCAAAATGCAGCCTCTTTGGCAAAAATTGAAAATACCCCTAGTGTATTACAAAATACGCTTTCTAGGCAATGTTATTCCATGGCCAAAATTTCTAAGTGTAAGGTGGTGTATATGTAAGAATAGTCATCTCCTTAAAGTGCCTTGGGTTGCAATGTGGCATCCCCTGGGGAGTCTGGATCAATCAGCTTTAATTATCACTTGTCAATTAGTCAGTTAGGTGTGAAAAGAAACTTAAATCTCTGCTCTCATCAACATTTTCCTCTGACATTAGCATTAGTGTCTAGCAGTCCTCATGGTCCTCATGAAACAGTATTTCAGTTGTAACCTCATTAACTGCCAGTGTATGACACTAGAAATGAAAGTAGAACCAGAAGATGGTAGCTAAGAATTGCAGAGAAAGTAGAAACTCCAGAGAAGCCTGAATTCTGTAAGTATGTTGCAGGTCACTAAATTAACATTGAATAAGAAAATTGTTTCTTTATGAACCCAAGTGGTGTTAACGAGGAATATCAGGAGCAAAAGTTATTTCATTTTTTGCAAAATCCCAGGTAGATTATCTGTTTTCTTAGCAGTATGCAGTTAAGTAAGGGAAAATAGGCCACTTAATAGACTTAGCTTAAGAAGCCAGGGCGATTTTGAAATAGCAGAACTGCTTTCAACACACTTCTTTTGAGTTCTGGTATCAATCTCTCTGAAGAGAGAGAGACTTTTGAGGCCCTTATAGCATATGAAGAGCTGCTATGGCAATTTGTAAGGCTTGTGGATCCTTATTTTAAACAAGGTTATAATTACAATCATGGATGGAAGAAAAAGAAAAGAAAGAATATTAAGAAAGAGAATACTAAAAGTTCCTAACTAAAATTTGTGGGAGGAGGGGAAAGGCTGGAGGAAAGTGTGAACAAATAGCTAGAGTTTCATAAGAATAAAATATTCATAAGAATAAAAATAGACTGGATTTGGAAAGGAAATAAGACAGTGCCATACTGGACTGCAAATGTCAAACACGTAGGAGTATGCCAGACAAAGCAAAAGCTGAGACTTCAGAGGAGTCTGGAGATTGTAGATGAAATGTGTTTTCAAGAAGCAGCATGAAGAACTGCACCCAGAGCAAAGAGCTGTGTGTTCGTGTGGAGCCGTGAGATCCGCAGAAAACAGGAGTGTTTCGCAAAAATAGAGAAATTCTTTTTACATGCCTAAAAAGAAACTATCGATACCTGAAGAAATACATATCCAGCGAAAAAGACAGTCACGGAGATGAAGGGGAAATCTTTGTGGGCGTTGTCTTTGGAGAATTGGACAATTCAAAATAGCTATGAGTGCTAACCTGAATATCACCCTTGTTATTTATAGGCTGGATATTGATATAGAACTTAATTTCATAACGGAAGATTAAATAAAAGGTTGTTAGAGAAGAGTTAAGATCACACAATAGGAAAACTGCTTATACCATAAATGCATCAAAACTGTATATAAAATTTTACAAGTCTTGAATAGATAATTTTTCACTGTTTCATGAAAAAGTGCAAAATTCCTTGAATACAAGGAAGCTGGGCACTGGATTTTCCTGGGAGTCAGTAACTCTTACTGCAGAGTTTGGAGAACTGTCTGTATCTCAGAGACAAAGAAAGTGTAAGCATAGGAAAGGAGGGACTAATTTTCCAGCAGGAAGACAAAACTATTTTAATATTACCACAAGTCTTTATCTTATTTTCTTGATTGCATGACAAACAAAAGGCAAAACAATGACTAGCACTTGATTTATATGCAATGTATGTAGATGTTTTAACACTAAGCCTGAAATTCTTGTAACATTACATATGTTGGGATCACTGTATATTTGTTCTGCAATATAACACATTAAAAAATACATCATTAGAGAATTAGGGTGTTAAATATGTTCTCATAGGTATCAAACTGATACTAGCTAGTCTTGTGGTAACCTACAGTATTAAGACATAATAAGCTATAGCTTTTGATTTTTCTTGACTTGAGTAAGAACGTGTTTATTTCAAACATGTTAGAGTTCAGAATATCCACTGCCTAATGGTGCTGTGGAAAATGGTGATAGCTACTTGTGAAGGTACAACAGAGCCAGATTTATATTTCATTGTAATGAATAGCGGGGAAGCACTATTTAAAGGACCTTCATCAACTCCATTTTGGAGTGAAATCTTTGAATCTAACTACTTGGCCAATTTTTAAAAATATGAGGATGTTGGAGTATTTCGCTATGAAAATTTAAGGCTCTTGTTCTCACAGGACAAGACCTAGAGTCTTTGCAACTCTGAATTGTAGAAGAGTGTACAAAGGAGGAGAAAAGACTTAGGATGTCTCATAAAGTTGCTGCTTTTTCTTCAAAAGGGACAGTAAAACAAAACAAAACAAAAAAGACCTGTAGGTGAAGTAGCTAATATTTACAGCTACTTTTACAAAAAAGAAGGGAGAAAAGAGTTTGATACTGGACCTGTTGAGTTCTGGAGAAACAACCAGTCAAGGAAGAGTCGTTGGCTGATAACAACATTAGTTATAAGTACTAGGGTGGAGTAGGGACAAATACTAAAAAAAATAAAATGCTATCCTGTAAGGTAAAGGAGACGAGATCCAAAGGCTTCATGAGAGCTTCAGAAATATTCATACCTTACATTTCTTTTCCTCTGATGAAGGATGATCTATTCTTTAGGATTTGGCTTAAATGTGACATTCTTGGGCATTCC
>JAHREE010000489.1:1163795-1185963 GCA_033628505.1 Tringa tobata
GGGGACAGGTAGAGCTTCCACCCTCCCTCGCAGCGGGGGAGCCCAGCTGCCGCCGGCACCCCCTCCCGCCCCAATAAAAAATAATATGTTCCTGGTCAACAGTAATTAGGGGCAACGTAAAGGAGCACTTATATTAACGGACTAGACGTAGCATCGCCGGCGCCGCGCGGTATCTCTCGGTTCAGCCTGGTGAGGCTGTAGGTGTTGAGGAGCTGTTGAGTGGTGTTATCTGTGCAATTCTGGCAGGTAGCAAAAAAACAAAACAAAACAAAACAAAAAGATGTTCTGCAGCTCATAAAGGAAAAGGGAAAATAGGACCGTGCGATTTAAAAACGTAAAATGTTAATATTGTTGCACTGCTGCTGTTGGATCAGCGGCGTCCGAGTCTGCCGGGCTTCTGGCGCAAGCAGACAGCGTTAGGGATGAGCCCATGGCTAGGTTTGAAAAAGCAGGACTGAGATGTCACTTCTCAGTTTAAGAGAGCATTTTCTATTTTCTAATAGACGTTGTGCAAAAAAAAAATAATAATATATTACTTAAATTGTGATTTAAAAAAAAAAATAAACAAAGAAAAGAAAAATGTATTTCAGAGGCCAAATGCAAAATAATACCAACCCCCCCCCACCACCACCACCACTTTGCATTCCTAGTGTTTCTAGCACAGAGGGGAAAAAAAGGTGACTCAAAACACAGCATTTTTCTTTCTTTCCTTTGCTGGTTAGTTTTAACACACAGGTTGAGTGGTCAATTTTTGCACTCAATTGGACGCGAGGTTAATCACAGGCCAGGCTTATGTACAGTTTTGTAATAACAGCTTTATTCATTGACTCTGCCTATACTTTTTAAGATCTGTTTATTTACTATTTAATACATAAGTAAGGAAAATTAATTCTCATCAGTTATTAATGAGGAATAAATGGGAACCAGTGCAACATTTATATTGTGTTTGGTGCATGCATGCGTACCCTGAAAGGCAGAAATGCAACAAGCACTCAAAATTAGGGAGTAGATTCGCTGGAAGTCTTCTACTGGGTGGGGTTTTAATTGTCATATGAATCAATATTTCACTTTCAGAAATGGGACTAGGAATATGTCTCAGACATAATCACACATTTCACACATATAGATTTCCCTTTCATTTCCCTAACTTCATGTTTGTTTATCGGAACAGCTTTATTTCCTCACGTAAGTGTCCCAGCTATGCATATCATTTGTTCGCCAAAAAAGAAAGGTGTAATTGCCTTTCATACAACCATAACGTAATCCTTCACTTTCTGCTAAGTACACGTGAGATGTAAGTTAAATTCGCCAGCAAAAGCACTAACCCTGACCTAGCCCTGGTGAGGAAAAGGCAAATTCGGAGAGATAAGCCCGGCAGTGTCCTCTGAACCCCGGCAGACGTCTGCTCACACGCTAGGTAATCAAAATATATTCTGCTTCTCGGGGTGGGCAAAGGGAATACTGGAGTGTGCTGAGCAGCACGAACGTCAGCAGCACTGGGCAACCTCAACCCTCCAGTGCACATGCCAAAAGAAGGTTCCAGGAGGTTTTCAAGTCTCGTGCATCTCGTTGGAAACTAACAGGGGAAAAAAAAAATTTAAAAAAAAAAATTCATTATTTTTCTGATATCAAGAAGGTAGAAATCGCAGCAAATTCTAGTGCCTCCTATGATAGCCTGCTTGGAGACAGAAGAGGGGGGATTAGGCAGAGAAAGCTTGCAGGCTTTTCTCGTTGTTGATCGCATTGTTAGCACAGGAAGAAAGGAAGAGAAACACATATGCCTCAGTAGTACGTATTTGACAGGTTGCAGTAAAAACTGGTGCTTTCATTCTTCTCGGAGAGTCCATTCAAGCTGTGATGTTGCTGCTGAACCTAGTTTTCTGTAATTTTAGACATTTGGTACATCTTTTTTTAAAGGAATTTCAGAAGCAATAAGCAAAGCTGCAAATAAACTTGCTTTGCATTTGCAGTAGATGGAGGGCCTGCTGCAGACCAAGTAGGTGCATGGGCAAGTGATTTGCATTTAGAAAGTCTTTTTAGTTATTTACTCATGCCTTTGTGTGATTGATACATGTAAAGTAGGCTCATAACTGTAGAATTATATTTTGGCCAAGCTGTCTTCTGTTTCTCCCTCTTCCGTGGCTTGGAAGTTGGGTCTTGATGCCATTGTTACAGTTCAAAAAGACAGGTTTTCTCTTGTTCTGCTTTAGAAAGGGTGTATCAGAGCAGTGGCAAAATACTTTCTTGTGCAGTTAGTCTCATTCTAGTGGTCTTTTGTCTACCCCCAGCAATCTGCCACATCCTTCCCTTGTCAATTCCTTTTCCAATATTTCTTCTGTTGCATGAACGTGACCTTGTCTGGAGCTACACAGAACAGAACGTGGTCCCTCCCCCGTCTGTTACCTCTATTCCAGTGATGATACTGGATGTGATAAGTGGAAGTAGCTTAAATGGAGCAGGTTTAAAAAAATAACAAAAGGCCACAGCGTTTTTTTGAGACTCTGGGAAATTAGACCAAAAAAAAAAAGAAAAAAAAAAAAAGGAAGGGGCAAAGTGATGTTCATAGCCCCCCTTTTTATATTTTGGAAGAAAAATTTAAGCCATCAGCAGCTAGAAAGGGAATGCGGAAAGGAGGTGATGAGGAATAGAAATGATTAAGGCCTGAGTAGACAAAAACGAGTGTCACTGTTGCCTAAAGTGCTCATCCTTCCAAACCTTCCCATTCAATCAGCACAGAAGACAGAACTATAGATAACCTCGGTAATAACATCTGTTCAGGATGGATATCAAAGAATATTAACTGGAGGAGCTGTGAATGCTAAAATAGCTGAGTCCTGCTGGAGCTATGCCAACAAATGATAATGTGGCAGTCTCGTCAAGAATTAATATTCTTCAGGCACTAAGCTGTCCTTGTCTTGCCTATCAGGTCTGGTGGGGAAGACGCTGTATCCCCCAACACAAGACTGCATCAAGTAGGTGGCACGTGTGTGGCCAGAGAGGTCAAACAATCACTGTCTGTGCCTTCTCGTCAACTTGCTTTCTCTCCCGAACCTGGCAATTAAACAGTTTTATACCTCGGAAATTAATATTTTAATGTTAATTCACTCAGTTAAAATTGGCGATTTTTTACATGGTTTGGGCACGGTGTTTTGGTTACAAACGGGAGCGACACCAAAGATGTGATGTGTTTTCTAAGCGTGAGCAGAGGAAATGATTGCTGTTTAACTCCTCTACCGTTATGAAAATCTCACCGAAATTTTTCTAGACTAACACTGAAATGTTACTAGAATTCACTTCCTCTGCAAAGAATATAGTGGCACTGAGAGAGTTACGATGGTCTTAGGCAGAGTCACAAAAGCTCTGGAAAATTGTTCCGAGCAAAGCGAAGGAAGGACTACTTTTTACAGCACAAAACTGGGAGTCGTATGCTTGACTTCTGACTCACTCACTCTCTCGCTACTTCACAGAAGTCATTAAGACATTATACAATCAGTCACCAAGCCTGGATTTCTCTATGAAGGCGAATGTGTACTGACTGGAGCTAAACAGACACTGGAATTCCTATCCTCTGGAAATTAAAAATAGTACCGTTCAGAACTGCAACAAAAATGACATTTTGAAATTTTCCATGTAATGAAAATTCTGACATTTTGCTTGGAGAAGGTCAGAGTGACATTTCACTGTGAAATACTGAGAGCGTTTCTGAGGCTTCTTGGGTCACCTCCGATCACCCGCCGGGCAGGAACCCGAGGATTTGGGGGTTCCTGCGTCGCGCGATGCTCTTGGGGTGCCAAGGGGCAAAGAGCTGGGAGGCGTGGGGTCTGCAACAGCCCTCCCGATGGGCTACCATGAGGCCAGATGGACAGGCTGGTGGGACGCCAGGCAGATTCTTCTTAGTTTCATGGGGATTCAGCAACAACCAAAGTGTTCTCACCAAACATCTTGATTTTCATAAATTTCTATTTTGAAAAATCGGGAATAAACAGCCAAACACTTATGTTAGTAAAGTGCTTTGCTGTCTGTGAGTAAACAGCCTTATAAACTAGATAAAGATCCTTATTCTTTCTCTATTCCTGATAATGTTAAGCATTATAGAACATGACATTGCTTTTTTTAAGACAAATTGAGATGTATGGGCTCTATCATTCATTTCTTTTAAACTTTAGGGTGATTTTGCATTGGCTTTGTCATTCTGTGGCTGAATTCACTTCTCTTGGGTCTTCCACTATCTGGCTGTTGCCTTACCCTTACCTTTTGGTTTGGTTTCTTCCTTTTTTTTTTTTTTTTTTTTTTTTACCAGTTGTGGCATACAGTATATTTGGGATAATTCCAGAGGTTTAAGAGCCTCTTTTCCCATCTGCTTTCTTGAAACTGTGCAGCCTGAATCGGTACTGCCATCTGGGCAGGAATATGATCTTCTGATGGAATGGAATAATTTTATATGAACTACGATGAATACATTACATGAATGGGAGACAGGGATGTCAATGAAAGTCTAGTCCCACCCTTTGATGGGAGAAGTCTTTCTGTGGCCAGGGCAACTAAACCAGTTCCCATTCAGGTTGTTGGGCATTAAATCAAGCTCTTCCAGCAAGCTATACCTTCACTCAAGATTCCTGGAAACCACAAAAATGGAAGTTATAAGGGCTCAAGAACTGCAAACACGATCTATTTATGGTGAACCTGTACATGCAGAGTCTCATCAGAAGCAACGTGGGAGTTGTTAAGTGTTGCATCCACTCCAGGACATTGATGTCAAATCCCTGATGAATTCAGTTCTGACACGAGGCAGAGGTTTCCTGCCCTTTTTGTAGCTCTAGTAAGTTGCAGTGGAGAAGACTAACAGAATATCCATGTTCTGCCCTCAGCAGCAGTCCCAGGGAACTCTATGCCCTGCTTTTTTTGTTGCGTTCCTACCCATCCTTCCTCCCAGGAACGGAATGGTGTATACAGGGCATGCTTGGTCCCTAGGGTACTTGCTCATCTTTCTTTTCTTTCACACGTGCTGAACATTTCCAAGAACCAACTTACATTAATCATGAGTGAAAGTGAAATATTTGGTAATAAACACTGGTCCTGGTCCAGCCCTTTGACAGACCGTGAGATTGATTTCAGTGTACCTGATTTAGACTACTATAGAACAACGACGTTCCACCTGGAGAACTAGATACCTTTGTTAACAAAATCAATACTTACTTCCATTCTCCAACTTCCACACTTTTTCACCGTGAAATTTATGTTAATAAAGGTCTTTAAATTTTTTTTTGGTAAAAAACATTATAATATAGATAAGCTCCACAGAAGAACTTAATAGAAAATCCAACCTTTAGTTTTCTGCTGAAGAAGACTATGTATATTATCCATATGCATTTTAATACTGTCCTTTTTCAATGTGTTACTCGAACATTTTCAAAATTCTTTGCTATTTAAAGTATATAGCACAAATATAAAATTAGGTTTATTGACAGGGAGAATAACTGGCAATAATTTAGCTTGATTACCCTGGTTTGGCAAGTTTCTACTGGCTACGACTTACAAAATAACCCAAATAATCTTATTTAGGTATTTCTTTTGTTTCTAAATATACATAATTCAACGGAGATCAGCAGTAATTCTTCAGACTGTGACTTTGCTGTCCTCATAGAATATGCTTCAAGAACTTCTGAATCAAACCAGTGCAGAAAAATGAAGGAATAGTAAAACTTTGTGTACTGAAAAGTTTTGCTTTCTTTTAATTACAGTAAATAATTAGGATTATTTTAATTAATTGAAGAACAAGAAACTAAACCACAGAGACGAAGTAAGATAGAGATAATAAAAATAGTAAGAGTGGAAAAAGAGGCATGGTGGGGAGACAATACGCCCCCATCCCTGCCAATTATGTCAAAATAGTAATTTGTACTGGTCTTTTATATTTCCAAAATTGAAATCAGTAACACTTACCCAGAGAAATGGGGGAGACCTGGGCTCATTACCAAAAAGCCCAAGCGGCTTTGCACGCATTTGTGCATCAGCGTCTACTTGAGAGAGACGCAAGAATGCTTCTGGAGACATAATATAGTCATTTTGTTTCCTGCCACCACACCTGAAAATGCACCAGGCTATGCTGCAACAGAAAATAAATCAAGCAAACAAACGTGAAAAATCCCACTGCCTTTTTCAGAGGAGCCTCATTGATGAGTTTTTCGGTACCTCTGAAGCAAGGGGGTCTTGCACCAACGTGACCTCACCACGCCTAGGGGCTGGCTATTCAAGTAGAATAAGGTAAAAGAAGAAAACAAAACAACCTGCGGCACAGGGGCTGGTTTCTCAAAGCGCAGGCATGCGTTGCCTCCTGCTTTCTGGGGAAAGGCTGAGGAGTTTCAGGAAGGTAACTCAAAGACCCGTGTGCCGGCTGGCTTTGACAGCCCCCCTGACTTGGGTGAATTGGGATCTCACTCTCTGTCTGCTCCCTGGAGCGACAGAAACCCGTTGGGTAGCTCTGCTGGAGCACATTTGCTCCATGACATCTGCTAAAGCTATTTCCAGCTATGAGGGAAACTGCAGCTGGTGACTAGGAGAGGTTTGAAGGAGAAAGTGTCTGTTAATCCAGATATATAAATTCTTCTTCCATTCTCGCAGAGGAGGTGACTTTCTGACCAGGAACTGGAGCAGCTGCTCCCAGTCCACCGACAGCATGGGAGGGTACCCAGGCTGCCTGGAGAGTGTCTTCAGAGCTGGCTGGCTTCGAGCTGAGCATCTGCCCCAAGAGTCCTGAAAGCTGGTAGCTGTAGTCTGCTTCTCGCTTACGAAACCCAGTCAATCCTTCAATCAACCTGCCTTTAGTCGAGCAACGCGGTTATGCTTCAATAAGAGCCTTTCAATAAGAATTTTAAAGTCCTGACTGCTTCGTAATTTCAATAAACCCTCCTGGGAGGGGTGTGAGGGGGTTGGTGGAAGAGGGGGGATGAGGACGCTGCTGTTGTTCCTTGAGATTGTCATAATTTGTAGGCAGCAGAGAAAGAGCTCATCATTTCAAAGTTTAAATAGGACAAATTCTGAAGGTTTCAGATTAGTGGCTTTGAACATGTGACACCATGGAGGTGCTAGCAAGTGATATAACATGTGATGGTGAACCATGAAGGTGTGTGCTTTGTGGTGGGATGGCTACTGGAACCCACGCAATTTAGGAATACATTATGGGACTACAACAAAAAAATAATAAGTTGGCAGAAGTGCAACAGAACCCCTACTGAGTTTCTCTCCTCTTCTGCTTGTAATCACATTTTAGCAGGACTAGGGGTTAAAAAAATACAGTTGGATAGCCACCTCAAATTTATTTTCCTCTTTATGGATGTTTCCTGAAAATAATGGTTCTGTTTTCCTCTCGTTGAAGAAATCACAACGCAGAAGAGATTTTACTGAAGGCATTTGACCTTCTGGTGAAAGAGTTTCGCATTTGAAGACTGGCTGGCTGTTCTTGGAGTGACCAGGGAGTGTAACCTGGAATGGTTTCCCTGTGTTGTCGCTGCTAATGTCCAGTAACTATCACAAAAATTTTTGTCCTTGGCAGAGAATGACGCAATTGGTCACTTGGCATTGGACACACTACAAGCCCAGCAAGCGAGTAGCAATATAGATTCAGATTCAGTAAAGGATATCCGATCTGCTATTTGAGCAATGGTTGTTATTCTGATGGCAAAAGTAAATGTGAATATCCTGAGCAAAGCTCAGACTTTGCTAGTGATGCAAAGGCTACAGGACTTCAATTTTCTCTCTATGCCAGCCTAGAAATTTCTCTCTATGCCATCAGATTTAGCAGGAGTAGAAATGAAAAAAATGCGGAAGAGGGAAAGGAAAGTGCATGAACTCCAAATGCCTATCATTCAAATTATTTTGACAATAACCCAGACTGGGCAGAGGATGCACAAAAGAAAAGAATTCCTTACACACAGGAGCTGATTTCTTGCAGAGAACAGATTACATGATTCCTGGAAGGTTTGAATTATGATAATTCAGCATCAGACAAAATATCTGAAGTTCTTTTTAATGTTAGAAAGAATTCTGCAGAAAAGCATAAAACTTAAAATGGAAGAAATTTGCCTTCTGCTTCCGAGATAAGAATGTTCCTGAAAAGCTTATATTATATATTTATTAGCAGAGAGTTCACAGATGGCTTCCCTAGCAGTTCACTTTGCAGACACACATTGCTGACTTCATGAGCTAATAGAAAGAAAACCCTTTTTCTGCATACCTAGTCTATAGTGGCTAGATTTATTAGAGAATGATGCACATAATCCCCATATATAAACCAGTCAAAGGATATTTTCTGCAAGCTTAAGTGCCTCACATGATTTTTATTTTTTTATTTTTTTATTTTTTTTCCAACCAAAGGCTAGTAACTTTGGCTTACAAGATTACTGAGCTTTGTGTTCTAGTTCTTGCCATTAATTCATTCCAGAACTGGTAAAATGCAGGGTGCTGGCATGTATTTTTCTCTCCAGTTCTTCAGTGAATGAATGTCCCCTTCCCTACATCAGAAGCTATGGTCTCAGCAAGGATGTTCTTCATTGCACTGGGAGAAGTAAATACCGTGCTACGCGATTTAATTTGCCATACTTCCCTGTTTTTCTGAAAAAAAGCAGAGGCATCCACACTGTATTTTATGGCCAGATCATCAACTAGAATAAATCAGCATAGCTCTGGTGGCTTAACGTGATTTCAAATGACTCAAGTGATAGTCTACAAAACAAACAGAAACCGGGTTTGTTGCACATTGATTCTACAATACCGAAAGAAAATAAAAGCTGCAGAAGGTAATGTGCTGATGAGGAGACAAAGGAAAGGCCCGTAAGTTTGCATGGTTGCCTTAGGAGCTATCAGACGCATCTGCAAAACCATTTTTTTTTGAGTAGTATGAGCTTTTCACTTTAATTGGAGCTATTATTTGCAGACAAAAGTTTTGCTAATGGAGGAAGGGAGAAAGGTGTGATGCGTAGTATCAGAAGGAGATAAGGAGCTTCATAAAAGAAGGCATAGAAGGACAGAAGCATAATTAAGCTGGACTGACTGTGGAGGTCATGATAGAATAACAGGTATCAAAGGATGCAAAAGCAGAGAAGCGTTGGCATGGTGACTGGGAGGCACTTTAGTATTAAATATAGTACACTTTGGATGAAAACATAGAATAGCAGAATGATCACAAATAGTGCTGGATTTTCAGCGATTCACATTACCAAAACGTAAATGAAAAGCTTGGTTTTCTGCAGTACTAAATCAAAATTTTATTTTCAGCTAGATATAACTTTTTAAATAATTTTATAGTTGTTGAGGTTAGTGGCCAGTACTGTTACCTCCTGAATATCACAGGGCATTGCTTTTCACCAGGCCAGTCTTACTGGTTTCACTTACAGTCTTCTAAAAAGTAGATTCTTGTTTTCTTTTAAACCATCATAGCCTCCTGGTTGTTTTATTATTGTGGGTCATTAGAAGATATCGTGCTCCATCCTCCAAATTGGATGGTATTTCAGTGATCTCTGAAGACCAGGGAACAGTTACATAAAAAAACCTGCCTTTACCTACACATGGTTTATATCATGTATTTCGTTGTTTCTAAACAGTATTTTGAAAATAGTTGTTTATATCTCTGGTGAATTTGAAAGCTTTGTTTTCTTAAAGCATGTGCGTGATAAAATTGAGACCTGTTCATCCATCTGTGAACTGTAAAAAAAGAAAATTGGCAAAGTGACCAAATCTCTCTCTTGCCTGGTATCAGTTCTCAATGGTCTTTACAAGTTTACAGAAAGTCTGGTTGGGAGACAAAGCTTGCGATGTGTTCTTTGCACCAAATTATTTTATTTCAAACCAGGAGAGCCTACTTAGTCCAGCTTAGGACTTGGCTTTAAGCGAGTGGGCACTCTAGCTCCTAGGCTTCCGCTGACTATCATTACAGCAAAGTTCAGCTCCAAAAAATGTAGTCTTATCTAGGCAGACTTTGAGATCTTTGTGTGTGTTTCTGATACTTAGTCTGTATTTGCATGCTGGTGAGTTGGGCTGCAGCTGACTTGCATCCTTCATAGACGAGGCAAAATGCATAGGCTCTGCAGGTGCACCCAGAGGAAACCCACCCCAGCCAACTCCCTGGAACCCCAGTGCTTTGCTGAAAACTCAGATAATCAAGCTTTTACCTCTGGAGGCCCTGTAAGAGTGGTATTTCAGTGTAAATTGCTGCTGTCATTTTTCATTTTCCATGCTGCATTCACAAAAGATGATGTACTTCCTAATTTTGTTTTCCTTGTCCGTGTTCCTATGTCTGTCTTTGTGTAGATGTGCCTCCATAAAAAAAAAAAAATAAAAAATCTGTCCAAATAGCTACGTGGTGCCTTTTTCACACTAGTCTTCTTTATCGGGACTATCTCCTGAGGATTTCAAGTGATTCAAGTCATTCAACCAAAGCTGTGGCAGAGGAGGTGTAACAGGCATTTGTCTGTTTAGATTTGAAAGGCAGACGCTTTGTTGCACACTTGCAAATTATTAACAAGGCCTTGTGCTTGTCTTCCAAACTCAGCTGGGATGCCTCTAGGTCCTCTTTTTTGTGCCTAGTTTCTCCTTCCTCGCTTTTGGCTTGCCTGGCTGAGTTTGGCTAAACCTGTAACTTCTGTGATATAAGCATTAAAGTACCTTTGGGTTTCAAATGTTCTCCATCGTGGTGTTTCATGAAAAAAACCCCACAAACCTCTGATCCAATCTTCTCTTTCTTTTTTTCTCTTAAAGCAGGCTTTTTATTTTGCCCTCCTTCAATGTGCAGATGTTGTTTTTCTTATCATATCATGTGTGATAATGACATTTTCAGCTCTAGAGTACACAAGTGTGGCGCTTATAGAGTGTGTTTACATTTGATAGGGCAGAGAATTACATGTAACTGAAGTATTGTAAAATTGATTTTCCCTCTGTCTCCAGGTATTCTTCCTTCTCGTTTTAAATCTAACTTACTCTGTGATGCTAAACCAATTTGTCGGCACAAAACCTGACAGCAGAAGGCTTTAATACAGTAATACTTACATGTATTTTGTATGTAAGTAGATGGTTAGATTAGATATCTGTCTGTCTAGCTAATCTATCTAGCTAGATACATGGTGAAGGGTTTTTAGTCCTTTTTTACATTTGTAACCATGAGTTGGCTATTTTCTTACAGGTTTATGGGATAATTCCAGTTGGAAGGGATCTTAAAAACTCATCTAGTCCAACATCCTGATCAAAGAAGCAGCTGTAAGGTCAAAGTTGTCAGGGGAGTTTATCTAGTCACGTCTTGAAAACCTCCAAGGACTGAAACTGCACAACCTCTCTGGGGTGCCTGTTCCACTGCTTGACTGTCCTCATGGTATTTCCTTATAACCACTTGGAACCTCTCTTGCTTCGATTTCTACCCATTGTGTCTCATCCTCCTACCATGGACCATTCCATGACAACCTCCATGATTCCTCTGATAACCTCCATAGAGGTACCGTAAGGCTGCTAGGAGGCCTCTCTAAGCCCACACTCTTTTCCAGGCTCAACAAGCCCAGTAGCCTCATCCTGTCCTCATGGGGGCATGTTCTCCGTCCAGCCTCTGACCATCTTGGTGGCCCTCCACTGAGTGCACTCCACTTTAATCAATGTTACTCTTTCGTTGTGGTAGACAAAGCTGGGTGTAATGTTCCAGACATGGTCCACCAAGCGCTGAGTCGAGGGGAAGCAGTAATTTCCTTGATTTATTGGCCATGCTGCTGTGAATACTGCCCAGAAGACAGTAGCCTTGCTTTTTTTCTGGGGCACACTGCTGACACCTTCAGCTTCCTGTTTACCAGGATCCCCAGATCCTCTTTGGCAGAGCTGCTTGCCAGCCAGTCAATCCCCAGCCTGTACTTATCCAAGGGATTCTTCCTTTCCACATGCAGGGCTTTTCATATATCCTTGCCAAATTTCATAGGGGTTCTATAGGGCTGTTAACTCCATCCCATCTTAAGTATCTCTGTATGATGGCCCTGTTCTCAAGCTTATCATCTGGTCCCACCAATCTAGTGTCATCTGCAACCTTGAAGAGAGTGTGGGCAGCCCACTGTCTCCTCCTGGTCATTGATAAAGGTGTTAGAACTAACATCCATGTTGTTGTTACTAACATCCAGGTAGAATATAGCCCATTAATGAACCCTCTGAGCCTGACTGTACAACTGTCTGGTTTTCTACCTACCCAGATCATAACATCCTAACTTGGAATGCAAGAATACTTTGGGAGACAGATTTGAAAGCCTTTGAAAGCTGAGGTGAATGATGTCGTCTGCTCCCCCGTCGTCCATGGATCCAGTCACTTTGTCCTAGAAACAATCAGGATGTTCTGGCATGCTTTATCCTTGGTATAAATGCATGCTGGTTCTTCCCAGGTAGTTTATTCTCTGTAGCAAGACCAAAAATCTGTTCAGTGATTTTCCTGACTAACAGAAGCTGACTGAGCCCAAAAGGTCATCTTTTTTGGCCTTTTTTTGAAGATGACTGCGACATTTGCCTATCTCCAGCTGTCAGGAATCCCCCTGATCTCCATCACCTTTTCAAGATGATAGAGAGTGGTCTTGCAAGGACATGAGCCAGTTCTCTCCACTTTCTCTCGGAGACATCCTGCCTAGACCTGTGGATCTGAATGGACCAAGTTCTCTTCAGTAATCTCTGACTCGACCCTCATCCATCCACTTCACTCAGTTCTTCTCCCTGAACGCAGCCTCCAAGCATGGGGGCCTGAGAGACCTTGAGGGTCATAAATGAGGCAAAGAAGACATTGAACACCTCATCCTTATCTGTGTCTGCTATTGGAAATCATCCTTCAACAATTTCCCCCATTTTCCCCTTGTTCAGTCATTTACTGGTAATGCACCAGCAGAAGCTCTTCTTTTTGTCTTTGACATTCCTTGCAAATCTCCTGCTAATCTGGGGTTTTCCCAGCAGCATCCTGGCACTGAGCCTAGGTAATGATTCAAAATTTCTTCTTTGTAGCCCGTCCTTGCTTTGTTGAAAGACTGAGACACTTGGGTCTTTTTAGTCTGGAGAAGAGAAGGCTGAGGGGGGATCTGATCAACACCTATAAATACTTAAAGGGTGGGTGTCAAGAGGATGGGGCCAGTCTTTTTTCAGCGGTGCCCAGGGACAGGACAAGAGGAAACAGGAACAAAATTGAACATAGGAAGTTCCATCTAAACTTGAAGAGGAACTTCTTCACTCTAAGGGTGTCAGAGCCCTGAAAGAGGCGGCCCAGAGAGGTGGTAGAGTCCCCATCTCTGGAGACATTCAAAACCCTCCTAGATACTATCTTGTGCAACCTGCTCTGGGTGACCCTGCTCTGGCAGGGGGTTGGACTGGATGATCTCCAAAGGTCCCTTCCAACCCCATAGCATTCTCTCATTCTGTGATATGGTCTTCCCATATGCTGCACCTTTGCACCTGAGCTCTGTCATGAGTTAGCCACGAAGACAGGCTGCTCTCTTTATTTGTCTGTTTGTCTCCCAGCATGTTGGGTTAGACCCTTCCTGCACTTGGAGGCTGCTGTCCTGAAAGACCTCCAGCATCCCCGAGCTCTTCTTCTGTCACGTTCCCAGGACTGACACATCCAATAACACTGCTGACATTTCTTGTTGCGGATCCACAACGGGATTTGTGGTATGCCTTATTGAGCAACTGCCTTTTTGCTTGTTTACAACTCATTTCTTGTATTACTTGTTATATGAATGTCAGGTTTTAAAATGTAATAATCACTTAACATCATTTGAACCTTAATATTCCCTGGCTGAGAAGGCACTGGAGCTATGTGCAAATAAAACGTGTTCGTGCTGCCTAATTCCTATCAGAGTTACGGCACTGTTCCACAGTATCTCTGCTGGATGAACCAGAACTGGCACATCCATTGATTTCTACCAGCTGTTTTCTGCCAATTCCAGTTCCTGACAGGTAGCAAGCTGTGTAGCTGGCAGCAAAGAATCTCAAACAGTTCAAATATGCCCCAGGGAGGGCAATTGCTTACCCTAAGCCCATCAAGGAATCGCTATTATGCTTCACAAGATACATATACATTCGCCACATCTGTCTCCTATTATTTGTTCTCGGAGCTGACAAAGGACTGAGATAAACATGTGCCTTTTTAATACCACGCAAGAACAAGGTGCTTGTAAAAGACAAACGTTGTAGGCATCTCGGTGAACAATTTCATAATGAAACTTCTTTTGTATACTCCGTGAAATGTTTCTGTAGCTGAACTACACTTTAACTATAAAAGACCAAATCATCCATTTAAATACCAAGACAGCCTATTCAAGTACTTTAAATCTAAATTTGTTCATTTTTCATCTGGTGCTTTGACAGTCTCACAACACAGTACAAGCAGCCTTAATCTGGGGACCTGCTGCCTTCTTCAGTTCCTTTTTGATTTCTCTGAGAGCTACCCTCACAGAGAATGAACCGACCAGAGGATGCTGGAAACTGCTTTCTGAAACATTAATGGGTTTGCAGCAAGCCACCGTAGCTTGACAAGCTGCCTCTCCTCAAATGAACCATGCAACTGACCACATTCTTGCTCTCTGTGTGGAAAGACTTCTGCCTTGGCTTTGGCTTTTGTAATGAGGTAAAAACATCCATGTCAGATGATAAGGGGTAGATTTTTAAGCCATGACAGCGCAGCTCCTTGTCATTCCCTTGTCCTTCTCCATCTTGCTTCAGGTACAAGTGAGGTGATGGACTCAGAAGATGTTTTCTACCCATCTCTGCTTTGGAGGTGAATAGGGGATGAAGGATGGACAGTCCTGTACAAAGTGAGCTTTATTAGGTAAAGCAAAGACATGTTGTGGTGGAACTATTAATATGTCTCTGTGGGAGAGCTTATTTTGGTAGTAGGCTTACGGGTCTCCAAGCCTGTCCAGTGAGTGCACCTTTAAGATCTTGAATCAGTTGACAGCCATTAGTATAAATTCCTGCTTCATCTCCAAACCAAAACTGCAGTAAGAGATCAGGCATTTGAAGAACAAATATGCAGGTGCCTTCTACCTAGTAAGATGGTGCCGGATCTAGCACGTCAATATCTGGTGTTATGTAGAAGAAAGACGTTTGGGAAGCTTCCTGTTGGCTTCATTTAGAACTGTTCATGTTCAGAGGCCCAGCATTTGTAAGTAATGTGGATTTCCCCCCCCCCCCCCCTTTTTTTTTTTCCTTTTGCTTGAAGGCTAAGCAGAGAGTACAGATGCTCACTTTGTAACTGATTTGGAGTGACAGGGGTTTAGTGTAGCCCTGCAGTTACTGACCTGAAGCATTCATGATTCTGTGCCTTAAGCAAGAAGGAATAAATTATTCTACTACCTTTCACTGTCATTTTAAATCTGTAAAGGAACCGTGCAGTATAAAAACTTTAAGACTGTGATTCTATTGTTAACATATGATTTCTTTAAATGAGCTGTCAAAGATTAAAACAAGCTGTTGCCCAGTGCAAGTGTTGTTATTATTTTTTCAATCAGAAACCAATAAAACATTTTATAACAGGATTCTAAAGTGTATTTGTTAATTACAGTGATCATATAGTCTTTCAAATGCTAATGGTCTGACTCAAATTTCACTTTGTTTAGTTGTGTTAGAAGTTATGATTAAAGAATGGTATAGCTTTATAGTTGTTTTACTGCCATCTGTGTGCACCAGGCAATAACTATGTACAGATGGTTGTGATTCAGAGACAGGTTGCCACATGCAAAAAAAGTATGTTTCAGTTATTTTAATAAGATTTATTGCAGCAGTCACAGTTAAATGCTTGAACCTTAATGATAATTGCTACTAATCCTTCAAGAAAAATGATCAGAGTTCAGTAAACCACAAGGAGCAGATTTTGCTGTAAACTTCAGAAATGTCTCACCACAAAGGTATGATTCATGTTTTCATTTTGTATTTACTCTACCCCCCACATCCTTTCTTTCTTGATCATTTATTCCTATACCTTTGCTCTTGAGACATTTATATGAAAAGGCAGGAGATCATTTTCTCATTCTCTGTTGTCCTTCCCAAGTATCAATAATTATTTATGTTGAAACACTTGGAGGCTCCTGAAGTAATTAAAATAAATGGGAAAAAATCTGACAGAAAAAACAGATGATATCTTACAAAACTCTTCCTTTGTATTAGTGATCGGGCCACATTCAAACCCCAGACGTGGCCTTTTGCTTCTGTTTCTGTGATGGAAGTGGTGGTTTGGATTCTGTGTCTGGGTTGGCGTCTTACATCTGTACTTGACTTCTCTACTCACTAGTCACTTCCAAAATATGATAGTCCAGGCCTAAACTTGGAGAACCTTTGCAGTGTCCTAAGGATTTGCAGTTTTTCTTTCAATATGATTCCTCAGTTGTTTTTAATTTGGACTGGTACTTTTTTTTTTTTTTTTTTTTGTGGCTGGGACAAGATCTGACGTACAACCGATAGAGAGAAGCACGGGAGAGCCAGAAAAGGTCAGGAGCCCAGGAAAGTTATGCCAATTTATTTTTACATCCCTGTCACAGTTCAGTTTTCACTTGTGATGTTACAGAAATCTGGAATTATAGCGCATACATGTAAGATAGCAAAAGTGCAACAGATACTAGACATCCATCTTGAAGACTTCAGGAGGGAACACGCTCGTTGTTGACATGAGTCTTCTGCTCACTGTTGGTGTTGAGTTTGCTATGTAAACTCCTATCACCAGCTACACCATGGATTGCTCTAAGCAGTCACAGAGAAATCACAGCTATTGTGGCACTATCATTTACTAGGAGTGGCTGTAGCCCCAGTATCAAGTGGTTCAGTGTCAATCTGTTTTGCAAAGTAGCGGCTTTCTTAGCGTCTAAACTCTAATATAATGAAAATAATTGGAGTACCATGTAAAAGAAGAATGTTTTCATTTTCCCCCTTCTTGTGTGTAACCTCTTTTTCTTTTGTGGGACTCTTGCTTTCCAGATGAATTTCAGGACTAGAAATAAAAAAAAAAAAAAAGCAGAAAAAAAAAAAAGAAGGGCAGCAAAAAATGACCTTTTCTCTCATCTTTCTGTATCTTGTGAAATACAGTTTTGCAGTGCCCCAAGGTGAGGAAAGTTGTCACTTTTTGTCTGCATGCATTATTGTTCTCTGCCACCATGAAGTTGCATTTAGGGGAAGGGTGCTAAATCCTATTTTCACTCAAGGCTGTGATAAAACAGACGGAGAAGCTACCTCAGTTTCTGGATCGTTGACTTTCTTGTTGCTGGTTAAAAGGAAACAGTTACTAAAGAAGAATTTTTTAACAGTGTCCTGCCAGCTTATAAAATGATATGTTTACAGGCACTTTGGTCTCCAAAATAATTCTTCTGAAATTCTCAGTGGCATTAAGAGGAGTAAACATTTTAAGCTTCTCTTTTGAACTGAGAATATTTAAACTAGAGTACATTGATGGTGGTTACTGAAACCACCTAAGACAATGGTTTCACGGGCATTTTAATACTGTACACCATTTTTGATTACACTTGATAGCTTGGATAAAAACAGTGTTTTTTCTTAGCTGATACCCGTGACTGTTTAAATTAAAAAGCAGTATTTAGAAAATGTTTCGACACACTTTTGAACCCTCTAAAGGCATACCTGTAGAAGCTGATGACTGAAGCAGGTTCAGGTAAAGGATGGCACAGTGCAGGTCAGACTTATGGCTGCCTTATGGTCTTTACCACTTGCCAGCACCTTGCAAAAGCTTCTCCTGTAGTTGTTGGTGTTTGACTTTCCAGTCTGGAGAACTGCGGGAAGAGCATGGAGTGGAGGAAGAGAAAAACACTGACGCTGCCAGGATTCCCAAGTGCCCAGGAATTAGATCTTTTTTATGGCTCTGTTCAGCTGTGCAGAGAAACTGGAAGATGCCAAAGAAACGGCCTTGGGTTCCATTGGGAGCTCCACTGGGAGATTTAAGCTGTAAAATTGTGCTGTGTTTCCTTGGCCTGCTCTACACAACATGCCACAGATCAGCAAATGGGATGGTAAGACCCAGGAGAGGCAGGTTACACCTTGCACTAGGGTTAGATGTGCCGTTAGGAGACAGCAACTCTTTTATTTAGAAGTTGTGGAAGCACCCACTGCCCGACTGGAAATTTCCAGCCATACTGTCAATTGGGCTTAAAGTCATACTCTAACCTGGAATATTTAGGGGGTTTTAAATGAGCACGCAGAGGCTCCAGAGAAGACTGCATCCCTCTCTGTCCTAGCCTTACCTGCTGTGTGTCTGTCTCTATGTACAATAGTCTATAAATATGTGTGAGCATCTGTTACTGTATTCCTTCCCGTCTTCCCTCCACAAGCCAAGATTTCCATAGTCTGCTGCCATGGCACTTGTATATGACATTTTGAATGCATGAAGTGCAAAAGCATGACATTTTGAATTAGAAATTAATTTAACAAACGTGTCTGTGGAAAAACGTTTGGATCCTCAAAATTTGTCAAATGATATTTTGAAAAGTTAAAAAGAAATTGCACTAAATGAACTGAGGAAAGTTTAATGAAAAAGTTGAGAGGAAAAACGTTCACCACTTGAGAGGCACCACAAACCTAACAGAGAGGACATGAAGCTGATGAAGGGCATCAGGCAAGACCCTCCTTAGTGCTGCTGTTTCATATCTGTTCATCCTTTTCTGGTTGAACTCTTTTTGGGTAAAGACACTCACAATAGATAGTCTCCAATGGTGGCCCAGTCTCGGCTGTAAACTTGATTGCAATAGTCCCTGCAAACTAGTGTAGTGTAAGTAATAATTATTTAATGTTTCTGAGCTGCTGTAGCAAGTTAAAAATAAGTTAGTTGAGGATGGGCAAAGTTGTCAAATTATGTAAGTATGCAGATGGAAATGATTTGCAAATTCAATTGGCTTGCAAGAAAAATCGATGCAAATAAGTACATATATTTAGTTATAACACATGTCACGTAGAAGCTCAAGACTGGTGACCTTGGTTATTAGATTGGCCTGTTCTAGAGTGAATAAAAATTAAGGCATCCTTGCGTGTTATTATAATAAGTACTATTTTTTTTTTAACTTTTTGAAAATGAAATTTTAGAAGGGACTATATAACATGAAGAAGATCAAATCTCAAGTGTGGGTGCCAGTCCTGTTTTTGGATCCACGAAGATGGAGGCTAACATTGTGCTAAGACCCAATTAAGACTCCAGAGATTTCTTCTGCAGCTTGCTGCAGGTATCTGCTTGCAGGATTGGGGGCCATATGGTGGCCATAGATAAAGGAAACGAGTTTACGCTTTAGGTGGTACTGGAGGTTTTTCTTTACATCTTGAAAGCAGAGAGTATTTCTGCCTCTTCCTGGGACTGGTAAGGTGCCCCTCTCCAAGATGCTCTGGGGGGGCAGTGAGTGGACAGGGTTTGCCTCTTCACTGCTGAAATCAAAGGGACACAGCTGTCTGGGAGTCAGAAAGCACCTCTGCCTCTCTCCCTCTGAGCAGCAGAGATTAGGAAGAATAGGACCTATTGTGCATCCACTCTTTTGATCCTTTTTTTTTTTTTTTTTTGTTCTTTCCGTAGCTCAGGATTTCACAATGTGTTTTAGAATAAAGAGTTTCACTGAGATTGTTTGGGTGATTTCACATTGGGAGATTTCTTCAGTGGAGATCTTCTCCCAGGCTTCTGGCACACACCTCTGCATTGCCATGAACTCTTCTGTCACACCGTGGTCTGACATTTGATGCATGTGTAACATCAGCATCCCTCATTATTGCGCAGTGTACAGTGGAGTAATATATTCATGTTTATTAATTTAAAATCCTGTTTGCTATGAGCAGTAATATCACTTAGCTACAGTCATTTTCCACTTCATTTGGTATTCTACTAATTTTAACTGCATGAGACTATTTGCTAGTCTGGCAGCTAAACCTTCTATCTTCTTTGTGTTTCTTTTAATTAAATTACGTTTTGTTAAAACTTTTGACAGAAGCATATAAGATTTTAATATCTGACCCCTTTGAGATCTCCCAATCTTAGCCCAAACTTTTGTTTTGTCTCTGTAGGCAAATTCTATGTACTTCACAAACTGCACCGTTTCTGTGCAGGAACTCTGTTAATCCTTTTTATTTTCCTTTTACATCCAAGTTTTCTCTTTATCTTCCTGCTCCCAGCCTCAGCCACAAAATCGCAGTGTGGTTGAGGATAGGAAGGGACCTCTGGAGGTCATCTGGTCCAACCCCCTGCTCAAGCAGGGCCACCTAGACCCGATTTCCCAGGACCATTTCCAGGTGTTTTTTTAATATCTCCAAGCACTGAGACTCCACAGACTCTCTGGGAACAGTCCCAGCTCTCTCAACCTTTACTCATAGGAGAGATGCTCCAGTCCCTTGCTTATCTTGGTGGCCATTAGTTGGACTTTGTCCAGTCTATCTATGTCTTCAACTGGCGGGCCCAGAATGAGACCCAAGACTCCTGTCCAGCCACCAGTGTACCCCTGGTTCCTCTGTGTGCCTAATTTTACTACCCTCCCTTTGTATTTTTTTTGTTTGTGCTGTCTTCAAACTATTTTCTGTTTATGCTCAGCAAACCGTGCTGCAATGATATTGTGGAAGAGTCTGGAAGTCTTCTAGAGCTTGTAATCTGGTCATGAGCAATTGACATGCAGGTGGGAAGCAGAGGAAAGGCTGAGAAAACCTACATAGAGAGAGGAATGGTTTGATTATAGGACAAGTAAGAGATTTCAGTAGATAGCATGTTGAGAAACTATATGTGCCAATGCAAATTGCAAAATGCATATACAAATCTGCAAACTATTTTTTTTTAACTGACCAAGGTCTTTTCATTTCTGCTTTTCCCACTCCCAGCCTAGCTCTCATCCTTATGTCATCTAGTTAAAGTTTCTACTTTTACCGCAATTAAGCACTTTTGAAAATTTTCAAATGCCCGTATTTGTCAAGGTTTGATTTGGTGTCACGGTA
Source organism: Tringa tobata (assembly GCA_033628505.1). NCBI lineage: Eukaryota > Metazoa > Chordata > Aves > Charadriiformes > Scolopacidae > Tringa > Tringa tobata. The sequence goes on from JAHREE010000489.1 coordinate 1,184,742, forward strand.
TTTGACAGTTGGGTTGGTTTTAGTTTCACCAAAAATCTTACCAGAGGAAGAAACGTTCCTTTTTAAAAACAGGGTATCAGAAGCAAAGGGAAGCTATATGTTGCCCAAAGTTAAAACAGTAAGGTTATGACAAAGAATTGCAAATAACCTGCAGCTCTGAGCCAAGAAATGATACGATTCTTTTCTGCTAAACTTATTAGATGTAAGCATCCTGACTTCTGTTTTAAGAAAAAAGTACTTAAACAGGGTCATACAGAGGTCAAAAAGCAAGCTCATTAAGTGAGGAAACTGGAGCAGCCTGCTCTGCATGTTCAGGCAGTATAAGCATTCCAGAAAGGTACAAATTCATACAATCTCTCTGTGAAACAGCTACCCAGAGAGTACGGCTATTTCTTGTTTTCATTCCTTTTCTGTACTTGGTCTCTGCAGGATGGTGTGAGCTTTTCCGGATGCGTTTGTTGTCCAGGACTTGCAAAAACTGCTTCTCTTCCTCAGCCTTGTTTCCCTCTGCCCAATCATATTTATCTGGTTCTCTCTCGTCCTTTCCCCCCCCCCCGTATATTCACAAACAGGCTCAAGATCAACTTAAGTATGTTGAAACTGAGTATCTGCATAGATAAAGTTACCAGGGATGTCATCAATGACAATTTGACATGCTTTTTTTGTAGTCATGGAGGAGTTAAAGTTTTTCTGATTATTCCTTGGTGAGTCCATTTGTAAATCCACCTACCACTGCCACTGTGATCCAAACATTATTTGAGTTCAGTCGTTTTCTCCACAGGATACTCTGTCCCCCTCATCTCTGTTGTCGATGCTGTTTTCTTCCACTTCATCAGAAATCTATCCTTTTACTGACCTTCCCATATCACGCCATCTTCCAGTTACTTTTCCGCCTTTGCTCTGTATTTTTTCAAAGTCTCTGCACAATTATGTTTGGACCTACCCATCAGATCTCCTTGCTTTGCCCTTATTTGTAGGTTCCCTTAATTTTTCCAGATCTTTGGGTCCTTTGAGATTTCTTTGGCCTCCCCTACAATGTATTGCCTAGTTCTGTAAGCCAAAACCTCCTTTCTTCTCCTTTCTTCGGAAGACACACATCCCTTTCAAAACAAATGCTAATAGTCAAAACTGTTCTTTGCCCCATGACAGCATAAAACAGGAAATGAGGAAAGGATCCAGGCAAGAAAATCAAATAACGTGCAGTTGAGTAACAGGAAGCATG
>JAHREE010000489.1:1195003-1220182 GCA_033628505.1 Tringa tobata
ATGGGGGAGAGAATCGCAAGAGTAAAAGTTAGAAAACTCATGGGTTGCAATAAGAAGAGTTTAATGATTTAAATAAAATATAATAATAATAGAAATAATAATAATTAATAAAATTTTAATATTAATGGCAAAATAATTGTAATGAAAAGGAAAATAACAACAACAACAAAAATTATAAATAAAACCCAAGGAAAGATAAGTGATGCAAATGAAAAAATTCCTCACCACCAACTGACCAGCGCCCAGTCTGTTCCGAGCAGCAGTCTGCCCCTCGGCCAACTCCCCCCAGGTTATATGCTGAACATGATGCCATATGGTATGGAATATCCTTTTGGCCAGTTTGTGTCAGTTGTCCTGGCTGTGTCCCCTCCCAGCTTCTTGTGCATCCCCAGCCTTCTCACTGGCAGGTCATGAGAAGCTGACAAATCCTTGACTTGGTGTAAACACTACTTATAGGCAGCTCAAACATCAGTGTGTTATTAACATTATTCTCATACTAAATCGAAAACAGAGCAATATACCACTTACTAGGAAGAAATAACTCTATCCCAGCTGAAACCAGGACACTAATCTAGTGACCTTTTATGATTGAGTGACTGCATATGTGGACAAGGGGAGAGCCACAGATGCAGTCTACCTAGATTTCTGTAAGGCCTTTCACATAGTCTCATGGACCATCCTTACCTCTAAATAAGAGACATCTGGATTTGATGGAGGGATTGATAGATGGATAAGGAATTGGCTGGATGAACATGTCCAAAATCCTGCAGTCAGTGCTCAACGTTCAAGTGTGAACCAGTAACAAGTAGCATCCCTCAAGGATCTGTGCTGGAACTGATACTATTTAATCTTCATAAATGGCATAGACAATGGGAATGAGTGCACCCTCACCAAGTTTGCAGATGACATCAAGCTGAGTGGTGGGGTTGACAAGCCTGAGGGATGGGATGCTATCCAGAAGGACCTTGACAAGTTGGAGAACTGGTTCCTGTGTGAACCTCATGAGATTCAACAGGGGCAAGTGGAAGGTCCTGCACCTGGTTTGGGGCAACCCCAGTATTAATACAGGTGGGGTGATGAATTAATTGAGAGCAGACCTGTAGAGAAGGACCTGGTGATAATGGTGGATGAAAAACTGGCCATGAGCCAGCAATGTGCACTTACAGCCCAGAACACGAGCCGCATCCTAGGCTGCAACTCCAGCACCAAGGCCAGTAGGTCAAAGGAAGTGGTTCTCCCCCTCTGCTCCTCTTTAGGGAGACACCCCTCCCTGCAGTGCTGCCTTCAGCTCTGGGGCTACCAACATCAGAAGGCCATGGACCTATTGGAGAAGGTCCTGGGGAGGCCATGAAGATGGTCCAAGGGCTGGAGCCCATCTACTGTTAGGACAGACTGAGAGAGTGGGGGGTGTTCAGCCTGGAGAAGAGAAGGCTCGGGGGAGACCATATTGTGGCCTTTCAGTACTCAAAGGGGGCTTTTAAGAAAGACAGAGAGACACTTCTTACCAAGGCCTGTCGTGATAGGACAAGGGGTAAGAGTTTTAAACTGGAAGAGGGTAGATTTAGAAAGGCTATTAAGAAGAACTCTTACAGTGAGGGTGGTAAGACACTAGCACAGGTTCCCAGAGAAGTTGTGGACACCCCAACTCTGGAAGCACTCAAGTTCAGGTTGGATGGGGCTTTGAGCAATGTGATCTACTGGAAGATGTCCCTGCCATCTAATTCACCCATGTCCCCGGGGTGGGTGGATTAGATGATCTTTTAAAGTCCCTTCCAACCCAAGCCATTGTGGGATTCTCTGATTCTAAAAAGGGATGTTTAAAACCAAGATGAAATATTAGAACTACTGAAACACGCGTTACTCATTTTTCAAGGGAAGATGTGTCTTTTATCAGTCTGGAAGGTTCAGATAGATACAAGAATAGCATAAGACAATCCTTAGGAAAATCCCTAGACATTTTGAATTGCCTGTTTTAGGGTCTTTGGGCCAGCCAAGATTAGAAGATAGCGATTTTTCCTCTTGCGAGGAAAAAATACAGAGAAGTTAATCAAGTCATTTTTGGGTCTACCTTAATAAAATTGAAAGGACCATAGATCTTTTTTTGAGATTTGTGTGATGGTGTGTACTATGTAATTACTTTTAAACATTATTATTATATTTACCATGTTATTATTGTTACTTTTATTAGCAATAATATTGTGAGTTGTTTGTATTACAAACAGACAAAGATCACACATAAAAGCAATACGTTGTATCTTTCCAGTAGCATTATGAAGGATATGAGGAGGGCAAGGTTTTATTTAACAGGGTCATGGAAGATGATGTCTCAGCAATCAGGATGTAGGTTGGTTTAGCTATGAGGATGAATAGATAAGACAGTATATATTGGAGATTTTTCCTTACGCAGGAAGAATCATCACACTTAGCTACAGCCTAGAATTGAAGCTTTAGGAGGGGGACCTAATCAAAAATGATGCCCAAATTATCAGTATGAGGATGGGTGTGGTTTCCACAGCTTCTGAGAAGAAAATGATAAACCTAAGAGGCTGAATTCAGACACATATAATAATTTTGGCTTGTTGTTATTTTGTGTCATAGAACCATAGAATGGTTTAGGTTTGAAGTGACTTGAAAGATCATCCATTTCCAACCCCCCTGCCATGGGCAGTGATACCTTCCACTAAACCAGGCTGCTCAGAGCCCCATCTAGCCTGTTGTTTAGGTTTTTTAAATAAATAAACTGAGATTGAGACCTTAATCAAAATTATGAACTTCAAGTATTTGAGAAATACGATTCCATTAGTTCAGACTTTGCAATAAAACATAAACAATAGCCATGAAAACCTGGCATTTCTATGACTGGAAATTCCAATGATTTAGTGTTTGTGTTGGCCTTGTGTTGGTAAGTGATGGGACATCTGCGTGGACATTAGGAGTTTTCTTTGGCCATGTTGACATTACGTTGAGAACTGGACAGACAGAAGAGTGAAGACTACACCTGGGCCTATATTCCTTGAATCCTGTTTGAATCCATTTGTGCTTGACGGTATCCTGAGACAAAGGTTGCATCTGCTTATTTGCACGACACGTTTGGTTCCTTTTGTTTGCGCTAAACAGACATTCTCCAGATGCCTGTTAGTTCTCAGGTGAAATAACTCGTAATTATTCTCTAAATGCTCCACTGTACCCTTAATGGTTGTACAGATCTTTGCTCTATCATTCCCTTCATTGTTATGTTTAGGTTCTTTTCCCTCAATAGATTCCTATTATGCCTTTCCTTATGGAAAACTGGTTCCTGCATTGGATCATTCTTTTGTCCAGTTGAGTGTCATAACCCTATCTTGCTCTATGATACTTTTCTGAGTTGGAGTGACTAAATTTGAAGTAATATTTAAGATGTGAGTTTATTCAGGACTTCCTAAAATAATTTTCTGCTATGTGACACATTTTCTGTTTGATTCTTAAGACCATTCTTAATATTTTTTAACATTACATTTGACCTTTGTAATGCTTTCCAGCATTTTCAGAGAGCTCTTTCCCAAGTAGCACTAATATAGAGCCAAGGAACAGGGATGTTTATGAGCATTAGTTTTTTTCCCCGTGTGATGAGTCACAGAAATGATAGGGCAAAAGGGATTGTGTCATTGATGGCATTAAAGATATTTATTGTATGAACAGGAATAAGGATGAACAGGAAAAGGTCATTAAAGACTAACAGAGCTCTTACCACAGTGCAAGTAGGATTGGGACTATCAATGTTGGATTCAGAGAAGATTAATTTCATCACACAATGAATACAAAGACCTCATTAAATTATTTTGAACAGAAACAGAGGAGAGCGAACACTGGCTATCAGAAGAAGTAAAAGGAACTGGATTTTGTTGTTTGCAGGTAGATTGTACCTTCCTAATCAAGGTACCATACTGTGCATTGGCTTTCCATTTAACACAGATCTATCCTACTTGTGATCTATTGGTCCTGGTACGGGACTAGTCCTCACACCAGCAGGAACTTTTCCAACCACCGCCTTCCATTGCAGTGCTCTATTGTGGCAATAAGATTGCCTGCCCATAACAGACTTCCAATACTGCCAGAGCCCAAAACTTCAAAGCAGTCACATCCAAACTGCCTGGAACCCCGTAATGGCTGGAGGAAGAGCAAAAGAACCAGCCAGCAGAAAAAACAGCCACCAAAACTGCTATTTCTGCTATATTCTGGGCTGGATGCAAAACTTGCTTTATGCTGAAACGTTCTTATAGCAGCACACTGTACCTACTTCAACATTTTTCACCCTTATAGCCAATAACCTATTCATTAAAAATAATTCTAAAATACATATTGCTAGTGGGGAAGAGAGATCTGGTTGTCACTGTTTCTTTTGTGACAGCTTCAGTTGTAGTAGTGAAAAATAATATATTTATCAAGAAAGATGGGTTCATCATTCTACTTCTGCTATATTATGCAGTGGGTTTACATCCTTTTTCTTCCTCCTCTCCAGAACATAGCTATGTCAGAAATGCCAGAATACAATTAGTTAATTAACAAATTTATAGACTACTTTTATCCCATTTCAGTAGCGAAAACATGAGTTGCCTAATTAAGTAGAGTTAAGACACTGAATTTTTTTCTAGTTTGACATGGATGCCCTGAAGAAAATCAGTATTTATTGCAGTAATTACCATTTTCTGCTGGGCTGTTTTAGAACTGATCTCAAACACTTTAGTTTTAAAGTTAAGCAATTTGTGATAAGCAGTGCCATCTGTATGTACAGCTACTGTGGATGCTAGATAAGCAGACTGGCAGGTAGGGTATTATACAGTATCACATTTAAACTAGGTGGTTATATTATTAGTATTAGTACTTTCTGAAATTGCATGCCTTTTTAAAATAAAATGGATTATACTATTACTTGTCCTCTTTTAGCAGATGTATTTAACGTTTTAGTTATGAAATATTTGATGGGAAAGCTCACTGGGGAGATTCTTGGCACTTGAAATCAAGTTCACTTGTAAGGTGGAGAAGGAATTTTAATAATTGCAGCAAAGGTAATTTGATACATTCTTAGCAATAAGTAAGCCTATGACAGCATACTTATTGCCACAAATCAGACTAAAGGCTCTATTCATGAATGAATCATGTCCCGTTTACCCTCCATTTTTATGTAGTGTAAGTTTAATGGAAATATCTTGTCATGTGTCTTTTGTGTAACATGTTTCAACATTACACTCGGTCCTCTGTGGCTTAGACGTGTAACAATACCTTTTTTAAAACCCTGACACCAAAAAAAAAAAGAAAAAAAAAAAAAGAAGGAGGTGCTAAACATGAGTAAAATAGAGAGAAAAACTTTAAATGAGTTTGTAAAACTTTTTTGCTGAAAACCACTGAGTTACAGTTCTACTTTATGATTTTCAATTCCCAGCATTAATTTAGCCCAGGAAACTAGGAGAAAACTTGCATGATCTTGGGCAACTGCAGGATCTGCACAGGGTGAAATAGATGGAGCAAGAAAGGGATCCTCTTTCTGCAGCTACTTTCTCATATCTCATTTTTCGTCATCTTTCTCCTTCTGATTTTTTTTTCAAACCTTATTTTTGTTAAGGACGGGTTAGACACAAATATATCCAATGCATTTAGCCTGTTATTAGGTAAAGGCATGAAATAGACTAGAATTTGGGATGAACCAACAAACAAACCTAGAATTACATACCTCTTTTTGTCTGACTCTTGGTTATGATTCAATATTTAAAAAAAAATAAAAAAAAAATTATACCCTAGTTTTAAACCTTTTTTTTTTTCCCCAGAGAATTCTCATTCATACTTGTTGAATTTGTAATATGGGACACCGCATTGGTTTTAATCTAGAATATGTACAGAATAACAGCATTTTCGTGGCATGAACACTAGGGGAACCGCAGCAGAGGATCATGTTATTTTCTAGGCAGCGAGTCACCTCCATATGTAGCTTTATCCTCCCCATTTCCATACCAGCTCTTTATCCTCCATGTTGCTTTTCTTTTGTGTTCCTTCCAGACTGGACCCCTTCTGCCCCAGAGGGGTCCTCTACCTGCCATTTGCATCTGCACCATAAATATTTTATATGGCCCACAATGCTTTATGCATATTTTAACTGAACAATGCCCATTTTGTAAATTGTCTGTCAGTATGATGTATGCCCGGTTATGGCCATGAAAAATGCGCTCAGTATTGCAATAATATCAAAATATCAGTTGTGTCGTGTCCCCCCTCCCCAAATTTGGTGAATTTTCCTGCCAGTGCTAAGAAAGTAGAAATAGGCTGGAATTTCTGAGGCCTGGCTTCTGAGGAGATGTGATGAACTGTGTTGGTTTCCAGGAGTCTGCATAAATATGCATGGCCGTTCTGCCGAGTCCTACTGGCAACCGGACCAGGTGGGTCTCGTTAGCTCCAACTCAGGAGGATCAAAGGTAGATGTCCAAAATGAACTTGTGTCTGTTTGCAGCGGTGAGAGGTTTAAAAGCTCACTCTCTGTTTAATATTTGCAAGCAACACTCCAGGATACACTGCAGCATACACCACGGTACAAAGGAAATATCAGTTCTTTCATGGCAATTTAGCGATTCACGCGTCCATATAGCTATGTTCTAAGCACCACAGGTTTGGGTTTTTTTTGCACAATTCTAACAAAATCGTGCTAAACAGGCTTATGTCTGCTGGTTTGAGAGGTGTCAAACATTACTAAACATTTCAGTCATGCACCAATAAACAGGTTTTTTTGTGCGGTCCCTGACAGTGTGTAATAAGTGAAACAGTTCTGAAATAAGTGGTGGACCTGGTAAGACCTGAGGACCTTTTAGGAAGGAAATAAAAGACATGTTTCTCAATCAGGCTTTCACTATACATCCTAGCTTTTGGAGCAATTCTGGTAGTGTACTTTTCCACTATTTCATACTAAGAATTATTTGTGCAGGTTGTGAAAGGGACAATTTGTTAAACAGGAGCCAGGGCCATATGGAAAACTCTTCTCCTATTTAAAAAAATCCGCTAGAAGACATCCATGAGGAATGAATCCCCGAGAGTGGGTATTGCCTACTCCTCAAAAACCTTCCCCTCACCTAGTAAAAAAATAACACCCCCAAATCTCTCAGAATATGAACAAAAGAGAAAATAGTTTCTCTGGTTATTCATGTAAATTTTTATGCTCTCAATCATATGAACATGATTGTGGTTTTTCTTTTGTTGATATTATGTGTGATTTTTAATATTGATAAGAAGAACCGTGCACAAAACCTCTCCATTCCTTTAAAAGTGGCTTCACTGAATTTAGAAGAATTTCGCATAGCATTGTGGCTACACCAACAGGCTGTTGATAGGCAATTTTTACTGTAGTTGTAAACCTCCAAAAAACTTGCCAATTAGCTGAAAAGCATTATCTTTCTCCTGCTTGAATGCTATGTCCTGCTTATATTGCCGTGTTTAAAACAGATATGATAGCAAAATAATTTTATATGCTGTATACTTTTACTACGCAACACATACCTGTGTTCTTCTTGGTACTAAATTTGTGGTGAAAAGTCACCGAGTTGTTATGTGGGTGTTCATAGTGCCTTTTTATGTGCATTGATTAATTTTACATTCTTTATACCATAAATCAAGGTAATAAGGAGAATTTTCAAATGTGCCACTGCAAATATATCTTTCACACTGCCTTTGTTCTATTTATAACCTTGTTTTTCTGTACATAAAGTGTTCTTATATACTGTAGAGTAGCTGATGTATAGTAATGGGTGTAGAGCTGTAAAAGTCTCTCTTGGCACTCTTAACATGGCCAGATTATTACTGTGTTCTCCGATTCAGCTAGATGTGTTCAAGGATCTTCTCTGGTCTGAAAGGTCAGCTGCTTTTAGTTGTGCACTGGTAGAATACTAATACTGTCCTTATTCAAATTACCTGCTACAGTACTTATTAAATTGATGGCCTTGTGCTCTAATTTAATACTGTCGTCGTTCAGAGGCAGGTCGCAGCTGCACTCTGTGCTGAATTAGGTGGTGCTGAGGCAAAGTTCAAGCAGAAACCATAGTTTTGGGCTGCATTTTCCCACTAAATTAGCAGTCAGATGCAGTGTATAATTAATTAGCACAAACCAGGGAAAGCTTGTCATTTAATAAGCCTTTTTTATTTCCACATTACACAAACAGTGGGAATTGATCCATTAAGTGCCTAGCTATTAATGCTGTTTAATGTATGTCTGGTTGTTAAATTGAGATGTCTAGTTACATACGTTCAGTATTTAAGAGCTCCTCACAGATTGTTCGGTGTTTGCTGAGATTTTAAGTCGTGTTCCACAAATCAATAATGGCTTCATTAATGAATTTGAACATTACTGGTTCAGATAAACGGATCTGAACTGCATAAAAAAGAAATGCTCTCTGTTTTTCTGGTAGCCAAGACAGAGTGGTATTTATTTTCTTGTCCTAAATATTAAATATTCTGCTTATATCATGCCATTTGTACTCCACATTACAGCCTTCCCTCCCCACAGCCTCCCCCCCCCCCCATAATCCTTGTTCATAATTGCCTAAGGCATTGTATAACTTTATCTCTTCAGAGTTCTACGTGTTATTAAATGTGCAGAATAATACATTTCAACAACCCCTTCAAGATGTCTGCAGGAGCACAGAGGATTGCTGTCCTTAAGAAAGAGTAAAAGTGAAGTATTCGAATCGCCCTTATTTCTTGACAGCTGTATTTCTGTACTGGAAATAGCTGTGCTCAGCTTAGTCTTATAATATTCTAAAATATAAAGGTTTTAACACTCCATATATACTATAAGCAATGTGCTTCTAGAAGAAATGTATGTTGGCAATGAGTCATTAGACTAACTGCCAAATATAACATGAAAACATGTCTGTTTTGCTCCTGTATGTTTATTCCACGTGGGAGGTGGGGAAACGTGATATTTTGTTTTGGGGTTCTGTAGGTAGAATGCAGTGATCTGGCTTACTCGAAACAAATGGCTGGAGATGAACCCTGACTAAAGGCTCAAAACCGGGGAATATTCTCCAAAATTTCCATCCGAGGAAGGCGACGCAGTTTTTCCACAGCAGGGGGTAAAGGCTGCACTCTCTTCACAGCCTCTCTCCTCAGCATCCCGGTGGATTCCGCGGTTTCTCCAACAGATCCCCCCAGTCTGTTTTGTCTGGGCCTTTCATTAGCATTTCAAATATCCCCTCGCTGCTGTGGCAGAGTTAGCCCACTTAACGTGAAATCTCTAATTGTGGCTGAGATTGAAACTCCCAGGCAGGTAAAACTCAAAAACCAACTTTTTTTTTTTTTTTTCCCTCACCGAAAAGCGGAGAATTCTCTCCTGCGTGCAAGACCCAGCTTGCGTGTGTTTTTAGGCACCAGGGGAAGAACGCAGGGTTGAGCAGCAGACCTGCAGGCTGATGAATCACCGCCACGTCTCCTCCTGTGTGTGTGTGTGTGTGTGTCACCAGCGACAGAGGTCTGTGGAGAGGGAGGAGAGCACAGCATGGAGGGGGAGAGAGCCAAAAGATATCATTCTGCGCCTTGAAGTGAATGAAAGGGCTCTGAAGTTTATGTATTTACACAATTTTGTCTGCAAAAAACAAGCCCAAAACTTAAATGAAATCGAGGGGGAGAAACACTTCCTAAAATGATATTTTATGTTAATTTCATTGATGTCAAGTGTACTTCTCGGGAAAAAGCAACCTGACTTAAATTGTGACGGTGGTTGTTGGAAAACATTAACTATGATTTCCTAGTCGTTGTAACCGTGGGTCTCTCATACATTAAGTGGTAAGAGTGACACCTCCCCCTCACTTTTAAAGTGCTGTAGAAGCCATAGTCAGGTATCTACTGGACTGTGGCTGGGCAGTGCAGTCACTGAGTGAGGAAGGGGAGTGTGTACCTGAGAACTGGTCAATGGAGCCAACATGGTCCAGATGGATCATCATCCCTCTCGGTACACTAAGGCAAGTACTACTTTGTGCACCAACCTCTCTTGAATACCTGTTTGATGGCTCCAAGGAGACCTTAGAGCCCCTTCCAGTCCCTCAAGGGGCTCCTGGAAAGCTGGGGAGGGACTCTGGATGAGGGAGGGGAGCCATAGGACGAGGGGAAAAAGTTTGACACTGAAAGAGGGGAGATCGAGATGAGATCTGGGGAAGAACTTCTTTGCTGTGAGAGCCTGGCCCAGGTTGCCCAGAGAAGCTGTGGCTGCCCCATCCCTGGAGGGGTTCAAGGCCAGGCTGGAGGGGGCTTGGAGCAACCTGGTGTGGTGGGAGGTGTCCCTGCCCATGGCACGGGGTGAAACTGATGGTCTTTATGGTCCCTTCCAACCCAAACCATTATGGGATTTTATGGAGTAAATTAAGCCTGGTGTAGGGCATGTGGTCACATCCTCAGAAAATTTCAAGGCTTCCAAGCAGAATAAAAACTGAGTAAAAATAACATTCTTCTTGCCTGTGTATAATAAAAGGCTCAAACGAGATAAACTGAAGGAGCTGACAATGCTGTTGATGCTCTATTGTTTCCATCTGGCTACAAAACAAACAAGACAGCAATACATTGATATACAGGGTGAAGGCCTATATTCTGAGCTAGATACTTCATTTTTTTTTAACAAAAAGAAAGTATACATATTTCATATGTCCCGGTTTTAAAGCTTTTTGCAATGTTTGTGATAAAATGTACTGCAGATTTGCATGTTCAAAAACATCCTTGACAGCTATGGAAATTGTGTAGTTTGACAACTCCTCATCTTAGCTAAGGCAAACAAACAAGGCCAAGTTGACTGAAATTTAAAATCTTTCCTAATCCCGGGGATGTGATGGCAGCTTGTTTGCACTGGCATCCAAAAGCTACAGTATTGTCAAAAAATTTAACAAAGCTGAGGTAGCTTTGACTAAACTGACCTCAAATGTGATGTGAACAGCTGTGTGGAGAGGGATGGGAGGTTGTGGAGGGGTGCTGTCTACACACCCGTTTGATCTTCAGTCAGCATTACGTGTAGGCACGGTATTTAGATGCCTGAGATGATGATAAGTCATCAGTTATGAAAGGAAGTAAGAGCCTTCTGTGTTTTTATCCTGTCTGTTTGCTCCAGCGCTGGATGAGGGTCCCACTGTGGTGGGCACTGTGCAAAGGCAGAACAAATAATGCGCATGTAAAGATTAAAGTCTTCTTTATCCAAGCTAGACAAACCATGCTGCCTTTGATTGACTCAAAGAGAGCTCTGGTTCCTCTTGTCATCTGCTTTAAGTATGTGTTATTTGATAATCACACTCAAAAAATGAAGTGGCGAGGCCTCATTCATAGCAAAGGTGTGTACGTTACAGGTGAAAAACGGTATTTCCTGGAAAAATATGCACTTTGTACCAAAAAGGTCGTGTGCTTGCACAACACACCTCATCTCCGAGGGCCAATTAGAGGCTTCTTTGCAGAACGTGGTCGGTCGAGCCCCGTCCCCGGCAGCAACGCCGGGTTTCTCACGGCAGCCAGCCAGCGTGTTGTTCCAGTCCGGGGGATCACAGGTCAGTGTTTCTGTGCTTAGGGACAGCAGGCGGAGACCTGTTTTTGGAGAATCTGTGCTGTGCAGCTCCCCTTCCCCCCAGATCAACCTAACGCAACAGAGGGGCTGCGGTGGCATCGCTCTTTTAGGATGGGGAACGCTTGCATTTGCTTTCCTCCAGCAAAAGCTACTGCCTCTGTCACTTGATCTCCCCATTACACCCCAGACACAAGTTTCTTTCTAATGATAGTATTAGCATTTATTTGGCTTTTGTCATAAAGAATGACATATTTATATAACATTTCAGTTCAGCATCTGAAGCGAGGAGATTAAAAACAGACTAACGCTGCGCGGTAAAGCAGCTGCCTTTGACATATTCCACCCCCCCGCCGTCTGCTTCACAGGTATGGAAGATTGGGGAGCCTGTTGAGTGTGCCCAAGGGGTCCAGGATTCAGGATGCTGAGCTCCCAAGCAGTCCCAGTGCATCACAACACACCTACAGCAGAGAGGGGACAGCCACATCCTGGAGGGATGCTTGGCCAAGCCAAGGACAGAGTGAGGACAGCAAGGGAGACAACAGGGAGCTGAGCAAGATCCTGGAGGTGCAAGGTGCAGCAACTCCTTGGTGTTTTCTTGAGAGACAGCATATTATAACTATGAGAAAAGGCGGGAATTTGGCTCAGAGGTCCACAATGATGGATTTAATTTCCTGTTTTTAGAGGCATTGTGGCTAGCGAACACGGTGCAGAGAATAATGGCACTTTACAAATGGTATGAGTGTTTTGAGGAAAGATGGGGTTTTTCATTAGAATTGAAAGAAAAGGGAAATATTTTTCTCCTAGAGTCTCCCTCGTGGTGACCTGCACTTCCAGCATAAATAACTGCTGGAAGAAACACTTGAAAGAAAGAAAAAAAAAACAAAATCAAAAAGAAAACAGAGAAGGTGAACAGCATACTTTATTTGATCTCCTTCTGATTTTTTTTCGGCTTGGTGAACTGTTTTGGTTTTAATTCAGGATTTAGTTCGGACTGACTGACTATAGCGTGATATCATCAGGGTGATTTCTGAAGGCTTATTTATTTATTTATGTATTTATTTCATTTTGATGTGGCATCCATCGCAACTCTTAGTGATATGGAAAGCCACATTTACCCTACCCTTATATGCTGGGAGCATAAAGTAGAGTGCCGTGCCTTCCAAAGTCACGCTGCGGGTTCAGTTAGGATGCCAGCCTCGTTCGGCACGCTGGTGGTAGCTATTTAATCTTCCAGGTCAGTGGAAGCCAACCTCTAACAGCTGGAGACTTCAGGTTGAAATTTTAAGAGGTTTGAGATGCACATATGCATTCTCAACAGGTCGCACCTGAGCACGTGAAATCCACTGCACACCTTGGTGAAGGCACAGAAACAGTTCCAGAAGGAAAGGTTGCATCTCAAGGTTTGGTGATATACTCATATTAGCAAGGATATTTTTGTTTGCATTTCCTACAAATTGGGGTTTCAGTCCTGCAGGAAGTCCTCTCCCATAAGAGCCCTGCGCCTAGGCAGGGTCCTTGCACCATCAGTGAGCTGCAGAGAAACACCAGCTGTTGGAGTAGAATTCAGATTATCATGGGTGGTTTTTGGTTATGCCTGTATTTAGTACCACTGGGTAAAACACTGTTCCAAAAATAACTTCTTTTAAACTGAATTATCTCAAACAATGTGTTATTTCTCATGAAAATAAGCAAGATTAACTTTTTCATTATTTTGACCTTTGGCAGGTGGCCTCATACAGAAATCAGTATTTCTATTTTCTAATAAATAAATCCTTAAATATTTTTTCTTTGTTTGTTCTATTTGGAAAACATTTTATTTGTAATATTTTCATTTCTTCTGTATTCTAATAATGTTACACAGTTAAAACTCAACTGGAAGTCAGCCAGACCCCAAAGTCATACACAACTGAAGATTAAAGGGAAAAAAAAAATATGATAGAAATGGAACAAAACAACAGACAAGAGAATAAATCAGAAATAAGTAACAGAGTTGTAATAAACACTTTACTCATGATGGATTCACATGTCCATTTATATCACACATAGCTTGTACAGAAACGGAGATCCAAATTCATTCTGTACCACTTGGTATATAAAAGGCAGCTAAATCTGCCTGTATAAATCTCACCAATGTTGCACTCTGTCACAAAGCAAGTATTTTGCATAATTAGCCTGGATACTCAGCCACATTTTTCAGGAGCCAGCTAGTTCACTGCCCTCACTGCAATAGGATGACACCCACTATAATAGGAGCTCCTGGCTGCTTAGCAGTCTGCGTAATTAGGCCTTTTATTTAATTGCCTAAGTATGGATTCAGAAGCCTAATTTTTTGGCATGTCTTTTTTTTCTTTTTTCCTTTTTTTTTTTTTTTTTTATTATTGGTATCCTATTAGATATTACAGTGATGTTGATCTGAATAGCCATTCTCTTCTCTTTACAACTTATTCTTTTTCAGTACTCCATTTCCAAAGTACCTGCTTTAGCAGAATTCCACCGCAGCATGCGAAACAGAAAGAAGCAATATGCACTTCAGCCGTTAGATTAAAGCTGGAACATTCAAATTGTTAGATCATACAGTAATGCTAAATTGTATAGGAACTCCTTTTGGTCCTATTTGGTAATTTTCTAGCTTTCCTGGCTGTTTATTCCGCTAAGTACTGTGAACATTCTTGTTCTTTGCCGTGATTTTGGGATATTGGTGCTGTATAGCTATTCCTGTTTGCAGCAAAGCTACATATTACATGTTTTAGGCCTGTCTGTAGTCATGAGAAAATTAATTAGTGTTAAGATGGACTGTGTTTTCTTCACTCCTCTACATAAGAATGCTAATTTGTGAAGATCTAGCTGCAAATAATCCCTAATATGGATTTGTGCAGAAAAAAATGGACTTAATAAAGTTCCTGCTGCAAGGCAGATACTCATACCCAACGGGGTCAGAAAGAATATGTCTTTCTCCTTGGATGTTCCTGTTGTCTGACACATTGGGCGCTGGCTGGGGCTGCAGGCAAGATTCTGAACTTAATGGTGCAGTGGACTGATTTAGTGTGACAAAGTCTTTGTTACCGTAAACCGAGATGAACCAAGGCATTCAGTTTTTAAATAAATTAAAGAAAGAATCTTATTCAAGTAAAAAGACACACTTTCCTTCCTAATACAAAGGATTTTTTAACTTTCATTGGTTGTAAGAAGGCAAACTTATGGTTTTCTGTTCCAGATGTCTTAGGAGGTTGTCTTTGATATCTCTGAAGTAATAAGTTACCAACACCTAAATTTCTCTACAAAATTTTAAGTGGAAAGGTGGTGGGGTTCTATAATTCAGACTGTGACTTTGAAACCTTGATGGGAAAAGAAGAAATCAACAGATGTCAGACACTATGAATTTGTTGACTGGAACTGTGAAGTATTTAGAGCTTTATAAATCTGTAAAATTAAGGAGAGTGTCTTGAAATTTTTGGTTTTGGTCTTTAATAGTATTGTTTCACCATCATTCGTAAGAGTATTCAAAGAGTAGTCAAAAAGCGCAAAGAGAAATTCACTCACTAAACATTTTACAATATCAGTAATAATTTATTACATCAAAGACAGTAAACTAGTCGCCTTACAATGTAGATTTCTTTCATAATAACTAGTCCATCTCTCAATAAATACAATGCTGAGCATTTTGTCTTTTTTACACTGATTACTCTATTTAGTAAGACAACGCAGCATCTTACAGATGTTAAGAATGTAGGATTTTTTCCTTTAACTCACATTAAAATGCTTTTCTTCTATATCTGCCGTAGTGTTATAGAAAATATGACATCGTCATTTAAAACAAGTCAGAAGAAATTTCTAAATATCTGTAATTGGGGGAGAGAGGGATGCTGAAAATTCACATAAAGGATTTTTGCATACTTAGAACCTAAAATAAGGAGTAATTAACTGTTCCAAATATCCTCCCACTTATAATAATAGGATGTCTTCAGTCAAATTTGCAGAATTTATTTTATTTCATTAATTGATTGGTATATTCATCATTCAATGATATATTAGGTAGAGCTGGATTCTAAATGACTTTTCTCTGATAAGCCTTCCAATTAATTCTTCTCACACTATTTTCCTGGTGACATCTGAACTTCTTTCATTATATAAAACACATCTTGAATAAGACATTGCTGAATAATAATCAGGGATCCTAACATGTTCAAAATTAGAACCCCTGACAAAGTCAAATGCATTCTGATTTAGACAATGACCTCACCTAATGTCATTTTCAGTGTATCATATTGAAGGGGAGTATATAGCCTTCCCCTTTTTGCATATCTACCCTTAAGTTAGAAATTTTTAAGGGAAAAAAAAAAAAGAAGAAATTGTAAATATTGTTAGTTACGTGGTCTCACATGTTTAAGCCTGATTAGGACGTAGAGTGTCTGTGATTGCTATATTTTTATTCTACATTGTCTGACAATTTTCTTCCTCTTTTTCTTATTAATCTGTCTTAGAACAGTCTTTCTTTATTTGGGCAAGTAGACAAGGAAATAAGTTATTCTTTAAAATGTATGTTAAATGATGTACTGTATTACATTTGCTTGCAATTTGCATTTTTCTTAATACATCCGCTGGATTTCTTTTGCATAGATAGCATTTCATAAACCAGAGAACACTGATAATATCTGATTTAACTGACTTGCTAATACAAGGAGCAGATCATTTTAAATGGACCTTACATCTTTATAGGATGTTAGAAATGAAGACATTACTTCAAAATGTAGGTAATTATTGCCTCCTCTTTTATCAGTGCTATTTTCTGAGGTATTATCATAAGATAGCACTTTAGTATTAAGCAGGGCCTTAGAGTGGCAATAAATCAGTCCAACTGAGTCATCATTGTCCAAGGCATCTGAACTACTGAAATGTTGTGGATCCTACAGAGAGTGTGAAATCACTTGACCCTTGGCATTAACCTTTACTGAATGAATAGACACTGCTTTCCACATCGTGGAACAAAAGCAGAATAGTATTGATTAAACACCACATTCACTTGATATTAAATACTGGCTGAACTCACTTCTTGCTTTCCAGCTCCAGTGGGAGAAACCCAGAGACTTGCTGAGTCTCAGGAGAATGCGTGTTTGTAATTCAGAGCAATGTTTTTCCTGCAAAGTTTTCTTTTTTTTCCCCCTCCTCGGATCAATAACTGGCAGCCATGATCAGCCATGAGTATGTATTGTCAATTCTGACCTGTGTACTTTATCACTTGGGGCGAGAGGTCACAGTGCTGTGACTAATAATGCAGTCGTCCCAGGCATGAATTGTTTCCTGCCTGCAATGCAAGCATTTATATATATATATTTATTTATTTAAAAAAACCCACATACATATATGTATTTTAACACTCTGCTTTATTATAACTCTTGTTTACCAAACCCCTCAGCTATTTGCTTTGAAAGTCTGATTAATCTGCTGGATGGCATCCTATTTACAAAAGCTCTTAGAGATTTACTAAATGGTTTTGCTCTTGGCAGGAATGTGAGTTCCCAGGAACGTGGAAGTATCAAAGTGGGAATCTTGGGACTTAATACTCTACCGATGGGGTGCAAGAAAGCTGTTCCTTCATCTGATAAGGGAGGGAACGGAAGAAATAAAATCAGGAGAAGGATAAACACAAGGATTCTTTCAGTAAATTCTCTCGTTCCGTATTAGGGCAGGTTCTGCTCTCATGTGCTTTGCTGTAAGCCCAGAGCGGCTCAGAAACACGCTCCTGTAGCGAACAAGTCCCTTCCCTGGAGTTGTTGATTCAATGCATAAAAGGTTGACAGTGAAGAAAACGTGAAATACAGTATAATGAATAGAAGCAGCTGCAGCAGCATCACTGTCTGTCTACCAGCAGATGACCATTTCTGACTGGAACTGCATTCCAAAAACTTGCCTGAACTTACTTCTTTTTTTTAAAAAACCAAACCAGTTCTGGGTTCAGCCCCATAAATAGTTTCATATTTTAAAAGCAAGCTTTATAAAATGTGCAATACTCTGGGGAAAGCTCACCGCAAAAAATGGTCCAGATAACCATTGTGGGTTTTTTCCAGTTCAAAAGATGTTGTAATGTTGAAAAACAGTGGTATTGCATCACTTTTCAAATTGTTTTCACCACCAGGGTCTTGATGGGTTTATGTTCTGCCTGCAGATTCCTAGTGGTGTGAGTGTAACCCATGTAGCTTTTTGGCTGAATATCAGCATTTGGTCAGTGGAGCATACTTTGGATATATAAGAATACATGCATAAGAATATGATTTTTAAAAAGCAGTATTGAAAGACTGAAGAAAGTGTTCCACAATACCATGTAAATAACAAAATTTTCAGCTAATAAATCATAAAAAGATTAAAAAAGGAACAAAAAGGAGAATTCTTGGTCTGGTTCCACCCATACAGAAGTGTTGATTTATTTATCAGCAAATAGAGATATTGAGCTTAAAAATAATAATAGTAATAATAGTAATAATAGTAATATCAGTAATATCAGTAATAATAATCATCATCATTATTTTATTTCTTTTGATATAAGAAACCTTAGGTGCAGAAAGGATAGAAAATCTCTGGAGAAATTTCTGGAGAAAATACCTGTCGACATTCCTTTAATTCAGCCGCCTGCTACTTGGGGACTTTACAGAGATTTTGCGTGATGCAGTTTCGTTGTGCTCCTCAGTCCTTGTTCGTAAGTCAGAGACTTCTCAGCTGAGTAGCAAATACCCTGCTAAAAAACGCTAAAATGGAGAACTGTGTCTGGGGAGAAACTGCAACTGTGTTTTCCCACCAGCAGGAAGGACTTCAGCTGTTCTATGGAATTGCAGCACAAACATTTCACTTTGGTTTGGGTCTCTGTTACTCTTTGTCTTGCAGATATTTTTTTCTCTCTTGTTGAACCCAAATCACATTTAAAAAACAAACAAAAAAAAAAAGGTTGGAGCCCAACTTTTTCCTTGCACTAAGGCCATTTTACCTTTACTCCAGCACTGACAAAAATGTAATAGATACACCCAAAACTACTTAGTGGCCCTCAGCTAATAAAAGCTAAACTCTGTACCTTGAAGTGGCTCCTCTCCAGACTCTATAATGCTGTTCTTTATCTACGAAAGGGAGTTGCACAGAGTGGACATTGTTCTCATACCTTTCTTGACCTGACTCTTTATTAAGCTTGTGCGTAAAGGTTATTCCTTGTCCAAAGTGATCTTCAGCTATGCAGAAAATACTTTGCATGGAATTGTATGGATGTGCTGTCTCCCAAACTTCCTGGAATAGCTTTTTTTTTTCTCTTTCTGCTACTGTATTAATCATACGTAAAGAACTAATAAACAGAAGGAATATGTTTATTTAATATATGTCTAGGCACACATAATAGAGGGTACGCTACCATAATCTAAATGGGGATGAGGCAGAGGATGTTCTTTTTCATGTAATACAGGAGCACATACCATGCTGGCTGATAATGATGGAAAGGATAAAAGGATAAAGCCTCTTTAATCCTTGCTTCTCTGCTGTAAAGCTGTTAATGTTTGTACATACATGCATATTTCTACAGAGTAACAAGTAGTAAGGGCAGATAAAATAATCTGGAAGTTTACTACAATCAGGAGAAATATAGTTAAAGATTGCCTTTGTGCCAATCAGAGCTCTACTTTTTATATCCAAATTAATATAAATCTCCAAAAACAGTGCTAAAAGAATTTATTAATTCACCAGAGGCAAAAATAACCCTGTAAAAATTTCTGACTCAGTCTTTTTTTTCCTGGAATATAAAACCATTTTCTTTTTCCCAAACATTATTTCTGTCAGCTGGAGGGGTGATGATGGTGGTGTTTCCTCAGATGCTAAACTGTTAATCAGGAATGCTGTCTAGTCACACAGAAATGAGATCAAGATTTTGAGACCATCAGCCAAACCTGGGCAGACAGACTGGGCAGAAAGAGAGGGAATAGCTCCCTTACAGAAAGGTCCATAAAGGCATTTATTTCTCAGGTGCAAACTGATCAATTAATTATTAGTAGCCAGACAGTGTTGTGTTTCAGGTGTCCTTAGGCAATGCATAATTTTCGCAGAAAGGACACACTTCTTCTAAAAATGCCCACCTTGTAAAGTCAGGAGTGCTGCACATGTGACATATGCCACATCACCAGGCAACTTCAGTAAGTGATGCGCCTGCACAGTCTTAATAATTTGAGATCATGCTGCAATCTGTGTAAAATGTTTTACAGTGTGAACAAACACCTCTTATATTTGACGTATTTCTTTAACTCATCAATATTATCCTTCTTTAATCTTCTTTTTCTGTTAGTTTATCAGATTAAGCTTCAGTCTCACTCTTGACTGTGTCATAGGAAGCAAATTCGTTTTACCACATTAAAGAAATGTCATTCATTCATGCTTATGATACTACACCCAAATTATTTTGGCAATTTTTCTCATGAACAGGGAGATACAGTGATCTGGGTGGGTTATACTGGGTTGGGTCTGGCAGACAAAAGTACTTCGTTTTCTCACATAAGAGCATTTGCAGGGTAGGTGAGGGGCTTCCTCACACCCAGACAAATGTGATTACTGTGGATCCTCACCAGGAGTAAATATCACTCCATTTCACACCAAAGCAACTAGCTGCAAGGGCAAAAATTTCTTGAGCTGATAGCAAATAAGAAGCAAGGTAGATCCCTATAGAAAAATCCTGGTCCCACAGATGCCAAGGAGAACTTTTTATCATAGCTGTCAATCAAGACAGATTTCACTTATTTTGTCAGAAAGAATATCTTCCTTGAACAATGGATTCATAGCATATTCATAGCCAGGTCTAAAGCAGGTTTGAAAAGCATTTAAGTAACTTTCCAGACTTCACCATCACACACATCGTTTGTATTAATCTTCCCAGTCCAAGAACTGGTAGAATTGGGTAACTGGTTTCTTGATATTCTGTTTTATTTTTCCCAGGGATTAACCTTTGAAATCTCACCTATCTTGAACTTTTATATATCAACCATTTTGATTTATTTTTGAAGGGGAGAGGATTGTGACAAAAGCTGAATAATTCTGCATTTAAAAATACATTTTAGAGAAGCAGACTTCTAAAGGCAGTTAATAAAAAGAAACCTATTCTGTTCTGCCATTTATTAACACAGAGAAAATACTGCTCTAATACTGATATAAAATATTGCTCAGGAGGAGTAAGAGTGACAAAAGCAGGTTCTTTGGAAGAATAGACAAAATACATCTTAAGATTTATAAGCAGCAGGGTATAGTTCTGTAATCTTTTTATGAACAAAATCTCTACCTTTTGAAAGTATGAAGAACCAAAAGAAGAACAACAAAAACCCCTTCATGCGCTCTTTCCCCCTTCAATATCCCTTTCCTTACCCAGAATTCTGGAGGGAAGGAACTGTCTTTAATAATATCTCCACCTTTGTGGGGAAAAAGAAATATTAAAAAATATAAAATCACTGGCTACTATTGCATTTTTAGAGAAGCAACATATTTGAATTGATGAAAATTATTCTTTGCAGCATAATAGAAATAAATAAAGACAGATCTACATCATACAGTTGAGAATCTGTCACACAATCGAGGGCCACTGTGATACAGTGAGTGTGTCTGAAGAAATGTGAAGAGTGCAGTGACATTGCTTTTAGAAGGTTGTCTCAGAAGTCCTTTTAGCAATGGCTTTAATTACTAAAGACTTTAGAGTGGTCCACAACAATGGGAGCCATTCAGAGTAGTCATTTTAAGTCCAAGCAAGGCATGCAGAGCTTAGAGAGATCCCTGATGTACTGCAGTGCAGTGCCCATAAAAAAATTGGTAGGGGGAAAACCGGAATTGAAATACACTGAAGGAATGTAACTTTCGCGTTTATATTCCTCTTTGATGGCTCAGTTTTTCTGTTTTGCCTCCATAGTTAACCTGCAGTCTTGATAAATTGGTTTTGGCCCGTTGGAGTTCCTTGTTTCTGAACAGCAGGTCTGATAGAGAGAGGTTTGTCCTGCCCGGTCGGGTGTGCGGGGCTGTAAATTAACTTGCGTTGCTCAAAGCACACATTAGGATATGTGGCATTGACTTTGGAATGGAGATCAATATTCTTTGATCTTTAAATCCTTTCTCTTGTTGCATAAGTGGAAAGTTGCATAAGGAGAGCATGCAATGTGCAACCAGGAAGACAAAGGATTGGAAACAGTGGAAAATTGATCTGCAATAGGTTAGCTTTACCAATGTAAGCAAAAGTTAAGAAAAAGAAAACAGGCTATATTCCATTAAATTATTATGTTTGAGGAACTGTTTGTAATCTGCATTGTAGAAAGATACTGATAATTTAATGTATTTTTTTATTTTAAAAATTTTTTATAGACATTTTTAATAGACTACTTTTCCTTATAAAAATAGAATCATTGTATTATTTATACTTGGACTTAGTTTTAAATCCCGTATAGCAAAAAAATGACACTATTTTTTCCCTTTGCACAAGGAACTGAGCAAAAGGACAGTTTGCACATATTTTTTTGCATGTCTGTGAAGTGTTACCTACACTGTTTAAAAAATGGTGGTTCACAGAGTTAGCGGTCTACAAAAGCATCCTACAAGTAGGATGTAGTTTTTCGCTAAAAGTATGGTATAAAAATTGACTTGGACTAGTCCACTGGTTCAATAGTTTAGGAATAAATATCCTAATACAATTTTTGAATTAGAATGCTGGGAGTTATGTTAGACTTTTTGCACTGGACTTTCATTTGCAAGACTGACTTTACAGGGAACCTCGCATCTACATTTTCCTGCACTGCATTAGTAAAGTGAAATACATTTACCACAACAGAGAAGGGATAAGAATATAACAAAGTCATGTTTTCAGACAGAAAAAGGAACCACTTTTCCCAGCATTTAACTTCATGTTTAACATAGTTTACTCAGGAGGTAATCCTACTGATTTTCTTGGAATTTTTCAGGGAATGCAGTAGTCAAGATGAGTTGAACGTCAAAAAGGGACATTTATTGCCAAACCACCCAAAACTGATGAGTGATCCTATTGGAGCCGTTTATGATTTAGTTTAGTGTGGACTCTCTATCACATAGATATTATAGTTGGGTGTCAAAAAAACCCCCAAACTCTAAATGCAGAGCTCTCTTTAAGGTCAGGGGAAATGCTATGACACTCTGTGTCTTTGGAAAAACATAATGACAAGATGTTGTGTCTTCACCTTCATCTGTACCAACCCTTTTTGTCCCTCTGTGCACAGTGGTAAGATGAGAAAGCAGTATTTTTGTGATAAATACTCTTAAAAAAAAATTGTAATATTGTTGATGCTGACAAGAATAATTGCCAAATGCTCTCAACAGCGTGAGACAGCAACATTGCTTTTCATAAGGGTCCTCTGGACAATGGTTCACTCCTTCCTGGCTCTGCTGCTGGTGGCTGAACTAAAGGCATTTTTCTGAATAAAACTTAAGTGGCTGCTGACATTTTAAACATGACGTTGCACAACTGAATTTTAGAACAAATGTGGGATTTAAAAACACTGGCCCTAGTTGTGCAGGTAACAGATGGGGAGTGGTAGCAGGTACATTTTTGTTTCAGGAGCTGGACTACCTAAAGCAAAAAGGCTGTAAAATTCCTGTGCCTGTGGCATGACAGTGACTCGAGATCCCAGACCTGACTCTCCTTCTTTGCAGACCTTTCCCACAGCATCTTGTGCAATGCTTCAAAACAGGTATTGCTTCTTCTCTGTCGTTAAATCAGTTCTGCAAACTGAAAACTCACATGCCCTTAAAGTATGAAAGGTGAAAGGTGCAGCAAGTTCTGAGTCTGCAGAACGTCCCTCTCCTCTACAAAATATAACTGTTCATGCCTCGTGGAGCTTTTCCTTCTTTCGTGGCTGGTATTCCCTTTATATACCCTATGGTGGGAAAGATATTGGGAGACACTTGTTTCATGCAGTGCGCAGGAGAAATATGAAAGCCTTGGTATTTTGTAAACAATTTGAAAATCTTTATATTACATCTCTGCTTACTTAACTGGAAAAACTGTGTTTAAATTCTGAACTTGAAAACTTCCTAAGACTGTGGGCGTTTGTACTTTGTTCTAAGCTCTGAGATTGCAGCCAAGGAAGGGAGTTAGAACAGTGCGAGTGTGCTAGTGACGTGTAGGTATCTATAGGTACATTCAGAATTGGCATATACACCTGCATTTGCAAATATCCATTTGAAGATGGTTGGAACAAATTTTAAATCCTCATGTTTTTTCTGTAAATTTCTTATCCCGTAAGAAAAATTGCAAGTTCAGTTTTTTCATCAAGACACTGTCTTCCTGCAAGAATTTCTGAGACTGTATTAGCCCATATTTATGAGTCTCTGCATATCTGTGCATCTGGCAACACTGCGCGAATACCTATACTTGGATCTTAAGAATAGCAAGTTTTGTTAAAAGTCCTGAGCTTTGTAAGCCTATCTATTTGGCAGAGTTTTCAGGAAAATCCCATGCTTTAGGGTATGCAACTTAATTCCTCTACAAATTCCTGGATGTTCTGAGCCATGTATCTTAGCACAAATGTTAGAGAAAAGGATGAACAGAGGTAAATTAGTAGTCCATATCATTTAAATATGACTAATATATATATAGAAAATATAGAAATATTATATATATATGAAAAATATATATAAAATTTTGTTTACACTAGTCTTTTTTCCACCAGAAAAAAAAGGTCAGTAAAAACATCATATTGTTCACTGACATTACGGCAGCAGAGATGCTAAAATACATCTAAAAAGGGTGCTTGATCCTTCTGGCGTTTTAGCCACCCCTCTCCAAAACAAAGACAAATAGAAAGTAAAAAGGGTAAGTTCATAAGACAATCTTTTTCAGTCAGTTTATAAGTAGTGAAAATAAAAATACACAACCCTTTAAAATTAAGGCTTGTAATGGAAAACACCATTGACTTCTACTGGTGTTCTACTTCTGCTTTAATCTCTTTATTAACATTGTTAAAACAAGGGAAAATGATTCATGTGTTTTAATTCATAAACTGTTGCTGATTTTGTTGCATCTTTTCTTCTCCATTTTTTCTCTCCCATTTCACTCTGATCTGAAGGGTCTGTGGATTTATCTTCTGCCTGTCATTTGTCTTCACATGACTTTAAAATAATTAATTGCAGCACTCAGTGATGATTTATGATTTCTACTGACGTAATTAATGATACACATCAATTTTTCTTGTTAATTGAAGGAGTCACAACAAACTTTTTATAATATATGTTAAAGGAGGGCAAAATAGCTCTGGAAAATTACCTTTAGAATTCTCATTTTGTATTAGAAGGAACTGGGAAGAGAATTAGCAATTTAACACTGTAGGCAGCTAAAGACAGTTTGAAGAATGGAAGCAGAGACATTTTACTGCCAATGTGCAAAAGAATGTAGACAAAATAAACACGAAAATAATACCATCATGAAAAACTTAATTAAGACTTAATGTCATTTTAGAAGAAAAAAGTTCATTTAACAGATTAATGTGCTTCCATTTTGGTTTTTTTGTCCCTTTCACTTTTATTTAAGCAATGAATAAAAAAAAGAAAAAGCTTGTAAAATTATTCTAACCTGGACAAAAGAAAACGTATGTGAACCTTTTCTTTTCTTT
>JAHREE010000489.1:1220520-1250609 GCA_033628505.1 Tringa tobata
TTTTCTTTTTCTTTTTCTTTTTCTTTTTCTTTTTCTTTTTCTTTTTTTAAGAAAAAAGCTCACTTCTGACTATTTGATTTGCAAACCAAGAAGGTATGAATAGACTTTGAATCAGCTTTATGTATAGAATATTTATTAAAACATCACAAAGTTTCAAGTCACCCAAATGAAAATTGCCTTTCTCAGAACATCGCCTTATTGCAGGGTGTGAGTCGCCTCCACATTTGCTTTCTTGTCAGGTTTTAAAATTCAAAAATGAGAAAATGATATAATATACTGAATTCTGTGAAAAGAAGTAGAAATGATTTTCTAGGTAATTGTTATACTACTTTGTATGTTTAATCAATTGATGCTTAAAGGAAACTCATATCCAAGACATAAAAAATCAAGTTTAAAATAACATTTCCTCTATTATAACAATTTATTCACTTAGAATAATATAATTAAGTTGGAACTTGAAAAAAGTAGTTGCTAGACAGTCACTATTTCTATGCAATCTACTTTTTGAGACAAGAGCAGTAGAATTCTCCTTATGCAACACTTTATTATCATTTTTTTGTTATTATTATTATTATTATTTTAAAAAGCAACAGTAGATGCGTCAAGTGTTGCGAACTTGATTTGAGCATTTTATGGTACTGGAGTCAGCTGCCTATTAAAAGTGTGATCAGGTAGTTTAGAGTGTGACTAGCTGTGTCAACAGAAGGAAAGTGGAGGATTAGTCTCTATGGCAACAACAAAGCATCCCTGTTTGTAGACAGACAAATTCTGCTACATCTGAAAAAGATTGACAGGTCTATTCCTTTGCAACTGACCCATAGAAATTAGCAAGTAAAAGTTATTATACTGGGTTGTATTGAAGGGTTCTCAATATCTTAAAGTGCTCTTGTAAGTTTTTCTGCAGCATTTGCATGAGAAACCTGGCAGGGATTGTTCTGAGGTTTATATCTATGGTTTGATAGATTCTTTGTGGGGGAGTATTGCTGGTGAGAATAACTTAATTTTCAGTTCTCTGTATGACAGAATTGTTGGAGCATGGATTGAGGGAAAAACACACATCAAAGGACCCGGGCTGAATAATATGCCACATTTCAAAACCAAGAGACATTGTAGGAATATTAGAACTATACCTTCTCCAAAATGGAGGTTCAAAAATATTTTCCTCTCCAATTAGTTAAAAATAATTACAATCTGGAGTTCCTTAATAATTAAGATTTCCATTGGAAAGATTTCATACATTTCCAGAGATTCTGTAATTTAGCTGAATAACCTTTCTGTTTCACTTAACGCACCGGAGTTCGAAGGCATGAAGTGCTGTAATTGAAATCGTCTATATCAGAATTAATAGTATTCTTTTTTTTTTTTTTCTTTTAAGGGAAATAAGAATGAAAAATTTACTTTCTTATTTAATTGCTCACAGACTGTGTGTTTAGGTACTAGCTACAGAAACAAGAATTCACCTTTAGGCCAGTCATTGTAGAAGTATCTTGGAACATCTTTTAATCTTATATTTTAATCTTATTATATATTGGCAGAAGTCCAACTGACTGAGAACAGATCAGTATAGTGGCTATTTTTACACATAAAAACTGAAATATTTGTAGATATTTTTCTCTTGATTTCTGTCACTATCTGTAATCTTTATATTTAGGAGTAAAACTTTAAAACATTTTTAAATTGTGATAAGGAAAGTGCATGAGTGACTTGTTTCCCAGACATGCATGGAAAAATCACCAGAAATGACTCAGTGTGCTTTCTTAAGATTTTAAAATTTCGTTTGTGTTGGTAAAGTCCCTGGTAGCTTAACTGCTTAACCTGACTTGGTGCAAAAGGTCTTCAGCTCCTAAAGACGTGCTTCTGGAACTAGCTTATGTTTCTTTTTGATCAAAAAATACCACTTGAGTAACTTTTTCTTATTTTATCTGAGTTTTTCTTAGAGCTGGAAACAGGAATGACAAATAGTTTTGAATCTCAGGAATGAGTTCCTCTAGTTTTAGCCAAGAAGGAACAACAGAAAGTTTTTAAGTGTTCATAAAGTGCTGTCTGGATATAATCAGAGCAACACCGTGGGTGAATGAGTGTCTATGCCCAGCTGGGCCCATGGGCTTTTAAATTTTGCATTTTGTTGCGAATGCTGTAACAAAATCGAAAGATAAAGCAGATTAGATTAAGACAGTCAGCTACAGATGGAGGGAAATTGCCATTATGTTTGTTTCTGTTCATTTATACCCATGGAAATGTCCTGAGAAACCCCTGTTCCTTCCTCCAAAATTATGATAAGGTTTTTCTCTTGCCCGTGAAAGGCAGAGACGACGGGCTGGTGGGCACTGCTGGTACAGAGTGCTGTAGAGGGGTCCATTTCCCAAAATGAGAATATTGATGATGATGTTTTCCCAGAAACTGGGGATACACTGGTTTGTGCATCAGCTTTTATTTATGTATGTCTGTGCGGTTTTGGGTGCACAGAGTCTCCTGAAGGACGACAGGGGAGTTGTTTTCCATAATTTCCTTACCCTCTTCCCACCTCATTTTTATTTTCCAAATTTTTCTTGTCTTGCACCAACCATGGTGAAGCACAGCCCGGGAGGATGTGTCTCCGGCGTGCTGAGCGTGCTGTAAAAATACAGCAAACGATGAGCCCCACACAAAGAGCTCCCAGTCTTCAGCCCACCTTTTTACAAATGCACGGCTTCTAATGGAAAGTGGCTGAGTAGGAAAAAACGTGCTTTTCTGCAAAAGACACAAACAAAACCTGAAGTTTTGACCTTCAACCTGAGTGAATACGAGTTGTCTCTACAGGCTATTTTTTTAGCAAAGGTGACAAACTTGCAGTGGCAGAAACTGTGACTTTCTTGATTTGTAACACTCCAAATATGTCTGCTAGTAAATAAAAATAATAAAAAGTGTTGGAATCTTTAAATATTTGTTTTATTTCATGAATTGTGAACTGAAAGGAAAAATTGTTTTACGTAGCTACTAATTTTTTGTATGTCCAAAAGGTGAGATCAGTTTAGAAAGATATTTGTCCTACTTTTTTTTTTTTTTTTGTCTGATACATATTTTTTTAGCCTTTATTTTGTTTATTCTTTCAGGAAAGCGAATGGCAAAGCTTAGCTAAGACATCATCCTTAGAACTATAAGTCACTCTGATTAAGTTCTGGGATTTATTTTTACTTTTTCAAATTTGACAATCATCCTATTTTTCCACCGACTGAAACTGACACAGTACAAACACGCCGATCCCTATCACTGCTGCTCCTGCCTTTCTGAACAGGTCTTTGCATATCCTATCAATGAGCTGATCAAACTGGTGACACTGGGATTTCGTGCCTTTTGACAGCTGAAACTGCTGTGCTTTTCTCCAGCTAATTATTGTTTTCAAGGGGCAGTCACTATCAGAGCCTACAAGCTTCTTTTTCCACCCCCACATGAGGCTAGAAATGCTTAAAAGGTTTGCCTCTCCCTCCCTCCACCTACTAATATTACCTCTGGAATAAAAGAAATGGTAGTTAGCATGAAATGTAGAGGTGTTACTTCATATTTAAGTTAATGTACAGGAGCCAAAAACCCCCACTATTTCTGAATCATTCTATAGAGATTTTGTGATTTTAAACAAAATACTGTCTTGGATGGGTTTTTTTGGTCTCTGCTACTGTAAGCTCCATCCAGCCTTTAATGGGACTATTATAAAATGAGTCTTGCTTCATGCTCATTTATAATCTTTGCAGAATTATGTTTTGCCTTTTCTCAGGTATTTTTAGGAAGTCATAAAAGTTATGGATTTAGTACTTGTGTTCAAGAAGGGTCAGTTAAAACACAGAAGTCTCTCTATATGCTTACTGCCTTATTTTTTTATTGTTTGGTTGCTGTCCTGGGACTGTGTGGTGGCTGCAGGTCCCTGTTAATTATCTGCTGACCAGAGACACGAGATCTCTCTTCACCTGATTTTCATTGGCTATCTTCGCTTGGGATGGAAAGAAAGATGGGGATGGAAAGGTCATGACTATTCAACCTGTATTATTAATATCACATTTACCCTCCTAACAAAAAAACCATGGGCTGGATTCATTTGTATTGGCGTCATTAAAAATATTTTAAATCCAGTTAAAAATGTTGCAAAAGAGGTCTTGGTTTTTACCTTGTGGTTTACATTATCTAATATAGATGCTGGTGGTGACACACTTTACTGTGTGAAGATTGCAACCTTGTATTATACCCATGTCTAGCCTAGACGGAGATTTCTAAAGCAATGCTAAAGCTGAGAAAATTCACTTAAAACAAGAGCTTTGTCCAGAGCTCTGCAGCAAATCAAAGCTAGCTCTTGTACAGCTATATGCCTCAGTTTTGGAGAAATGATGAGTTGCTCTTAAGCAATTCCTTTGTTAAATGGGAGAAAATTTGTATTAAATTACTATAAAGTATTATGAACTAAAGGCTTTCATTTACTGCATGGTGAGAGAAAGAAATTATCAGAGCTTTCAGCATCTGCTAATAGAAAGGCCTTACATTTTAATGTATCTTTGTTTACAGATAAAAAATAAACTGGGAGAGTTATCATGTTTTCCCATTGCTGGGGACACTAATACAAATAAATTAATGAAAAGAACAACTACTCTGTTATTGAAAGGCATCTCTTTCCATGCTGCTTTATAGCAAAAAAAATAAGGGAGTTGGAGAACAGGAAGAATATGGATCCTGGTAGCATAATCTGCTGTGATTTACAGACCATATAGCCTGGAGTTTCATTTAATGGACTTGAGGGAAGCATTGTGTATATTATCACTTTAGTTCTGCAAAATCAGTATTCGTCCATTAAGGAAATAACACGTATTCCACTCACAGGTTTTTAGAAGGGTGCAAATCCATTCTGTAGAAGGGTTAGTGGACATGCAAAATGGAAGGGAGCTAGCAAAAAACGAGTGTAGTTATAGCTTTTTTTTCCTCAAAAAAAAAAGCAATTTTGAAAATGGCATGTAAGTTAAAGCCGCCCCTGGCCAGCTTTAAATTATGTGATTCTCACTTATGCAAGATGCTGCTAGAGGAATTCCTTGGCTCTCATTAACATGGAATAATCCCTCTAGACTTCACACACAGCAGACATACACAGGCACACACACATTTCTACAGTCAGTTGCATGTTTCCCACTGCAAAACAATGCTCAGTCTGCAACAGTTCCTTAGGCAAAAGACTTGAGGTTACCAACACCTTCTCAGGCTGTCCTCTCTGCTGTTTTAAGAACAGTGTTGCCAAAGCACTTTCGAAAATGTTTGCTGGGAGCAATGAAGTGTGATTATCTTCACTGCAGTACTTTGGGTGATCGTTTTCCCCATTTTTGAGGCACCCAGCTTCAGCAGCTATCTCTGGGCTTTTGATTCTGCTGTAACCTCGTGGTCTGTCGTAAAGGTAAGGGAGCTGGAAGACTGCGTGAAGGGAGACACACTTTAGTTTGTCTACACTGAACTTTTNGGAGCTGGAAGACTGCGTGAAGGGAGACACACTTTAGTTTGTCTACACTGAACTTTTAAAATGTTTTCTGGGAAGATGGTGCATAAACTTCCCTATAGAACTCCCAAATCCATGTGAAAATGCCAATGGCCAGCAATAGCATCTTCTTGTTTCTAAACCCTGACTTTGGGAGTCCAATGCAAAGTGAAGACTTTGGGTTACAGCTACCAAACCACCAAATTATAATGTTGGGAACTGCTGTTATAATTCACAAAAGTCTCAAAGCACCGGTGTGTATTTGGCTGCTCCCAGGCATCTGGGATCTTCTGTGGAGGAGATATGTCTGCAGCCAGAATATGTGGCTGAGAGCTGGAAGAATCTGAGCTTGAATCTGGCTCAAGGCAAAGCAAAGGTGTTTTGGTTTTTTCCTAACAAATTAGTTTCTCCTTCTCTCTCTCCTTATGTCACTGTTTTCCCAGCTTGCTAAGCCAGACTTCTCATTCTTTCCCAATTTCTCTTTGGTTGTAGGACCCTTTGCACACAAAGGTATAGGAAAGTTGAGGTTGTGGTGTGAAAATAAATAGATTCAATATTGAATAAAAATGGTGGGAGAAGAGAGCCGTGGAGTAATGTTGTACCAGACCTTGGCTAATAGGAAGAAACTGCCAAATTCTGGCTCCTGGGAAGGCTCAATGGTGTCATCAGGAGTAGATCTGTAGCCCCACCTGGAGGCATTGCACTGGGACTAATTGCCACAGTGTGGGCCTTACCGGGGACAGCATAATAAGGGCTGAATAATAGGAACGCTGGGATTCATTTGCATAAGCTTCCCTGTTCTACAAATTCTGGGCAGTTTCTGGCCTTAGCCTTTGCTCTTCGTTGTGGGCCCAGCTTCTTCCAGCTGGACAAACAGTGGTGGAGAAAAGCTCTGTTGCCTCAGGTGAACTGCTGTGGCTGCAGGCACTATTTACTCAGGTAACGAGGTAGGATTGGAGGGTCTGGAGCAGGATGAGGTGGCACGGAAGGTACCTCTGTTAGTTGGTTGTGTGAACTCTACAAGAGAGTTGACTGTTTTTTCTCTCGCCCGTGTCCTGCCTTGGTGGCTCACTGACATACCTTCCATAGCATTGAGGCATTTTCTGTAGAACATGGGTCAGGCAAGATGACAATGACATTTACTTTAATGTAGCATTAAGATGGGGCTGAACGTTAGCTCCAATTCAGACTTTAAGCATGTGGTGAGACCGATCCAACTCTCGCCTCACAGCGTGGCCATCGGGAAGCCAAAGCAGCCATGGTGGCATCTCCAGGTGAAACCAGAACTAAGCCCTGGTGGAGCACAAGCTCTCGGGCTTGGGAGCGGAGCCCAAGCTCTCCGCCAGTCAAGTAGCTGTGCATTACGAAGCTGAAATTCACTCCGTGTGTGAGTGCAGAGCTCTATCATATGTCTCGTGGGTGGTGTGCTCTCCCAGCCTGTGACCCACCTGCCAATATGTTAAGACACTCTGCTCTGCAGGGTTTTTTTTCTCTTTCCTGCCGCAGTCTGTTTCCTACGTAAGAAGTCATTTGCTGTCTTGTACCTCAAAGCCCTTTTGAGAAGTTTGTGAAGAGCAGTTTCTGAATGGTTTTTGTGGTTGAGTTTTGTTTGGGTGGGTTTTGGGGTTTTTTTTGTTTGCTTGGTTGGTTGGTGTTTTTTGGGGTTTTTTTTTGTTGTTTTTTTGCGTTTGTTTTTTTTTTTATGGAGGTGTTATTGCTTGGACTTTCATGTTCTTTTGCCAGATAATGCAAACAAACTGAAATGATGGTTATGGTTAGGAAAAAGGAGTTTGTTGGGAAGGACAATTTTAAAACACCAGGTGATAGGCAGTGTTTCTGAAAGATGTAAAATAAATCTTAATGAAAAGATTTTTTAAGCTATTATATTTTAGTTTGTCAGAGACAAGGGAATGAAGGTTCAGAAACTTAAGTTATGTAAATTTGCCATGGCACTGTTTTCATTAAAATAATATATACATCAATTAGTTATTATATGGTATTTACTGATGATTTATTCTTGCAATAATGCTTTATCATCTGAGTTTTCTCCACTGCAACTGTATTTTCATTTATTCTTGGCAAATAGTTATACTTTCAGGGTCTTTTTTTTGAGTCAGTTTTAAAATTAGCCTTAAAAATTACAGTGCTACAGATGGGGAAGCTCAGCCAAGAGGGAGAGCATAAAGCAATATTTTTTTATCGTTCTTATTACTCTAAAAATAGATGCTAAAACTAATTTAAGAAATATGTAACATCTGGAATATTTCTCTGGAATTGTATACAGCTACTAAAAACCTGCTTTTGAAGAACATCTTCAGAACAATTACATCTAAGCTGTTTTCTTGAATGCTTCCTAACCAATTTACTTATAAAAAAACCCACCCTATTTTCATTTTTCAACACAATTTTTACCTGTGAAAGGGTTTGGTAGGTAAATAGAAGGCAATATAACTGATTTACAGCCTTGCGCGAAACGGGAAAGACAGTATAGTAGTGGAACAGAAAACTCACAACGTATTGGTTCAGCCCTTTCTGCGTCGTTCCCTCTGCCTCTTTTGACTGTAAAAAAAAATAATTATTCCTTTTAGTGTTCATACTGCACAGCGATTCTGGGGTCAGGCTCAGGTGACAAGCTTAGACAGTTTGGTCACCTGTTGCTTGTTAATACGATATTTTTCTGTCTTCAAATGGGATCTCCCCATCAGCATCCTCTTTTTCCAGGGTGATGGAAGTGATGTACTTCGCTAAATACAAAAACATCCAAGCTCTAAAAGGTACCAGTTGTGTGGTCTTGCAAATGTTGGAGTTGGTTTAGAGATGAAAGTGGGAATGCTCATGAAGAAGTTGCACCGAGACAGTCTCTGAGCACAATCGTTTTTCCACAGAGAAATTTTCAAACTGGAATGTGTTATTTAAAATGCCTTTTTTTAATTTGCTTTACAATTTCTGAAATTGCGATGTAATGACAAGTAAGGAGACACAGCCAATAAATGAAAATGGTGAATCAGGAGAATGTATGCAACATATGTATTTCTTATTGTTGATTTGCCTGAAAAATGCAATCTGACTGAGAACTTACATGATTTATAATATAGGGATGCTAAGATTTCTGTTTGAAAAAGGCAAGATTTTGCTAAATATATAACACTTTTCTGATTTCTGAAAAAAAAGAAAGGAAAGATTATTATCTGCATTTGTCGATGAAGTCTATAACTTCTGGTTTTGCCATATTTCATGAAACCAGCCTCTTAAAATTTGTGACACGAAGCACAGATCCAAATATATTTAGTGCAATAGTTAGCAGAAGCTAATGTGCTCTGTCAGAAAACTGAATCTCTTGATTTTTGTGTGTGAAGTGATTATGGTGAGAGGGAATATGTTCAGACTACCCAGATGCAGAAAGTGGAAACATCAGATTAAAATGAGAGCATTATTTCTCTAAAGAATTATTATGAAAATATTTGAGAGAGGCCACTTCACAGCCAAAACATATGCTTAACTTCAATAAATGCTAGATTTCAAGCTTATTAAGATCCATCTAATCATCCTGTTTTTAGTTGGCACTTCTGATTACAACAGTAATTTGTTCCTGGTGTTGATCTCAAGTACTGTAGACTAGCTTTGCAGAAACAGCTACCAAACAAGTACTGGGATCTTTTTTGTGTCACTGAAACCTGCTGTTGATTTGTTTCTGGTATTTTTAGGGAAGCTTTCAGAACTTTAATACAGTGAATATGAAAAAAATAAAGAAATAATAGAATATACCAGATCAAGATACATAAAATTTAAAAAGAGTAGCATGAGTTTAACACTCTTAAATTCAATTTCCATTTATCAGTTTTTCATATGTCTTCATGAGAAAAAAAAAAGCTTTTCAAATTAGGAAGAAACTTATTTTTATTTTTCAGGACTTAATTTCCTTGCTATTGCACTACGTGAATCAAATCCTCAGTTTAGCAATTTGTAGAAAATAACTGCTAAACAAATGAAGGAGTAAGATTATATCAAATAATGCAAGGAATGAGCCTACAGTTTGAACACAAAACAGCATCAAGATTCAGCAACAAAAAAGTATCGATATAGAGCAATCAATGCCGTAGACAATATCTTTTAAATCTATCATGCTGCCTTTTGCCCTTTATATTAAGTCAAAGGGAAGGGGCTATAATGAATGAGCATGTCTTTATTCTCGTCGGCAACAGTTCTGTAGGAAAGCTGGCAATATGACATTTAACGTGATTAATTCTGGGTTGTAGCTCCAGTTTATTTTTTTCCCATGTACATGCATACGGAGTTATTATTATTTTAAAAAACCCCACCCAATATAAATTGAGACTTTTCCAAAAAAGTTATAATGCAAGATTGAATCAAAAATAAAAGGTGAATTACGTATTTTCAGTAATATATGCATCATATTTTCACATTTATCTTTTGTCTCCCTTTCACAATATGGTTTACTAAACTGAAAACACTTAAGATTGTGAATGCAAGGCTGGTCAGTTTGTAAGTATCTTCTTAACATGTTTCCTACATTAAAAATAACACATAACTGAAAGAGAACTCGAGCTATTAGAACATACCATGAAGTGTACTGCGTAAAACTTTGATATTTCTTCTTACTTCATATCAGAAGGGGGCACTAGTGATCCATTATAAATAGGCAGTGTGACTGCTTTTGTTGTGCCATATTTAACAATAATAATAATAATGATAATATAATTTCCCCATTTAATATTGAGGGCATTTGTGTGCATAATTAAGATTATAAATATATAATGGTAATTCAAAAAGTTAAATAATTAATAGATTGTATGTAAATATTATCTGTTGTCTCTCATTGTCTTTTTATATTATTATTATTGAAATTCCGTTCTTGCAGTTCACTTACCGTCTGTAAAAATGAACTAATGTTGATTATTTAATACCTAATTTTGGTGATTTCTAGTGTAAAGGAGGTGAATTCTAATTGTAAAGGATCTTGATAATTTCAGTTAAATATATTCCTGGAAAAGGCAGAAATTTAGATCCCACTGTTATAAAAGCCATTTATGTATGTTGAGGTTTAAATTATCTTATAGTTATTACAACAAAGAAAATGTGTTAAGTATTCATATAATAATGCTTGTATTTTTTCATATTAAATTAAATGGATGGAAAAATACTCCTTATCATGATGGTTACTTACTTTTTCTTGTTGGCTTATCTGATCCTGTACATTTTAGCAGATTTGTTAGTATTGCTTTGGCCTATAAACTGAGGTCAAGATGAGGTGGCTTTGCCATTTCATAGAATCAACTTTGGTATGTGAGCTATGTGAGCAAGAAAAAACGGTGAACAATAATATGGTTTCTATTCTTTGTCCTCATTTTCTTGCTGTCTATAGAATAAAAACTGGCAGAGTGCATGAAACTGCAAAAAATGTAACAGCAGGAAAACCAGCTGAATTCCTGATTTTAAGGTTGCTGAGTGATACTATATTGTAATAAAATACCTACTTATTAGATATGTAGATGGCAGCATTTGTGAAATAGTGTCTACCCACAGATAATTAGATGCTCTTTTGAAATGTCCACTATTATTTTCATGTATAGAAATGAGGGTCAATGAGGAGTGGAATTTAACATTCAATAAATTGAATCAAGTTCCACACATGAAAAATACAGTATCTGTAAATGTCTTATGACATTAAAATAGGTGCAAATACAATTTTTCCAAAATATAAAATGTTAATTAGGGCCCAAATAGTTTTCATTAAAATTATTTGCAAGTTATCACCCAGTTGCTGCATTCATTTACTCAGGTGTAAATCCAGGTTTTCCTTTGTTCAAAGTGCAATTAAATCCTAAAATGGCAGTGAGAAGAAAGGTTCTTTGTACCTTAAAGGCAACTTCAAGGTATATATTCATGAGTATAAATAAGTGCTTTATGTGTGCATATAACCCAGCATTTTTCAAACAAAAGTGTACTTTTTTCATGCAGGAAACTATAGTCATCCTAGATCAGCCATTTAATCCAAGCAAGCACATATCTGACCTCCTACCCTTGAATCTCAGGTTCTTTTATTTCAATTTTCCTAACACTAGTTGTCCTTTCCAGATAATTATCTATGAAAGTTACTGTCAGGATAACTAGAAACTCATTGTTTTCTAATGAGGGAACCTGTCTGAAGATCTCCCGTCCATTGTGCCTTCTTTAATGAAATCTATTTTATTTTATTTTATTTTTAATGACAAAAGATTAGTTATTGAATAATGAACCAAGGCAAGCTACCAGGGTAGTTTTTCCTCTAGCCTGCATACAGACAGGGGGTGTCTGTTTTGCATTGTCTCCAGTCACTGAATTGACTGCATTTTTATCCTCCTTAGTTATACTATATTGATAGTGGTAGCAGTGCAGCTACAGAAACATGGAGCCTGGCACTGGCTTCAGAACGTTTTGGAGAAGCTGAATAAATAGGTGTATAGATTAGCACCTCATGAATTATCTCGTCTAGCCCCCTGCCTATATTGAGTTCCAGGTCTTTTTGCTTTTGCTGCCACCAATACCTGAATTTGAAGCTTTATGTTATAATATGAAACTAGCCCGAGAGCCTACAAACTGTTTCAGCTTATTTCAGTAATCACTAATTTCAAAGCTTATGCAGTATTAGTTCAAATGTCACTATTCTGAACTGTTTTTGTGTTCGGTCATTTCAGCTGAAATATTTATTACTTGGTACAGTGGTAAATATTAAGACCGTATTGGAATTGACTTCTTAATGAGAGCAACTTGACCTTCAAACGGAGAAAAGCATGGTTTTGTTACTTACCTAAACTCTATCACTTGCGAAGTCAAAGTGAGCAATTTTTCATGAGAGGCTGTTCATCTTCTACATTCCTTATTACTCCTTAATTTTGCTTCATTTAATTATCCCTGAATGAACTCATTTGTATCTATTAATGCACAAAGTCAAAACTACTTAGGTATATAAAACAATAAAAAATGTATTGCCCATTATTCTACTTTTTTCCTGCAGGAATGAAAAAGGTTTTCTTATACTTGTTTAGCATGAGCAGATACTGGTTCTTTTTATACTAAACAGGCAGAGATTGTTCAGAGATGCAGGGACATGCCCCCCTTCTCCTTCCTCCTCCCTCCAGTGGAACCCTTTCTCTAGGCTAATGCTGATTTAAAAATCACCGTTTTGATTCCCCATTTCCTCAAATTCTTTCCTCTTGAAGACAATTTTGTTTTGAAGAATTATCTTTCTGGTCTTGAAATCAAATCAGTTTCATGCCTGTGAAAGGACAAAACTTGCAAATGACGCCTTTCTGTCCGTACACCAATATGTACCCCTGGGGCTTTAACTTCTTCCTGCCACTATAGAAAGATTTGATATACTAAAGAGAGGGTAATACTCAGGTGTTCAAAACCATATTTGGTTTAAATTTAAAATTAACAATCTGATTTTAGATTACTGGGGGTTTACAGATACAATACATGGAAAACTTTAATGTATTATAAAATTTTGAATTTATTCCAGTGAAAAGCGTAACTTTTTACTGATTGTTATTATGACGTTCACAGTTATTGCAGAATTCAAAACTACATAACCCTGGGACACAAGAACACTTCACTCCATAAGGTGTGATTGTCACATGGTATGTAAGATCTTGATCAAGATAGGATAGAACAGGACAGAACAGACTGTTTCTGTTGGAAGGGTGATCATCTAGCCCAACCACAAAAGTGAAAACTAGATGTTAACCATATTTGCAGTGTTTTAAACTTACTTCACTGAAATTTCTGCCGATATTCCACATTGTAATGTGGAAAATATATGTAAAAATATCAATAGTTACTCAATTATGTCAGTCCCTAAATTGGTAGAAAAAAAAGAGTCAATGAAGATATCTTACGTGCATTTGAACCAACAGAACTAGCTGGTTTGTACCTTACCAGTCTCAAAGTTGCAATGAGCGCTTACGCTTTATATAAATGGTCTGTCAGAAAAACCTACCTGATTCAGGGGAGCATTAAGAAGATGAGAATAAGATTTGTAGTCGTATCTCCATCTTTGTTTGTGTAGGTCAATAAGCAAGGCAATTAAAATGGTAAGTAGGTTTAACTTAATTCAAATAGAACTTGAGCAAACGGCTAATTTCAATGTATATAGTTGGAAGAGATCAATGATTAGGTATCCTTAAACTCTCAACAGGTTGAGTTGGAACTATAGAGCCCTTCTAATGTTAGTATTTACATTAATCAATTGCTATGGAAAAAATTCCAAATTTTCAGCTTGAGGTCATCATCACAGGGAAGGAAAAATAGGGTTTGCTTTCCCAAGTCATCCTTCAGTTTTATGCTAAATGTACAGGAGAGTGACCTGTCAGGACTTTTAGGTGTCTCAAAACATAAGTAAACTCAAAACATACATTGTCTCCATTTGTGTAGTGGTATTCATTAATCACAAAGTGGTTTGGGTTCTTCTTATGTATTATAGAACTTCATTGGTTTTGTTTTGCGGAGTTAAATAAAGGTACAGAGAAGTTAAACATTTTTTCTAAGGTCACATAGGCAGTCAGTCTCCATAAGGAGTTTCTTACAGTTCCCTGGTGATTTTTTCAACTCTACAGTTCTTGTGCTTACTCTAACCTCTTGGTTAATTTGTCTAGTCATGAAATGCCTTCCTTAAATTTGTCTCATAGATCATACACTGCCATGATCCCTTGCATTTCTGGAAATTTGAAAGTTTTCTTGTTTTTGTGATCATTTTCTGTGGCCAGAGGAAGATTACATGGTTGCTCATCAGAAAAGGGGATTTACAAGATTAGGACTTTGGCCCTGATGATAATTTCCTCTTTAGGAAGAAAAAAAAGGAAATTTTTTTTTCTAGACGTAATTTGTTTGAAAAATGAGGTATGCAGGTTTCACTCTAGTTTCAGAGAAGAGGTGATTTCAGTGCAGTGAAACATCAAAAAAAGTTTCACTGAATGTATTTCTTATGCAAGCATTTTGGTTTTAGTGGGTTTCTTCCCTTTGTGAAGATTCTGGCTTTAACACAAAGTTGCCGAGTTTAACTGGCACCTGAAATGCTATTGTTAATGCATTATTATTTTTTTTTTAGGGAATGTTGTTGGTATTGTTTCTTTCTCTGTGATATATTGCTTGTATATATGGTATCTTTTGTGCTCCTATTTCTATGCACAAGGGTTTGGGTATTTTGCTTTTCTTTTGAAGGCCTGTGACTGATAGCTAACTGAGAGCTCAAATACAGACAGGTTCAAGAGAAAAGGACTGGAATTTTTGAGCTGGCTATGTTGTTTTGAACCGAAAACGCTCTAGAGAGGAGAATTAAGGTAAGAATTAGATGTTATAATGTGGACTTTTCTTTTTTCTTTTCTTTCTTCATTCTTCTTTGTTTTTCCTTTCCAATTGTGTCATGTTATACTGGCAACTAAAACTCCAAGTCTGGAAATGATGTTCTGCATCCTGTAAAATGGCTGTTAAAATGCCCGTTACTCCATAACCTCAATGTCTTCCTCATGAAACATGTTCACCTGGGAACTGAACAGTTTATCTGTTCCTCAGAGTCGTAAAGCAAGCTTGTGGTGGATCCTGTGGTTGAAGCTGTTGTATCTCCTCATCTCCTTTCCAGTCCTCCTGTCCTTGACTCTTGAGTCATCATTAGTAATGAACTTTGTGCAGGCCCAGTCTTTCCCTCAGTGGATGTGGCAGGAGGTTTCTGAAGGACATATTAAAACCAGACTTTTCAGTTTTGACTCTCACATAGGCAGCAATAAGGTCTGTATTTAAAGCTGCTATTCAGCTTCCATCATAAACTTCTCTTTACACTAAATATGTAAGTGCATCAAAAATTCCCCTTAGATTTTGACCCTTTATTGGTCTCATCTCAAATTGTTTTCTTGCTAAACTCCAATGAAAAGCTGTCACTGGAATCTTAGTCTTCAAAAATTGGTGGATGAATGTGAGCAAAGCAAACACATTTAGACTCTGGCTCTACGAAGTGCTAAACAACTTTACACACTAACCCAGGCTGGTGAAAATAAGAGCAACCCTGCAATGTAAGATCATTTCAAGAGTACTAATACTGTTGGCCAGAGTCCTTCCTGAAAGTTCACCAAATCAAGTTTATACCTGATTGCTTTTGACCAAAACACTTTCTTTTCCTTACAGGACCCAAGTGGCATTTCAGCTCTGCCACAGAAATCCACTAAAATATAAGCAAAGTAAATCAGACTGGAATGTTATGAAATTCCACTTCTTGGACAATTATATTTTGTTACTACTTTCCTTTCTGCTTTTCCTATCTCTGTGGTACCAGAAATAGCTTCAGGGCTTCAAATCTCTGGAACAAGGGGAGAAGATGTAGTAGTGATGAATCACTAAGGAGAGTCAGAAAGCACTAGGAGGAAGGTTTGTTAGTTGTGATCAGCATACAAGGAGAAAGAAAATGAGTATTCATGGATTATGGGAACAGTAGGGAAGTGTGACTGGACAACACTAGAAAGGTTATGTCGTATTATTTCACCTTGAATAAATGGCACTCAAAGTCAAAAATCCTGACATCGTTACATAGTGTAGTTGAAGATTTTGAATATGCATGGTTTGTCTGATAAAGTCTTAAGACAAATACAGTTTATAAGTTTTATTAAAGGTATGTGAAAAAAATGTCAGTCATTGAAAATGTAAAGCATTAATAAAATATTTAAAGATAAAAATCCTTATTACCTTTCTCTTCTAGCTACAGGATTTTTTTGTTTTATTGTGGCGGTTTCTTTTTGAGGAGAAACTTCCGATTTGACAGCCTTTTTGATGATATTAAGAGATGTTCCTTTGGAAAGGCAAAAGAATTATATGGTTTTTATTACGTGTTTAAGAGATATGGCATATTTCGACCAATTCCAGGCTTTTTGCTACCTTTTCAGTTGTTTCAGGATCACCGCAAGTGTTGCAGAAGAACAGCTTAAGTGGATTTTAATTACAAAGCAAAAAGAAGAAGTGATGTGGGGAAGGGGAGGGGAAATGACAGACAACGTGACATCAGAAAGGCAAGTCTCCCTGTCCAGGTGAGTCTCAGGACCCAGTGATGACCAGTGGAGTTGACAGGTCACCTGGAGTCTTCTTTCTGACTTATCACAGGTAAGTTTCAGATCTCAGTGTTAAAGGGAATGAGACATTGGGGTGGTTCTCTTGTGATAGTTGTTACTTCAGTAAACCTCTTCTTTTTAGTTTCCTGTCTCTTTAGCTCTAGTAACAGATAACCATTTCCCATGTCAGATTGTCTTTATTTTTTGGCAAATATGTACTGGTCTTTCCTTTTCCTTGCACCTTCTTCTGTTCATCAGCCATGATTCCTAGATGTTTGTGGGTAGATGGGGATTGGTTTTAGGTTTTATAATTTTTTTTTTTTTTTTTACTTTCTTACAAAAGGATAGTGTTTGTGGTATTTTTAGATTTTGTGTATTCTTTTTTTTTTTAGTTCTGTAGGACAGGGTCAATTGGTCTAACAGTTTTGTTTTGTCTAGTAAAGTTTAAGGTAGTGGTATACAGTGCTGCTCTGGTGGGATCCTGTACTGTGGAATTGCTCCCGACATGTGACTGGATCCAAAGCTCACCTGCACTCCACTGCATATGCCACAGGTCTGATTCTTCTGCAGACTAAGTCTCTCAAAGCCAGGTAGAAATGGGGCTGCAGGCTCAGAGGAATTGCACCGATCGTTCACATCCCACTTCTATTGGCTTCAGCACTCTGCAGTCTCTATCCCATGATAGAATTAGGTGAAAACCCACTAAATGAAACAAAAGGAGGCCCTTGGAAAAGGTGATAAGTAAGCAGCTAGTGTTAGAGCAGTTAATTCAGCCTGTTGTAGCTCAGAGTCAGCTGGGAGAGGGACTAACAAGGGCAAGATGATGACTACACGACCTGTGGGAGGGAGGAAAGCTTGACTATCAGTACCCTATGCATAAAGCATAAACCTGTTTGTACAACAGGCCCTGAAGAAATGAGAGGAGGCAATGAGAGATGATAAGGGTACTGATGATTTAATTTGTGTTTCCTCAGTTGAGCAGGAAGAACCAAATTTCAACTATTTGAATGATGATTTTCTTCAGGAAAATACTGCAAGGAGGCATTTCAGTGTTATTTACCCCTTGATTAGCTCTACAGTCTTATTCACTCCGTGCTTTCATGTCTAATGACTAGTTTGCATTAATATGAAAAGAGTTGAATTCCCCCTCTTTCCAGAGTTACTTAGCAGAAGAAACAGTTCATATCCAGACACGGTGGAACACATCTGGGTGGGAGTCTCTTATTATCACAAAGGAAGCTAAATGCATAGTGCAGCATGAATACTTTATTCATCAAAGGAAACTGATTTCAGTTGGAACCGGTGACCTGAGTATTGTCTGACAGTATGGTGTTTTATTCCTAGTATATTTCAATGTCATTACACCCCTGGTTGCTATATACTGCATTTTGCCTCCTTTCTTTAATGGTTGCTACCTCTTAATAGTTGCTCTAACTATGATTGGAAAGCTATCTGTGTGGTAGTGGGCTCAACATTGGCTGTGCGTATGTATGTTGGCACTTCATTCATGGGAAACAATGCAGGGTAATAGATTATTTGAATTCAGGGATTCAGGGATTGTGTTCTGCTCAACCCACTTAGTACTTAAGCAAAGAATTGAAGTTATTTTCAAATCACTAAGGGCTTGCTTGTTTTTTCTCCTTTAGCTGCATATATAAAAATCTGTCACAAGAATTT
This sequence comes from Tringa tobata, assembly GCA_033628505.1. Classification (NCBI taxonomy): domain Eukaryota; kingdom Metazoa; phylum Chordata; class Aves; order Charadriiformes; family Scolopacidae; genus Tringa; species Tringa tobata. The sequence continues at coordinate 1,238,770 of JAHREE010000489.1, forward strand.
GATAACATGATCTATATAACACAAGCTATCACAGAGAAAAAGCTATTTTTTCCTGCACAACTAAAATGAAATAATCTTCGTGTTAAACATTTTTATGATGAATATGATAGTATTTGTTGGCAGAAAGGATAAAGAGGATGTTCTGGAGCATAAAATAATGAAATTATCTTTGAGAGTGTTATCAAGTGAGACAATGCATTAGACCTTGCTTAGGTCTTTCGATCTACCTACCTAGCGATGTCCAGAACAACATAGAAAAAGTGTAGTGTTGGAACAGTTATTGTTTATGTGAAAGGTTAAAGATCATCAAAGGTCAAGCGTGGGAGTCAAGGAGAGAAGAAGCAAACAGAGAGGAAGATGAGCCTGGACTTCTGACACATTTGGCTGCTGCAGGAAGAATTCAATTGCAGTATTGCCACAAAACCAATTGAAAATAAATGCGGAAATGTAACTGTCCTTTGAAATAAACCTGACAGTTGCCTGGTGGGAGAGTAAAACAGAAGACTGTCTTGAAGAACTGCAAAAGACTGCCCTGGCCTTAACTGTAAAGTCTGTAGCAAGAGAAGAACAGGCAGTGAAAAAAGATGGGACCAAAGTGTATGAGGAAGGCTAGACCTGGTAGGTGTAAAAACACTTCTTCTACTTTATCTGAGGATGGACAGAATATCCTCTTTATACCTTTTTCCTTATTATTTTTGTTCAAAGATCGAGATTAATCTCGGCTACCATTGCACATGTAATGCAGGTTTCCAAGGAAGGAACTCTTTCTGTAGTCATTAACTTGTTCAAACTTTAGTCTGAAATCTCTGGGTGTCTACACTCTGCTTCTTAATAACTGCCTAAAATTAGTCCATTGATTAGACTGGGACTTCGAAAAAAATAAAAATATATTTGTTATAAATATATACATATGAATGTGTACATATATATATATAAATGTTTACACTGAGATCAGGTACGGCAATAAGAACACCCATTCCTGGTCTATGGTGGCAGGTAGAACAATCCTGTGGGGTTTTTTTTAGTGCACATTCAGCTGAAATGGGGCTGAACCTGTTGCAGAAAATAAAGTTAACACTTGACAAGTCAATGGTGACTTGACCATCTTTACTATGCTGATTGGTATCTCTCTGACACAGCAGGGATCTGGTCCACACTTTGTACACTGTCACTCTTCCTATCCCAAATAGAGAACATCAAGTTTCCCTCACTTTTTTTTTTTTCTTTTATATATATGTAGAGTCAAAGAGAGAGAAATGATATGACACTGTCACTACAGACTAAAACACAGTAACTTTTTCAGTGGCCAGAGAAATTACATTGTCAAGTGACAAAGGCATACATCAAAATAAAAAATGTAGTTTTTTGCTCATTACCTGGTGGGTAGCTTGTATGTTTCCTTTTTGACTTTCCTCACGCCATAGCATGCTGGGCAATTTCTCAGCACCCTGTTGAGCACAAACAATCCTGCTTAAACCACGAAGCCTGATCAGCACCTGTAACCCTCCACCCTGTCCCAGCTGCCTTATGATTTATGTGGAAAAGGAAGCAGGAAAATAGGTTTGAATCAGTGACTCGGGAAACTGAAGACCAGTCCAGTTATGTACGAATACCAACACCAAGCTAAGTCTAATTCCAAGAAATGAAAGATACTCACCAGTTTCAATTGTAGCTTATTAATAATATGTGAAGAGTGAAAAGAAACACAATTGTTTCAAACCTTATATTTGTTATCTTACTAACTAGCTTAAATAACTTTCCTTGAAACTGGTAATGCTTAATTCCAAGTATTGGTGGTTTTCTTAGTTGACATCTTCTGAAATACCTCAACAACCTTTTTTTGTATTTTATTTTAATTATGCCTATTTTTTGTTCTCTTTTAGCGATTAGGTAGTTGACATAAAGCATCAGATTTTCTGTGAGCTGCATGATATGTGATATCAGAGGAATCCCATGTTTGCTCAGTTTATCAGCAACGACCAGCTACACAAATGGATAAATAATTCATAGATCTCCTTCTTAGCCAAAGAAATAATATGAAAACTTGATTACAATACAAAATAGATGTAGCTGATATGTACTACCAGATACAACTGTAAATATCTCATTCAAACGTTGACAAACCAATGTTTGCTTATAAGCCATCTTCATCACATGCTCCATCTCTATTTCCTCTAAGACTGAAATCTACCTGGACACACTATCTAATAAAATTTGCACTTTCAGGCCCTCTTAGAAGTCAAAATGCTTTTTCTTTCTGATGAACAGGAGAGGGCTTGAAGGGTCACAGACAAGATCCTTGTTAACAAACCCAACCTTTAACCCCTTAGAAAGAGAATTACAACTTTCAACCTTTTTGTTGTTTGTTTCTTTTTTTCTGTTTTAAACCAAGTGAGGTTAACTCTTTCATTAACTTCCTTTCATTGTAGAGTTAGCCCTGAAAATATAAATTATTGTGAAAGAAACAGGCAGGAAGGCTCCACACCAGGCAAGGACCTGTGGCAGAAGACTGGGAAGCATATCTTGATGCTCACCTTCCATAACGTGACTTGGCTAGGGCAGTGATGTAAGGCAAGGACTTTCCGTGCTTACGGGGTTTAGCATCCAGTCAGAAGTAGACAATGAATGACTTCCATTCCTTACCAGACTCTACTCACAGCTCATCTTTGGACCATGTTTCTGGACTAAAACCATCCCTGAGAACAAAAGGAATCAATGTTTTTGGATGTTATTGTATGCCATGACCAAATAAGGATGACCTTCAAGAGACACAGGAGACCTTCTGTGCCCCTGGAAGCCTCTGAGCTCCCTTCTGCAGTGAGGTCCAAGCCCTTCACTGTGGAAGGCTTGGCAGGTGTACGTGCTAAGTAGGAGACTCACGAGCAGACCCTGGAGGCAGAGAGATGAAAAATTCAGAAAAAAAGACTACTTCACATCTGGACAGATCTTCTTTATTTATTACTGCCTTCATTTACATTGCCAGCTGAGGTGGAATGTATCGGAAAGAGTGTCTGATCCTTTTTCTGTATCTCTAGCCATCACTGCTTGTTTTTGCCTTCTTATTCAATCTCTGCAACATTGCGAGCACTCTCTAGAGTCTGTTCTCACTGTCAGTCTTTCTTTTTCCTTTCTCCTTCAAAACAGTGACACTTTGAGAGCATGGGCAGATGTTAAGTTGCAGCAGATGTTGGAGTAAAAATCCTCAGAAGCACAGCCGTTGAAAACATAGGTATTATGCTCTTCTTCCGTACCAGCAAATGTGACCGGAGAGCAACATGGCCCCAAGAGCTAGGAACAGCCCTCTTCTTCCATTAAGTCTTGAACTCACAAGCTGACTGAACAGACTGGTAGGTTAGGAAGAACTGGTCTATTTAAATTGCACATAAGATTTTCAAGGGTCTCTTCTACCTACTTTCTTTCCTTATTTAGAGGTAACATTCAGTGAATTGTTTCAACTTTCTCTTGGTGTTTGGGAAGCAAAGTTAGACTGAATAGCACAGAGCTTGGAAATCTGTGTTTAAACTTTGAATTTTGGACTCTTTTCAGCATTTGTATAATAGGTTAACTCCCCACAAATAATGGGACTCAGAGCTTTTCTGGGAGGAGGAACAGCCAATGTCCTTATGGATTAATATGGTGCTCAATGGATCTCTTCAGTCATTGGATGATGAAGTATACGGATTTCAAAAATGAAATGAATCCTAAGAAAATCGAGGCAAGGTTACTATGAATTATTCTCAACACTGCACATAATTAAATGACTATTGTACAGAGCTCAAACTGTGTGGCTGAGTACTCTTTCTATGTTAATATTGAGGTCTATTGCTTAAGTCAGTTTAATTTACCTGATCATTTGTTTGGGTATCCCAATAAAACAATTTTAGCCTGATTTGTTTATTAAAAAAATAATTTAACAAAGACAAACAGAACCCCTATAGTGCCTGAAAGAAGTATTTTCTCATCACTCTGAATTTCTGAGCTTGTAGCTTTCCTACTTATCTACATAGAAAAAACTACCAGCAAACCCTGTGATTGTGATTCAGCAGCAACTGAATCTTTTCCTTTTTCCTTTTTCCTTTTTCCTTTTTCCTTTTTCCTTTTTCCTTTTTCCTTTTTCCTTTTTCCTTTTTCCTTTTTCCTTTTTCCTTTTTCCTTTTTCCTTTTTCCTTTTTCCTTTTTCCTTTTTCCTTTTTCCTTTTTCCTTTTTCCTTTTTCCTTTTTCCTTTTTCCTTTTTCCTTTTTCCTTTTTCCTTTTTCCTTTTTCCTTTTTCCTTTTTCCTTTTTCCTTTTTCCTTTTTCCTTTTTCCTTTTTCCTTTTTCCTCTCTGTCTTCATTCATTGTAGACTAAAATGAAATTATATTTATTTTACAAGTAAGATGAAGATATTCCACTTTGTAGACATTTTGGCTGATTTCTGCCTGATGATGTTTGCCTTTTATATCTCATTCCCATTGCTCCAGTAGTTAATCCCATAAAATCAATAGCTTCTTGTTCATAAAATATAAACACCATGAAGCTGTTCCAAGCTATTTCTTACATACGAAGAAGTACATTAATGGAGTTGGAAAAAGACTGAGCAGAAAGATTGTATGTGGTGAATAGGAACAGCCCCTACCTCCCGCCCCATTCACTGTGCCTTGTTCCTGCCCTATAATAAAAATGAAACTCTCCTTAAAACTTTTAAGTATGTGATTGTGAAAATTTACCTGTGACTATTTTGGCAATTAACAGCTATCCACTGGAATATTTATGCTGGAAAACTTGCACAGTCATTTTATGATTTTTGAGCCATGCTCTTTGGCTGGTGTCTTGAAATGAGCCAGATACATGGTATTTCATGTTATGCTCTTCATCACTGCTATGTTTGCGTTACTAAAAATCTTTGCACAGATGGGCAGAGGCAGTGCTGTCAGAAAATTTTCAGTTGCAAATTCTCTGCTAAATCCAAGCTTTTTCTCCCTCCAATTGTTTAAAAATAAAACAAAACAAAATGCATAACATGCCTAGTTCTGGTTATCTTTTATGCTAACTTACAGTAAAAATATATTGCCTAACTTTCTGTTTCCTTTTATTTCTCCAGAAGAAAAACTATTATAAAGAATGGTGGTTACTTGGTTTATTTCATGTTAATGCTTTCCTGGTTTTAGCTATTATTTTCCTTTCTTTTCTTTTCTTTTTTTTTTTTTTTTTTTTGGTCACCCCCACTGTTAGCATTTTTCTGGTGTGGTTTTACATTACCAGGAATATAGGAACTGAACGATATCAAATAAGATCAAAGCTCTTCATCCTTCACTTCATCTAAAAGGCAATCTGAATCTACCTTGAATTTTTGAAGACTTTAACTAACTCTTTTCTATCCCTCATGTTCAGCAGACATGATGCTTCTTATACTGGCAAACAAAAAAAAGGGAAACCCACAGTCTGCTAAATTGGAAAAGAGTGGTAGTAGATTTTCTCTTAATCCACATGGAACAAGATTCCCTTCTCATTCACTTCTCTTCTATTTGTATTAATGGTGTAATAGTGTAAATCACATCACATATGCAAATACATATGCAGAATTTGTTCTATTATGCAACCATTTGGATTCTATGAAAATGTTCAAATCTACATTTTCGTGAATTTGAAATATTTGTACAACTAAAATTATGCAGAATGAAATTATATGTCTGGCCATTATTCACTATATACTATGTTTATATTATACCCTGTTTAAACAGATTCATTCATCTAATATGGGAGGAGAAGTAATAGGATATGACTTTGGTGACTTCTGATAATCTATGAATTCAAAATAACCAGCTCATATGCATCCTATAATATGAAATACATTTGAATAAATAATATCATCAGTTTTTCTGAGTGAGAAACTTATCTGTAGAAATGGATCTTCTTTTTCATTCAGGTTGTTGAGTCCTATCTCAACTTGACCCCTACCTGAAACAACACCCTCAACTTCCACCCCCTGACTGGATCTCCTGTGTTACTGCCACCTCAGAGTTATTGTGTAGAACAACCGGTAGATTTAACTAGGAAGATTTTGTAGGAAAAATACTATTTAAAATGAAGCCACGTTACAAGATCATCACCACAATGAAGCAGTAGACCCACTGCCTGCTCCGGGATTTGACTCTGTGAAAGATGGCAGGTGAAGGAGGTGTCAGGGAGCCTACCTGGAAATCAGCTGAAAGGTGCCAGGGCTTTTTCCATCCCTGGGGTGGCTCAGTCAGGAGATGACAGGCAAATTGCATCAACCTTGTGCTTTCTTGCTCTCTGGGACTGAAATCTCTGGACATACTTGCCTTATTGCTCTCAATATTTTGAGATGATGCTTATTTAATTCACCCATTACTAATCAGGCCACTCATTTTGCCTTAATCTTTGTCTGTAGATAACTATATGTTATATATACATATATATATGCAAACGCACACATGCACACACATATGCACACATATATTTATAGACATACATATACAAATATTTGTATGTCTATTCTGCAAACACATTATGTATAGTTAAGTATAAATATAGCTACAAACAACATTAGTATATAAAAATATGTGTAAGCTATCATTAAATCTGATTATGATTTCTTACTTGCAGAAAGAGTATGTATGAAATGGGTTTTACATTTCTTTTTTGAAGACTTGCTGCTAATGCACTGGTATTTGGTACTCACATATTTTAATATGCTGCATGCCTGAATGACAGATGATTATCTGACAAAGGAAATCTGGTGTTAAATAAAATGAGCTAGTACTACATTTAAAAACCCCAACTCTAACAGAGCAACAGTTAAGTATATGTATTGTATTTTAAAAATTAAATAGCTTCCTATTGCCGGTATTGTCTTTGTCCATGTTGACAACAAAAGGATAAATACAGTGCATACAGTAGGTCCCTCTGGTTATACCATGAACATGACACATGTCATCCTATGATAAATTGGCTCTGTGTCTGTTCAATTTCAAATCCAAAGCTCTGGAGGCAGAGGTGTTAGGAAGCAGGCATAATTCTGGCGAGCAGAGGCCTCAGATGCACAAAATTAGTGTGCATGGAACAGATAACAGGGAGCGAGAGGGAGACGGAGAGGAAGTTTGCACAGGTTTGTCAACTTCCTGCGGTTTAGGTAGTATTGGCAGATGTTAGGTGTAAAAAAAACATCTGTAAGCATGATAATGAATGTTACCAGAATTTGAAGTGACAACTGTATCGAGCACAAATGCTGTCTTGTTGCTTCATTTGCATACCAATTAAATAAAAAGCCCCAAATATTAGGTTCCAGAATTTGTTTGACAAATAATCTGTGGGGCTTACTCGGTACATCTGGGTCAGACACGTTGGCTGTGTGACAGATGCAGTGTCAAAAGAAGATTTTAGCATGGAAAAAATGTATTCAGATTGTTACTAAGCACTGTACTTAAAGCAGAGATTAGAAAAGGGTCTAGTTCAGAAATTGCTTTAAACACAGTGGTATCTACCTCTCTCTAGGCATGTTATTGTGCATTACTGTCAGGTCTGGTCTGCGAGACATCTTCCTCTCCAACCGTTGAAGAAAGGAGCAGGCAAAAATAGTGCCGTTCCCTAGCATTGCATTGTGCAGCTATCTTATTCCCTGGGTAAAAACACGTGTTTTGTGGGACTACTCAAAGAGTAAGAGTCTGCTTGACGTGAGTAAGGATGGCAGAATCAAGCATTACATGCTTAAGCATTTATGCAGAATTTTACATTTTTCATGCTGCTCTGAAATATTCACTAAGTGGTTCATGTGTGGTGAAGGTTCAGGTCGGTTCTTGTTTTAGTAAACCAAGTTCGCTTGACACTGATTTGAAGCCAAACTTGAGCCAAAAGCAGGTTGGCTCTTCTCTGAGCCAAATGTAGCTCTGATAAATGGAACCTACGTGCCTTGCTAATATATATGTCTTCTGGGGTATGCCACTCATGTGGCATTTAATTTTGCTCTCCTTCATGCTGCATTTCTCAGTGGTGAACACTGGAATTCACCTTCTACTGAGCTAAAGTCACTCCCTGTAAATTTTTATGGAATCCTTCTCCTTACCAATCTCTAAATATCTGAGGGTCCTAAGATGCTAGACTTTGAGTAATATCAAACCACTAGACAGTGACCATCAATGCCAGTGTTTGGAGATGTGTGTGATTGCGGCATGTATAGGCATGGACCCTAGCAAAGTACCTTGAAAAATTCCCATTGAAACACTGTGCATTCACTGCTCTTCAGAAAGACCCTAAGACCAGGAAAAATGATCCATCTTTGGATGGATGCCTGCTTGCATGAATGCCGTTGGATTGATGTAGTGGAACCCTGATGATATTCTGAGGAACAGGGTTAAGGTTTGTCTGACACCTCAGGGATAAGCATGCAATAATACAGAAGTAAAATCAATATTAAAAATCTGGCAAATACAACTTTTAAACAGAAGTTACGTATTAATAAATTTATTATATCTTTTTTTTTCAATTAATCCTTGGATTTTTTCAAGGAGGTGAATTTACACAGGGTAAATGTAGTATTTAAATATTTAAAATTTAAATGAAGAAAACCCTCTTCAATGCACCTGTACGTACTAGATATGTCTGAGTCCATTTTGTATAAGAAAGTAGGCCATGAAATTATGTGTTTCAAGAAGCCAGACCACTCACTAAAGTTTTCTAACCTCTTCTGTATTCTGTAAATTCTAAACCTCTTCTGTAAACGGTGAACTGCTTGTCAAAACTCAGGCAGACAAAACTCAAGTCATTAACAGTGCATAAAGGTGTGATTTTCTAAATTTCAGAGTTTGGGAACTGGTGGAATTCCCACTTAAGAAAAAGTAGGAATGGGAAAAAAATATTTTATATACTGAGGTGGTGACTTTTATAGCATAGAAAATCTCTCAAAACTAAGTGAACAAAACCAGAGCAGTGCAGGTTATGCTGCTATGTGGAAGGAAAAAGACACATGGTTAGTTTTGAACCAGCAAGTGTTTCATACTGCAACCAAGGGATGCATTTTGCAGGGATGAAATTGAGCAAAGGAAAATTTAGTCATTACCAGGAAAATGTATCTAATAGCGAGATCTATTAGAACTGTGGAATAGTCTCTAGAGAGAAGTGATGGAAGCCCCATAGCTTGAGTCTTTGAAAACCGGCCTAGGGAAAAGTTTTCTTGCTGAGAAAGAACCTTGTATTGGCTGTAGAAGGCATAGTGTCACCTAATGGAAAATTTCTGCCTCTAACACCTTCTGTACTCTGGTTTATTATTAGCACACTTGTATAGTATTTCATAGAAATCTGAAGAAGAAGACAAGATCCTGGTGTCTTGATGTCTTTGATGACACAACAAAAGCAAACAAGTTCTGAAATGCTCTATTGAGGCTCAGTATCGTTGTTAAGTGTTTCCTCATGTCCATGCAGTTTCAACAGACTGAGATTACTTTATGTCCTCATTATCTTTAACTATTTTTCATGGGGTTTTTGTTGTTGTTTTTTTTTAAATTCTTCTTTATTTTCTTTTTATGTGGTTGTTGATTTCCAACATCATGAAGTCATGTATGAGCCAAGAGGAATACTGGCATAGGAGGAGGTAGAAGAGCTCTACCAATATTTCTTCAAGCTTTAAAAGAAAGTTCTTCAGAGAGTAATTTGTGGGTTTTGTTCAACTTTTAGGAAAAAGCATGTAACATAACTGCTTATTTAAATACCAAATATAGATGCATCATTGGATATTAGCAAAACCCACTAAATATTAATTTTACATGCTTTGGTATTCACAGTAAAGTGCATACTTTTCTCCAATAAAATTTCAAAATCCTCCAGAATCAATAATAATAATAAAGTATAACTTCTCTCTAGATTTTCAAATTATTCCTGTGAAATAACTTGCTGGATGCCTGTCCATTTCTGCTGGAAACAGGTCCTTAATCTCTATTGAGAGTCACAGAGTGTTTATTCGGAGCAGCAGATGCAATCTACCGAGGAGAGCAAAGGTTCCTCATGGGGAGGTAACATGAAACACAAATATGAATATGACTTGTTATTTCTTAACTTTTCCTGAGGAAAGTATTTTCTTTATTGTCTATGGTAGTTTCAAGAAGTCTTTTATAAGGTTAAGTTCAATTTTATCTTACGCATTTTTATATTGTCAAGAATAAAGCTAATAATTACCATGTTCCAATCACCAACAATGATCTGACAACTACTAAGTTGTAATATGAAATGTTAAATACAAGGCACTAATACTTACTAAGACATTTCTGGGCTCCACTTGACTCAGAATTTATCTTAAACAGAAATTTGAGAGTGAATAAATACCACTGATGATGGCGCACAAAGGAACAGAGGATTGGCTGACAATACTAGTTTCCTCATCAGTATGAAGATAAAGTTGTTTCTCATGACTAAAACCTGCTCATTCAATGTGAGTCAAAGATTCACCTTTCAGTCATGAACAATGCCCAGCTTTTAGCTGATTTTTTGTAAAAACAAGTATGAAAAATGTCTCTTTGGTGGAAAAGGTTTTAACATTTATTTTTATATTCAGCTCGCTTTTCTTTATTCCAGTGCTAAGGGTTTTGAGTTTGTCCAAGAAAATAAGGCATGTTAATACCTTTGTTCTCATGCATGTTTCATGGTTCCTTTTCTGTTGAAACCTTCTCACTTCAAGGTCTTTTGAGAACTGGTACAACTGGAACATGGTGGTGGGAGTCATCGGCTGTGTTTCACTTAGTCTTCAGATTTGCTGGATAAATGTTCGAGGGTCATTCAGATGTCTGCGTAGCAGAATCTGAAGAGACTTGAACTCTATATTCTAGCAAAACTTTATTTCTTTTTCAGCATTTCCTTTTTTCTTGTTTTCCCTTTACTTTTCAAAATTAACTGAACAATGAATGTTAATGCAGAGCAGAGTGTACAAATTCATTTTACAGTTAAGCAATATAAATGTCTCAATCTTGATCTTAAGGTGAATCACACAATTGGGATATTGTAGAAAATGATCAATGCACTAAGACCACTCCAAAACTATGACTGGATTTTGTTTCATTTTTAGGCTTAGTCTGAACTTATTTTTGTGAATAATACTGAATCTAAAATTATTTTGTTTTCCTATGCAGTTTTGTTTTGTTCTGCTTTGTTTTGGTTTTTTATATTACATTGACAATGTTCCTGAGAAATGGAGTGATTAACCACTGCAATGCAAATGTGTTTATGTTGACTCTGTAAATGTTGAATTTCCTGCCAATGGAGCTGGCCCCTCCTGTCTTGCTTCTGTCTGACGGAGGGAAGGAGAAAGATGGGGAAGGGTTACTCTGTGCAGCACATGAAAAGGTGAGTGGAAGAAGAAACAACACATTTCATCTGTGAAGTTGGAAATCTGCTAATGCTTACAGCACGATCAAGTTTGGTCAGATTTTTTTTTTTTAAATGTCTACTATGTCAGTGTACTTATCAATTGTTGGAATAAAATTTCTGGTTAATTTTTAAACTACTTAGACGAATTACAGGATATGAAGATGCCTGGCCTTTTGGAAAACAATTTGAGGACAGTCCACTGCTGGCAAAAGGCTTTGAGATCCAGAGAAGGCTGTTCTCGAAACTGCACCACTTCTGGTGAAATGATGGCTCTCAATAGAGAGCAGCTTTTCGAGGTGTAGGTAGGGATTTATTGCACAGAGAATTTGGAGGAGTATGGAGCTGTGGCTTGATTTTACCCTGTCTCAGCTATCTAGACAATGTAAGAAAATTGTAATTTCTATATGGTATCAGATAGCTTCTGCTGTGCTGAGTCAGAAGACTCTGCTATGCAACATATGTGTGGGATTCTGTCTTCAATCTGTTC
>JAHREE010000489.1:1255503-1267233 GCA_033628505.1 Tringa tobata
TTATTTTATTTTATTTTATTTTATTTTATTTTATTTTATTTTATTTTATTTTATTTTTTACTTTTGCTAAGACTATTAAACCCTGCCTGCCTGCCTTGGACATGCTTTCTTAAGGGATGGAAAACAGCAATTTATCAAGTGCGCTTTGTATTTCTCTTAAAGGGAGAGTATTCACATCACCAAACAATACTTCAAAGTAAAATGGGTAAGAAAATAATGTCTGTCTTCTAAGCTGACAGGGGTTGTGAATGCAGGACCTCAGGCTTGCAGGTCTTGAGACAGCATGGCCAGCCATGATAAGTGCAAGATATCATGATCATCCATGTTGACCTTGGATTTTTGCTCAGCTGTCATTTGTTCTGACCTTCACCACAGAGACATAGAGCAGGACAAGGTAATTAATGCACGCTTATATGGACTGGATTTAAATTCAGTTGCTTCTATTCCCTGTGGTATTGTGGAGGCTGATCATGACACAGATATGGGGCTTTCCCCTCCCACCAGAACAAGATTTTTTTCATGCAGAGAAGGATTATGGTGTCTGGAGGGATGATATCATGAAAACACTATTTTCTCCTCCTTACCTGTTCACTGATTTTTCTCAGTCTTGTTCTCCTTTTGTTCCAGGAATTGTAGTAAAAGCAGCAGGAACACCATAAAAAGTTTCTTAGTTGTTCCCATATATGACACATTTTCTACTATTTACCACCAAAGAATTTTGCAATCAACTCATAAACAAAACAACTCCAATACTATTACGGAGATTGAACTGTGTTCTTTAATAATAGATGGAACTTAAGCTAACTGAGCAATGTCCTTTTCCTCTGAAATCATTCTTTGTTAATTATCCCCTTGACTTCTCTTATTTCTCTTAGCAGTAATTTCTAATTTTACTGTGATCTTTTATTCACCCATAACCTTTGAACAATATTTCCAGGGTATTTTTTTATTCAGATAATTTCAGCTGATTTCTCTTCAGTGACCTCAAAAAGTACAATGAGCAGCAGCCAAAATCTCTTCTCTATTTTAATAAAGCTCTTCCATTCTTTAGCCTCTTCAATCTTCTTTTAAATATCATTTATTTATATGTTCAAAAACACTCCTATGAAAAAGAAGCATACTTTTTCACAGCTGGGCAAGGGGAAGAGCACAGAATTGAAAACAAAATTTGGTCTAGGAACCAGAGTGAGAAAGAGTTAGGAACAGATCACAGAAGTCCTTATAACCACCTCACTGGAAATGCTGGACAACCAGGAGACACGCAGAATTGGAAGCCTGCACTGAGCTGCCATTCTCCATAACCTTGTTTGGTAGGTCTGGAAGGTAACATGAAGTCCAAGTGTTTGGGGTTTGTTGGCTGATTTGTTTTTGTTTTTTTTTTGAGGATGATGTGAGTCTAGAACATTATAATATAAAAGGGTAAATATCCACACTGTTTTTCAGAATTAGGAGAATGTTTCATCACCAAAAAAGAAGTATACATAGGTGTGATAAAAGCTAAGGGGGATGTCACTGCTGCTGACACTGGCTGAATTCTGGGCAGCTGTAGATTTGTGGATGTGCCAGAAGTGGATCGAGTGGCACCTTTTTTCCTTTTAAAAATTCAGCCACTCGTAGGATACAAGTTCTGAGAAATGCAGTCTTTAAGTCTTCAGTGTTGAACTCTATCATGAGCAAAAAATGATGCTATCCTTCCTACTAGTCAAAGCCATTTAGAATGTTCTTTGGCTACAACTTACAAAGAAAACAGCAAAGCATGGAATTAAGGATTTTGCAGTGATATTATTCTTTTAAAATTTGGTATGTGCCTTTAATACCAATCCATGGACCCCAGCAAACAACTGTGATCCCAATATCTGACTTTAGTACCATTTCTTATTGGGGACTGCAATATTTTAACCCAAGAGAGAAGGATGAAAGGACTGTACCACATGGTGATGATTGAAGTGAGAATCCCTTTCCAACCCCTCGCTAAAAATACAGGAAAAATGATACAGGAACTTGAATGTGAAGGAGTTAATGTGAGTTGAGGATGACTGGTGAAATTTCTGAAGAGATGTAGATTTATTGGATTTATGTATGTGTATCTGTGTGCATGTGGATGTGCATGCAAATGACTCTTCCACTGTATATGCACTACATGAATGTGTGACTTGTGAATATCCGCCTTCAAATACCCTTCTCTAATGTAGTCTACTGTAACTCAAGCAAAGAAATTTACATGAGTAAATTGTGGAAAGCCCATGTAACTCTATGAATAAAGCTGATTAATTATGTTTAAATTTCTATAATCTGTTAAAAGGGTCAGCCCCCAAATTAGAAGAGTTTTCTATATTCCTATTATAAAACATAGACACAGTGCCTGAGCTAAATTAAATTTTTAAGCAGCCTCAGGAAAGAAAAAAAGATTTAAATTGCTGCCACAGGGAAATTTAAACCTGACACATAAAATAGAAAAGTGATCATCAACAGCCTGTGAAACAGAGCTTCTGGTTCTATTTCCAATTTGCCACTTTTTTTTTTTCTTCATAATTTTCTTTATTCTTTATTTTGAACATGAAATTCTACTGAGAATGATAGTACTATTTAGCAAATGCTCCTGTGGTGCAAATGCAGTAGTGTAATGATGTAATTTTCTTTATTTTTTAACAGTATTTTAAACTTGGGAATATATTTTTTAGCTTATTTCACCACTATCAAGCAGGATGCTATCAGTATGTAATCAAATAAAGTTAGGATCACCTCTATTTTTAGTTAAAATTAGAACATGAAAATATCCATGATATTTTTTAAATATTAAAACATAAAGTTATATTGATTAAAAAATCATAACATTAGTACAATAGAGAAATTAAAAATCCATATTTCCATAAGCACTGTTCACTTAACATCTGATGGATATAACCTGGAGAGTATTTCTTGCAATTGACAGAGTCTAACAAAACAAACACTATGTCCATTCAGTAATTTACCTTTTTTTTTACTCTGAAATATAGACTATGTTATGAGAAATCTGAGAATTTCACTACAACCAGTTCTTTGTTCAACACCCAGGTAAAAAAGCATGTCAGGGTAGCTGCAGAAGGTGCAAGTCTTATTGACAGTAGTAACCAAGTACAATATCTTTTAAATACTTTTCTTCAGCAGAGGTTTTATATCAGAGTTCTGGCCTGAGTAAGAGAAATAGGTAAATTTCATCTCATTTGTTTTCCTTGTGAAACTGTAACTGTATTATCACAATTGCTTATTAAATGCTATAAGTATTTGCTGAAGCCACCAACACTTTTTAGTCTTTAAAGAGATGATTTTTTATTTTCAGAATGACATTTCAAATGTAATTTTCATTTAGAATTGGAGCAAAAGATGAAAGATTGTACAAAAAATAACAAATAAAAAAGAATAACATAAAAGCACAGTTTCTAAATGAATCCTCTGCAATAGTTTTGATATTTTCTTCCATGAAAATTTTCACAGAATTTAAATTTTTACAAGATATTGTAGGAAAAAGATCCAGGAACGTATTAATTGAAAAAATACATAGGAAATCCCTCTCTTCTTTCTTTTTTCCCTTTTTTGTTCAAATACATAGATCTTGTAAAGTTCAGGAGAGCAAACTTGTCAGGTGTTCACAATCACCTCAAATATTTATTTGATTAAATAACTAAATGTTTAGACTAGATATCTTAGATCTATAATGAGAAAAAAAAAATAATGGATAACAAATGTCCTGGGTCTGTTAAGCAGTATATCAGATAAATTGTTAACCTGAATTTCCAGTGAATTTCCAGTTACCTGAATGATAATGTGTTTTAGGACTAATGAACTCTTCAGTTTTAATATTTTCCTAAATTTATCCGATATCTAAATATATAAAAAATGAGATACACATGCAATGATTTCACCGTACAGTGAAATAGCCATTTTATTTATTATGTTTTTGAATAATTTTAAAAATTATTTAGAAGGGTCTACTCAATATCAAATTAGAGTATTTTGTTAAATATTACAGTTCAGAATGGCATATTTACAACATCAATACTCAAGAAATCACAGCTTGAAATATGTCTTTGAGTCCCTAAAGTCATTTAAATGCTTTGAAAAAGAGTGATAGAGTTCGTGACTGACCTTTTGTGTTAAGTAATCCATTGATTGTATGTAAAAAAGAGTCAGGAAGGATCTTCTCTAAGCATTTAAAGTGAGAATATTAAGTAGCTTTTTCAAGACTTTTATAATATAGTCTATATGCTTTCTCATTTTGGGGAAGACTATTGAGTATTTTCAGCTATGTCTTGCTTTTTCTATTACTACTCTTTTAAAACTAAAATATTAGAACTAGGACTGCTGGAAATTCTAAAATCTTAAAACACATGTTTTTCTATAATGTAACAGTTTGCACCATATTGGACCTGTATCTTACTCTTTCCATACAAGAAGTTACAGAAATGGCTCAATACCTTTTAGGGATGCTGAGAGATCTTAATGTAAATGCTAAACAGAATCCTAAATGTTATAGTACCGGTCTATAGTTTAATTCAGGTTTTCCTGTAATGTCAGTCTGAATATACTGTAATTGAAAAATTCCAAACATTCGAAGGTTGGATTCTTGAGACCAAACAGTTGTCAAACTCCATTCTTTCTTTCATAATGATGCAAATCTACTAGGATGGATTATATTATAACTTTCTAAGGTGTATGCAATATTCTGGGTGTCATATAACTGGTAATTCTATTTATAGGATATTCACTCATTAAGCATAAAAAGCTATACATATATTCTCAAGTCCAAAAAATTTGCAATGCTATACATAAAGTTGAAAATCTAGTACCTGAGTCTCTCATATATTGACTGCTTGGGACTACTATGTTTTCTTTTTGCCCTTTGATAAGGCTATTTTACCAACTTATTTGCTTTTTTCACACCTATTAAGAAGCTGTGACCAAACCAATCTAAATGTGCTAAAAACATGTTTGATTGATGCTATGTGGAGGAGATGGATGCAAGTTTTCTAAAAATTAACAAAAATTTTATTTTAGCTGTCTTGTTTATGAAGTATTCCACTGTTTGGATAAAATAAAGGGATTCCCACCTCAAAGTTTTAAATTTGAGAAATTTATATGTCCATACAGCCATTGAATTTCAGCCTTTTTTTCCAGTTGTGAGATTAACCTTGAATCTTTGTATTTGAGATAATCAAGTTGTTTTAATAAGGAAAAAAGCATTTATTTCTGATTCTAAAACACTTCAATGTTCCCTCAGCAATTATTGTAGATCTCTTTTGACTGAATAATGACTGAAACTTTAGTTACTTCAGTGCGTAATGTGGGATGCAAAACTTCTGATGCCATCTTTGCTTTAATGCACCGTGGAGTCCTCTGATGTGTAAATGTAGTATTTAATACTTCTACTAAATACTAGAGAGCATGGATTTGGGTGGCATTTGATTAGTGGAGATTGGGTGGTGTTTGATTTTAAACATAAATTGGAGAGACATGGATTTGATAGGTGGACCACTTGGTGGAGAAGGAATTGGCTGGATGGCAGCACTGAAAGGGTTGTGATCAATAGCTCAATATTCAGCTGGAGACCAGTGAAAAGTGGTGTTCCTCAGGGGCTGGTACTGCAACTGGCACCATGTAACATCTTTGTAGGCAACATGGATGATGAGACCGAGCGCACCCTCAGCAGGTTTGCTGATGACACCAACCTGTGTGGAGCAGTGGACAAGCTGGTGTGAATCTCATGAACAAGGCCAAGTGCAAGGTCCCATACCCGGGTCGGGGTAATCCCAAGCACAAGTACAGGCTGGGTGGAGAATGGATTGACAGCAGCCCTGAGGAGAAGGACTTGAAGGTGTTGATGGATGAGAAGCTCAACAGAAGCAGGCAATGTGTGGCTCGTAAACCAGAAATCCCCCACCATGCTGCTGCATCCCCAGCAGCGTGGCCAGCAGGGTGAAGGGGGACAATTCTGCCCCTCTGAAGAATCTGGGTTTTTCTGGAGAAGAGCAGGGCCACAGTGAGCTCTGAGTTTTTATCTCCTGTTTGGGGAAGTCTGGATAGCCTGGAGATGGGCAAGTGCCAATGGTGCTGTGTTGGCGTCCAGCTGGAGCTGTTTTGTGATCTAACAACAGTTGATGTTCTGCACCTGAGCAGAATGGGTTATCATCCTTGTTAACTGCACACAGGAACACTCAGGTCACGGAGACTGCAAGGCTTCATGGTGCTTTTTGTCTATCAGTTATGACATTCTTGGAATATTATGGGAAAATGGGTCCTTGAGACTGACGGTTGTTGTGGAAGATTTCAATTTTCATAATACTTTGAAGTTTTAGACATAGTATACTTCAGTAATAAAGTCCCTTAGTAAGGGGATCTATGTGCTTGCATATAGAAAGTTGTAGGGTGTTTGTTCCATATACTTTTTCATGTCCTTTTGCAATTATATTTTTATTTTCAAGAATTTATGTCACAAGAGAGATTCTTTTCTCTTTTATATGACCTCTTCATCAGTTGTCTCTGGACAAATAGGGACCCTTTCCCATCTAGAACAATGAAAAAAACTATAATGGTTTGAATCAGTCTGAAATCATCACGTCCGAGGATTATAGAGGTATTTTTATGACAGCACTGCATGTTTAAAAACCTTCTTTTGCACTATAAATGAGAATAACAGTTTCTGTGAACTCAGCAGAGTATGGGCTTTTATTTTACCTTTCCTATCCCTGTATTTAGCTGCAAGAGTTGGTGATTCTGACATCAGTTTCTAATTAGGCAGACATTCAGTTTCCTCTCTTCCCTTTTTTTGCCAAAATGTCAGCAGATGGTGACCCATGTTTCGCTGATGTGTTCCTGGAATTTCATAATACTAATTATAGGCTGAAGTTTGAGTTTGTATCCTTATATAGGCCGTTTTCAACTCAGCCATTGGTTTATGGTTTCCATGGGATCGTGGAAAGTAACATGATGTAGCTTGCACTTCACTGCAGACTGCTTAATGCAGTACATTATTAGATCAACCGTGATTAAGAAAAGTTTGATGTGATCATTAGCTATAGAATCTTCTACTGAAGCTGCCACATGAAAGTTAAAGTAGCAATCAATCACTTTCCTTTTTTTTTTTTTTTCATGACTTATAAGTGGGTCATAGGGCTGGGGGAAATCCTCTGAAATCATCCAGGCAACTCAGGTCTCCAGACAGAGCCAGCTGCCCCTGAGATTTCTGGTACAGGCTTGTCTAAACTTTCTGTAAGATCTTTGTAACCTCCTAATTTATTCTGATGTTTACCATGGTTAATGTACCCTGCCTGCAGTACAAGCCTGTGACTTCTTATCCTATTTACTTGGAAAACAGTGTTCCCTCTCCCTCCGTAGAAATGGTTCATGAATTTGAAAACAGTTGTCATGTGGCCCTGCACTTTCCTCCTCTTAAAAGGAGGAAATTAGATATATTATATATATATTCCCATATATATGAAAATATATTGAAATTATCTTAGTATTCGTTATATATTTCTTTATAGGCTATATTTTCTACACCCCTGCTACTTTTTGGTTACATTTTCTGATTTCATGTAACTATTTAATTTCTTCTAGTAATCAACCTAAAGCCTTACCTGGCAGAACAGAAAAAAAGAACACTATTTCCAATACCTTATGTGTTTTTCTCCTGTTCAAAAACCCCAGGTCAGCACAATCCATTTAGCAAATTAAAAACATTGTTGTTTTAAGATTCATTATGATTCACAAAAAGGCTCTAATCCTTTCCTGCTGTATATTTTGTCTACCAACTGCTTCCCAGGTTATATAGCTGATTTTTTTTTTTTTTTTCTTTTTTTCTGCCTGGCTGTAACATCTTGCACTTGCTCCTATTGAAAATGAACATACTTTTTCAGACTGTGTCTCCAGTTTGTCGAGATCATTTTGAACTGTAAAATCATCTTGAAAGGTGCTAGTAACCCTTGCCAGTCTAGTGCAATCTGCAAATTTATTACACATACCTTTTATTCCATTATGTAGATATTCACAATATTACACGGTACATTTTTAACATCCTTCCTTCTTGACGTTTAACTATCAATAAGCACAGTTCTTGGTTTATGTTTACGTTAACACTGGATCTAGACCTTTAAGATGGTTCATTTCCTACTAAATTTTAGCTCTGATAATATGATGTTTATTGCCTACTTCACAAGTTCATTCTTCCTGCATTCTAAAGACAGTCTCTCTGTCTCCACCTGATCAGTGTTTCGAATGTATGTGCTGAGCATGAGCACGTTCCTGTCTCAGATCTTCAAATTTTAGATCTTTAAAGCCAGTGTCTTTTGTGTATATATTTTCAAATCTTTTGTTCTTCAACAGTTCAAGAATAATCTTCGTCCTTTGTTCCTTAGCAAGAACCTTTTAGTTGCTTTAAAACAAAAAGCCTGTTTATTGAGAATTCTCAAAACAAATAGAAAACACACTGTCCTAGTGATTGTCTACTCACAGTTTTAATTATTTTCTACAACGTTTCATCACTAGTATTGTGTTTGGCAGTCACAGTTCACATTTTTTTTCTGAAAATGTATTTTTCTGAAAAAATGTAATTTTAACATACACAGCTGTTAAGCAGACTATCTGGATATTAACCATCCTTTTGGTAAATATTCTGGGTTGTATTTACAAATATCATATGTCTCTCGGATCTGTATCCCATCTCCAACTAAAGATTTAATGATTAAAGACTAAAGAAACTTGTGTGTACTACCATGCGAACAATTTGCTAGGGTTCTTTCAGCAATCGTAACCTATAATTTGTGATCATTTTAAGCTAACATAGGCATGCCATAACTAATGATGCAAAACATGTTACTCCTTTGGGCTGTGGCTCCAGCTTATTTTATTTTTAAATGGGTTAACATATAACTTTTGTTAGATTTTGTCACATGCAGACTAACAGCCTCATATTCTTGTGAGATAATTGCCCGCTATACCTTCCTTGTGAGTCATCTGTGGAAATCTGGTTAAATGACTACTATCATTGTATCTAACACTCAGGCACCTTTTAATGCCTTCCATTTCCCCTCGTCATTAAGATTTGCATCTCATGGCTTTTGGATGTGGCAGCGCGCTCATACTCCCAGGGTCATTACAGTCCAAGTGACTGGAATAAGCACTTAGACATAAAGTTGACATAAATTATTATCCTAAGGAAATGTTGTACTTTGTCTATATTTACTAAGGTAAACATATTAAGGATGGCCACAAACTTATTGAGATCTATTTGTATACTTAGTGGTAAGTTCCCCTCAGCTTTGTTTTTTTTTTTCTCCATGTAGTATTTACATTACTGTTTGTTTAGCTCTAGGATAGAAACTCTGCTGCTTTCCTTGCTGCTCAAAAATTCTTGTCATACTCTTACACTGTTTTTTTCCATAGCGGAATCTCATCTAGACCTTTGTGTTCCTTGTACTATTCAAACCTCTTTGTAGTGACTGGTGAAATACCTTTAGTGTAGAACAGGAGCCAGAAAAAAATCTCCAAAATGATTTTCAAGAAGAGTTGAACTTTAAGGCATTTTCAGACTTTTGTAAGACCTGTGAGAAATGCGCCGACACATCAAATATACAAAATATGCCCATATCTCTCACATCAAAATTTTGCACTTTTTAGGTGGAGTTAAGAGTTTCTTTTATACGATAAAAGAGATCCTACCACTGTTGGTCCTCCTGTCTTTAATAGGATAAACAAACTAGGATATCTGTTACCTTCTGCATCCTAGTTCTAGGAATTATTCTAAAGGCAAGAATATCAGTATCTTTTGAGTAGATCTTGTGCTTGGATGATAATTTCTCTACTCTTTGCAAGTGTTTTCAAATTTTGCCTCTTTTGTCCAGGCTCTTCAGTGCTTCAAAAACTATTTTATTTGAGATTTATTTTACTTACAAAATCACTGAATAGCTGAGGCTGGAAGGAGCTTTTGGGGATCATCTACTCCAACCCTTCTCAGCTCTGAATCGGTCAAATAGAGCAGGATGCTCAAGGCTGTGTGCCTCTGGGTTTTGAATATCTCCAAAGATGGACACTTCACAGCCTCTCTGAGCAACCTGTAGCAGTTGATCAAGTTGCTAAGCTTCGAGTTGATAAGTTGGATCAAGGTTATGGTAATAATTTTTTTTTTACTTTTGTTTAAATAAAGTTTCCTCTATGCCCATTGCCTCTTGTCCTTTTGCTGGGCATCACTGGGAAGAGTTTGGGTTTGTCTTTACTCCCTCATCGAGTATTTATACGCATGGGTAACATTCCCCTGAGCTTCCTTTTCTCCAGGTTCAACAGTCCCAGCTCTCTCAGCCTCTCCTTGTATGTCAAATGCTCCAATGACCTAATCGTCTTTGTGGCCCTTTGCTGGGCTCTCTCCAACATGCCCGTGTCTCTCTCTTACTGAGGAGCCCAGAACAGAACACAATACTCCAGCCGTGCGTCTCAGTGCTGAGTAGAAGGCAAGCATCATCTCCCTCCACTTGCTGGTGATGATTTTTCTCGTTTCCTAGTTCCACCACGGGATGCTGTTCGCCGCCTTTGCTGTGGAGGCACAATGCTGGCTCATGTTCAATTTGGTGTCCACCAGGAGCCCCAGGTCCTTCTCTGCAAAGCTGCTTTCCAGCTGGTTGGCCGCCAGCGTGTATTGGTGCATGGGGTTATTCCTCCCCAGCTGGTGACTTGGCATTTGCCTTTGTTGAACTTTACGAAATTCCTGCCGGCCAATTTCTCCAGATTGTTGAAACTTTCCTCTAAGCTAGTGTGCTCTTTATTCATGTCACGTAGCCCGTAACATAACTTAGTAAAAATGTGAAAAGTCATAATGTATTTTATTGAAGTTCTTGGAGTTTTTTCCAGTGCCATGTTTTCAGTTATATAAAGTGCAGCTCCGTGATGTTGGAGGGGCTGTCTGGTTCTTATCATATGAAATTCTTGCATAAGGACTTTTTATCATGTTTAGTAAGACTCTTTTAGTTATTTTAATTTCACTTATTATCAGTCTTATATTGGCTGGCCTTTCTTTGTAACCATTTGAGTCTTAGTTACTTTCAAAGATGTGTTTATTATTCTGAGTTATCTGTTCTTTTCCGAGGCTAAGAAAAGGGCACTTTCTCACTCTTGAAATTCAATTATCAAGAAAGTATTTTTCTGTATTACTAGCACTTTACGCAGGCCTGTTACCTTTACTCTGCCCCTCCTCTGCATCATGATAGACTGAAAAATACCTAGGCACAATATGAAGAAACATGTATTTTTTACTGAAATGGCCTTAATATACAATTAGAAAATTAGACAAATGAAAGCTTGGGATGTATAGTAAGTAATGGGAATAAGAACAATATTGCACTTATCCTGCAAAGGCTGCAGAGGATGTTGTTGTCTTAAAGAGAGAACTGTAATATATTTCAGTTCATTTCAGTGAACCCTCTGATCAATATTATCGGTAGGAAAGAAGCAAAGATAGTTTGTAAGTGAAATTATGTGCTCTTTTAGATTTCAGTCACTAAACTCACAGAACTAGCCATTAGATGTGTAATCAGGGTTGAATTGGACAAATCATGCTCTTAACCATCTCATACCAAAAAACTCAAACACTAGCCCATCTAAAAACCACCAACACTTCTGAGGAGAAATTAAAAGCTAAAGATAAATTTTTGCACAAACATGAAAGTTTAAAAAAAAAAAATCCAAATCCTTTGTTATCTGTAATGT
>JAHREE010000489.1:1271591-1323705 GCA_033628505.1 Tringa tobata
TGGCAAGCAGAGATCAGTGGTGGGCCTCAGGGATTGCTACTGTGACCAGTGCTGTTTAACATCTTTGTTGGAGACATGGACAGCGGGGTTGAATACACTCCCAGCAGGTTTGCTGATGACACCAAGCTGTGTGGCGGCATGGACACACTGGAGGGGAGCAATACCATCCAGAGGGACCTGGAAAGGCTGGAGAGGTGAGCCCATGAGAACATCATGGAGTTCAATGAGGCCAAATGCAAGGTCCTGCACCTGGGTCAAGGCAATCCCAGGCACAAATACAGGTTGGGCAGAGAATGGGTTGAGAGTAACCCTGAGGAGAAGAACTTGGAGGTGTTGAGGGATGAGATGACAATATATGCTGGCAGTCCAGAAAGCCCCCCACATCCTGGGCTGCATCAAAAGAAATGTGGTCAACAGGGCAAGGGAGGGGATTCTGCCCTTCTTCTCTGCTCTGGGGAGATCCCTCTGGAGTGCTGCCTCCAGCTCTGGGGCCACCAACAGCAGAAGGACATTGGCCTGTTGGAGTGGGGCCAGAGGAGGCCATGGAGATGTTGCGAGGGCTGGAGCCCCTCTGCTGGGAGGACAGGCTGAGAGAGTTGGGGGTGTTCAGCCTGGAGAAGAGAAGGCTCCGGGGAGACCTTGGAGCCCCTTCCAGTCCCTCAAGGGACTCCAGGAGAGATGGGGAGGGACTCTGGATCAGGGAGGGGCACCATAGGATGAGGGGTAACAGTTTCAAACTGAAAGAGGGGAGATTGAGGTGAGATCTCAGGAAGAAATTCTTTGATGTGAAGGTGGTGAGAGCCTGGCCCAGGTTGCCCAGAGAAGCTGTGGCTGCCCCATCCCTGGAGGGGTTCAAGGCCAGGCTGGATGGGGCTTGGGGCAACCTGGTGTGGTGGGAGGTGTCCCTGCCTATGGCAGGGGGTTTGGAACTAAGTAGTGATCTTTAATGTCTCTTCCAACTCTAACCATTCTATGATTCTATGATACAATGGAAGTCTGTTTAAAGACATTTGTCTTTGAACTTGGACACCTGATTTTCTCCTTTACACAGATTATGCTTGGAAAACTCCCATGCTTGAGGTTTAATTGCAGTTGCTTTTATAGAAAATACAATTGATTGATCAAATTCAGCCTTCACTTCTGTATTTTTTCTGCTGGCTTCTGATTTTTGGTGTTATGGGAACTGACTGGTTTACTTGGCTAAGTCTTGTGATAGGTTGCTTAAAAAGTTTTCAGAGATGTACATTATGAATTTATCTTTTTTTCTGTATCTATTTATTTGACAGGCATGTAAAATATATTAACCAAATAATTTAGCTTTTTACAATATGAGGACATATTGATTTGGCAAAAAGGAATAGTACAACTATGTGGACTTTTTCCATCATTCACTGGATTCCACACTGCTCTCTTGGGTTGCAGTTTGTTTTATTTTTCAGCCGAAGCTGTCCTCTTTAGTATCCAGTTGGGCAGAGTGAAATAGCACCATGTATGCTCCTGGTAACCTATGGCTATGGAGGATCTCATAACACAGAACAAAGCAAGATACAAGACCAGATAGGTTTTAAAGTGGATTTTCTCTAAAGCCTTGTACTTCACCAAATCTGTGCTGTCACCTCTTGGTACACGTGACCAATCTCATTTTGTAATCTAAGTTCCTGCCTAGTCCTTTGGAGATGTGCATTAGCTCAGCAGTATCTACATCCCCAACACCCACAGACAGATTTCTGGACAATACTGCAAGATAACTGAGCTATTCCCTTCTCTCGACTCTTCTCTGTGCCTTCTGAAATTCATGCAAGCAAATGCAGATCAAAGATACCGCTGAGCAGGAGGAGAAATGTTATTTTCTTCCATCAAACCCTATAAATGATCTTTTGTAGAGTTTTTATACAATGCTAAAAGTCCTATGGAAAAAATATTCTTGTCAAATATTTATTTATTTTCTATAAATGTTCAGAGAGAATACAGACATCTTTACTTATTTGTTTCTGCAGATAGTTTTTGCAGAGTGTTAAAAATGAACACACTATTGGAAAATAATTAATTCATTTATATTTGCAGAATTTTAGTATATATATAGCGTGCTTTATCTCCATTACATAGCTTGACCCATTCTGACCTATTTTTGCAGACTGTATTCACCTGGGAAGCTTTGTCTTGAATATGGCTATTATAATAAAGATCTACATTTAGAATATCTGCACGAGAAGTTGATACTGTATTAACCATCTTGTGTGGAAGTGAATGCTGCTTGAGTGAACAGGTATAAATAGGAACATGTGTCAACTCAAAGCTTCATGACAGATGCATTTAGATATAACACATGATACATCACAAAGTAACATCTTAGCCAGAAAACTTGAAAAGACCTGGTTTTCTAAAGAATGCAAAGATGAAAGACAATGTTTTCCGGGGAGAGATGCCTTTATATTTTCTTCTGAAAGCTCCAGGCCTTCAGAAAGTGTTTTAATAGGTATTTGTTATTTGAATCTGTGTGGATAATTATCAGGTCAAACTTCTTTGTAATTTTCTCCTCTTTATTCAGTCTCTGCTTCAGAGCTGGCACAATGCTAGTTTTTCCTTCCTCGGATGCTCTGAGTGATGAGACAGACCATGCTGGAGGAGGGAGAGGAACCATAATCAGCTGCTCAGGTTGGAAATGCAGTTTATTCTTGGATATACCTTTCAGGAGTAAACACTGTACTAAAAGAATTTTGCTTTCCTGGCCCACACCACCACTTACACCATCCTCTTCCTCACAACCGAGCAGCACTCAGCACAGGCCATGAAAACAACAGGAACTTTCTTCTTTAGTTTCGGAGAGAAAAAAAAAAAAAAAATTTGTTTTCGTTCTATTAAGTATTCAGGAAGCACTCGTCCCTTGAGGAGAGGAACTTTATAAACAGGAACATTGAGACTGGGTCAGCAATTATTAAATCTCAACTTAAAAACCATATTTTTTTGTTTTGACACAAGCTGTGTTTCCCACAGCTCAGCTGAGGGAATTGAAATTGACCCAGTTGTGTTGATCTCAGCCTGCTAAACTGGGACATTAACCTACAGCTACAGCTTGGGGAAAGGATTAGATTACTTAACATGATAGCTAACGTCAGTTTGATCTTGATTTCCTCTTATACAGATAAAGTGTGAACAAATGAAATTACTAGATGTCTTTTGTTTCATAAGTTGAAGTAGACTGATGATATATAATCCTAATAACTCTTACTTAGGAACATTAAAACCAATTCATCAACACCTTCTATTCTGAATTTCTAGCTTGCTTAGAGAATATTCTCATTGACCTCAGGATCAGAAACAAACTTGTGTAACAGATGCAATACCATATCTTTTTCCACCAGAATTAATCTTTATGAATCTTATGTAGCTGTAAAAAGACTGCTACTAAAGCCCTGACAGCCATTAAAAATAGACCGGTGACAATACCGGAAACAAAAGACTGTTCTTGAGAAGAAAATTCCTGCAAGTCCCAAGGAAGACTTTGGAAGGCTGGAAAACGCCAGTCTTCAAATGCAACCCAAGGAGCAGTGACTGCTGGCCGCAGGCTGTACACGCCTTTTTTTTGGTCGTCCACAGATTTTTAGTCTGAAACTGAGCAATAATGATGGAAGGAACAGAGAATTGTTGTTATTGGAAACTGCAGAGTTACCACAAAATGGTTTAAGGAAATGTTACACTTAAATATGAAGACAAAGGTCAAACAAAAGAGATGCCTTATCCTGTATAATGTACATCACGTTGCTCAGATCCCTAAGTTGGGTACAGCCTGAGTCTACAGGGAGCCAGTAAGTGTGTGTATGTGACTTATTACTCTGACATGACACTATTATGTTTTAGTTTTTAGCATTTTTAAAGAGTAGGTAATAGTTATGAGAGATGAGGAACTTAGAATTAAGTACTGCAGTTATACACAGAAGGATAATTTGGGTTTGATAAATTGTCCTGAGCCTGTTAACTAATAATACAATTTTTTTAAGTAGCATCTTACCAGTAGAAAAAAAGAGGTAGTATCATTATTAATGTCTAAACTATAGTGTGTTTCACACAGGATTATGGTAAAGGTCAGAGCATGTTTCGCTGAATTAAAAGCTATTCTGAGCTATAGCATTCCTAATCAACTCAGACCTAAAGGTGCATAGCTCAATTATAATGAGACACAATGAATTTAAATAAACTGTGCAACACTATGTAGTGATTTATAAATGCACTGTGATATCCTTTTAACTCATTAGCAATGAATGATACTACTATATGTATTCTCCAGTATTTTCTGCTGCGTAATTATTTTTACTCACAATGCTTCTTAGAGAAGACACCTTTTGTTCTTCCTTCATAATATGCAGGGGTGCTAAATGCAACAGGGGCTATCTCGATAAACACAGAAAAAAGCAAAACAAACCAAACCCCAGCCCTGCAGCAGTTAGTAGAACAAAGTATTAACTGTTTGTAATTTGAAAATCTTTGATCACAAGTCTGTACCATTTGACATCAAGCTAATGGTGTAGGTTCCTAGGCTCTGTCACAGGAATGCACATGCTTTTACCTGAGAAAAATATATAGGGAATAGTGAGGTGAAAAAGAATTTCTGCATCTGGGACACAGCCACTAGAAAAAGTGCTTGCAAACATGTTTTGGTGGGAAAAGACAGCATGAAAAGAGGGTAATAAATGGAGTTTGCAACACGTTGTGCCATATGTGGCATGAAAGAACATGGCCATAGCAGTTTGCTGGAAGGATGAGATGATTTCTAAAATAATGTTCTAAAAGCTTTCTGAATGTTATTCAGCTGTTTGACAAAGTTGGAAAGAAGATGTTAAATAATAATTTATTGATTAATAGTTAATTAATAATTGATATACTTTGGTTCCTATTTGCCAGTATGGAGAACATTAGGAAAGGAATTTCTGTCAGTCCT
The DNA here is from genome assembly GCA_033628505.1 of Tringa tobata. NCBI lineage: Eukaryota > Metazoa > Chordata > Aves > Charadriiformes > Scolopacidae > Tringa > Tringa tobata. The sequence goes on from JAHREE010000489.1 coordinate 1,276,528, forward strand.
AGGCTTTTAGGCTCACAATTTCAAAAGTGTTGTGCCCCTTATGTCCATAGCAGAGCACCTAGAATGTGGCCAATGCTCTGAAATATGGAACCTACGTTTATTCCCAGCTTTGGGTGTTTTATCAGCATTACAAGTGTACGTAAGATGAAGAATAGTGGAATGAAACTATCTGGAAACACAACTAAGCGACCGATTTTCCTCCCTTATTCCCATCAATTTCAAAAATAAGTTTGCCTGTCTATGCAACAGCGTATAAGCTTTGTGAGCCATACCTTGAGGGGATGGTTGTCGAATATCACCTATGCTGTCACTAGACTCGTAATATACACAATTAGTCTATAAATGATGTTTATTCTTGGAAATCTTGCCCTTGACACGTTTAGCCTGTAGGGAATTGAGTATATATGTATGTGTCAGTGACATTTGGATTGGAGTCTTTTTGTCAGTCCAGCCACACACTCATACACATGGTTTTTTTTGAATCTTGATGCATCTCAATGAAGATTTGTCAAGTACACTCTACAGTTTTAGCAATCAGATGCATGGCTAAATTTCAGTTCTGTTCAGTAAATGAAGTCTCATAGTGAGGTGAGATCAGATCACTGGCTTTCATGCTTCCTTCCTTTAAAAAAAAAAAAAATTAAAAAAACCCCAAATTGATTTTATTTTCTTTTTTGCATCATTGGAAAACTCACTTAACAGGTATAGAGGTACTACACATTAGTGAGTTTGGCAAAAGCCTGATTCTTTATGATGTGAATAACCTCAAATAAAACTAAGGGTCCCAAATTCTCCCACTGGTGTGCTTTTTCTCTAGAAGCTGAGAGATAAATGTGCTGCTGGTTCCAACACAAGTCATCAGGGCTAGAAATGTCTAGAAACCCTACCCAATACTATATGAAACTGTAGAAAATTAAACTTCCTAATGAACTACTCCATCTCCAAGGAAGTTACTTATCCAGCAATTTTCTCTCTTGGCCATGACTCCATTTACATGTATAAATATCTGTAAATGACATTTCCAAAAGACATTTTACTTTTTGATTGGAAAAGTGTATTGGAACACTGATCTGGTCTTATTTACACAGGTGACCAGCAGCATTTACTATGTAAAGCTTTTCATAGCAAAAATCAAAAATTGTTTTTCTGATAAATGAAGTTACATTTCTTGTACATCCTTGATTTATTTTGTTTTGTTTACCGCTCAAATTTCCAACTGATGTCTGATGTGGGATTAGTGCCCTGAACAACATACCATCATCACTTTTGAACTGTGGGGACAGAGAAGCCAAAGCTTCACTTGTTCCCTTTTCTTTTTTTCTTTTTTTTTTTTTTTTAAAGGAGGGGAGGAGGGATAAATCGAGCTTGACTGCATGGTAATAATTCCATCTACCCACTCTTGCATTAAGTGATTATCCCACTGGAAGTCAGTGATCTGCTTTGAAGTCCTCAGCTTCAAAAGAGTCACCACATGAAGCCTATTCATATAAGCAGGGGTTCCTCTAAATAGAAAAACATCCTCTGCATCTCACTCTTAATTTTTGCAGTTGATGAAATGCCTTTCAGCATCAATAGGATTTTAAGATTACCATAATTTCTTCTCAGATGCACAACTAGAAGGGCAAGGGCTTGGAGGCCTGACTTTGGAGGTTGGATTCCCTTTAATAATCAGGATGAAACAATTGGAGGATGATTTTGATTACCTGCTGTCAAAGTATTCCCCAGATTTCTTCTGTGCAGGAGTACTCCTGCTATCAACTCAATACATTTTCCAGACAATGAAATATCAAAGAATATTTTTGCTCATGTTTGAGAGATAGATTATAAACCTGGAGAGAGAAGGCAGAATGAGAAAAATGCTGATTTCATAGGTATAGATATCTTAGCAACCCCTACCAAAGGGCCTGCTCTGTGCTCTTGAAGATCCTGTGTTTAAATCAGAAAGAAGATTGCACAATGCTTTTATAAATATAGTTAAGCATTCTGCAGCATGCCCTATAAAAAGATACTTGAGGTTACTCATTCAAAAATGCACTCACAGTAGTGTCCGTGACTAATACAAATAAAGTCTAATTACATTTATTTCAAGGTAATGTCCCTGATGCATACTTAAAGCTGCAGCCTTGTCCTTATGGTCATGGATGTCCATGAATTATACAACATACTTCTGCATGTAAGCAAGCAAACAGATATATGAGAATGTTTCTTCACTCAGCTTAATTTTATCCAAAACATCAAATCCTACCCAAGCAGAGGAACAAAGCACTAGGGAGATCATTTCAGGTCATCATTTCCATTACCGTGATACTGCAGGTAACCACACCACAAGACTCACTTTAATCAAACTCTGACATAGCTATATTGATGTTTGTATGCTCTGATTTGGCTCATGCTCTTCTAAAGGATTTGGGAGGTATCTGCGGGGAATGGTGTTCTTCTTCAGATTCACAAGAAGTTGAAGGAAACGGTCCAGTTGCTAGTGATGTTGTCTTCCCTTACACAGAAGTATGAGCTCATGGAGACCAGATAACACCTTCTTATGGGATCCTGGGAAGGAAAAAAATCAAAACCAGAGCTGTTTTCCCCTGCTTTCTGTTTACCTCTTCTTTCTGTTTAATTTCCTTTCATTTTCTCTTGGTCTTTCCTCAACAGATCTAATTTTTCAGAAGGATTGTGTTCCTTACTAGTTATTTGTTCTCACGTAAATCTCTAATGTTTGATCTAGGTCATATCCGCATAATGTTGCACACAATTGCTCAGTTTTTTACAGTGTCGAAGATTCCTGTTTTTCTCTCCTCACCCATAAAACAAAGAAGGCTCCCTCAGAGGAAAAGTGGGACAACATCTTCTCCTGTGAGGTGCCTTTTTGGCTTCTCATTCTAGTGGAAAGGAGAGTGTTGGGAGGAGAGTATAAACAAGCTAATTGCTGATTCCCACTAATAATTAGTATATTGAATGCATAAAAATTCCATTTTCTTGTTAAATCAGACTTGAAAAAGGAGTTAAGGGAAGATATCGTCAAAGGAGGATAAGAAAAGTCACTGCAGGTCCTGCTGCCTTGTGCAACTGAGGAGACGAGCCCCTTTCCCTCACGACTTAAACACCACAGGAGGGATGAGGTGAGTTATGAAGTTATGAAGCAGTGGGGAACCTGAGGCAGAACGGTACGTGGGGCTGAATACCAAAAAAGTTATGTAGTAGTTACTGATGGATTGATCTCAGATGATTTGAATTAATAAAATTCTGGTTTGATTAAGCCACATATACAATATCCTGTTCTTTTTTTCCCTCTTGCATCCAGAATGAAAGATTGACTGTGTGGGGAAATCCTAACACTGCTGCTTCCATCCACAGACATAAGTAAGTATAACTTCCCCTAAACTAAGAATTTTTTTTTTTCACTCTCATATGTATCAAATTTTTGGCCACTGCTGTTCTGCCCCTATTCTTTTCACAGGAGAAGAAGGCTTCTTTGACATACTCTTCTCTCTCATCATTTGCATCAATGAGCAGGATTTCAGCTCCATATATATATATAAACACATCCTCCCTTGGTGCTGGAAAATGAAAAATTAAATGTGGTGAGAAATAAAGAGTCTATGTCTACATTAAAAATAGTACACTGCTTCCTCCTACAATAGTTGTACAAAACTGTGCATCCAGTTGCAGGTGCAACTGCGAAAGGAAACTTTGGGAGAAGCGTAAATTGTGTGTGCGTTTTGGGTTGATATGTGGATTTGCATATTCTCTGTTTGCAGCTCAGACACAAATTTTTAAAAGTGATCCCAGAAAGATTACGAGACAAGAAAGAATTTTGACAAGCACGGCATCTGTGTACAAGCGTGTGTGTATGTATCTATCTATGCATCTATCTATTCCCTATGTAATGCGTACTGAATATTTTAAAAGTGTTATGAAAAAGAAACCTGAATTCCTTGAAAGATAGTTGTTTACAAGAGTGCCTCGACATCCTGCTTTCTTTGTTGCTCTCTAGGTTGCATCATATATCATTTGGTTCTACATGCTCCTTTCTCTGGGTATTTCTTTTTATGCTGTCAGATCCTGCCATGTCCATTCAAATCTAAAATTGTCTGAAACTATCTAAGTAACAACAAATCTGCTGTGTGAATAAAATCTTTATGGCGAGCTGCTAGGTTTCCAAGGCACATGCATAATAGAAATTCAGTATCACTTCATTTGAGTAAAGGCACTGCTAGCTGCATATCATGGAGTCCCACAAATTGTCCTATGAAAAGAAAGATTATGACAGAAAGACAGCCCCATGTATAAGAGTCTACTAAATGTATTCCACAGCCAGCTGTGTGAATCACCTTGGGGAAAAATGCATATGAATGCACATGTATATTAGAGAGGCTTCTAACAATGATCTCATTCTGTACCAACTCTGAAATACTTTTAAAAAATATGACAGTTTAGCTGATTATCTGGAGAAGACATTTGGAAAGGCTGCCTGAACATGAATTGTGTTAATTCCAGAGATCTCTGAAACATAGCAGTTTTGGTTAACAGGGGTTCCTGAGAACATAATTTTTTGGCCTCAGTTAACGTGCACTTGCAGACCCTAATTTCTCTTTGGAATCTGAGTTTGTAAAGTATCTCTGAATGGAGCTGAAAATACTGAAGCATATAAAATGTTGATATTACATGAAAATATGCCACAAATTAATGCAATGAAACCCTGTCTGTTTGTCTAAGTTGGGCTCTGGCTGACAGCAAGGCTTAGCATATCTTCGGAGAATGTGAGTATAGTTCACAAAGTGTCATGAAATCCAAAATCAAATAAATTAAATAAAATTTGATATTATGTTATAAAAATTGTATAATGTATTTCTTCCTATTCTAACTTAATTGTTATTTTTAATAAAATAGGAAAAATATGCTAAACTCCTCCATAATAATATTCATATCAACTGCTCCTGCTTTCTCAATTGTCTCTTCCTGTCACGTCATTGACATGAAGTCAAATAAAAGCAGGACTGTATTGCAAGTAGACCCAGCCATGTTCCTTTAATATACTTTATATATTAATGAGTAGCAGGCAAAATGTGTCAGCACATACTTTACTGTTGGCTGCATGAGCCTTCTGCAAACCTCAGATGTGTTCTTGTGTTCCTGATCCATTCTGAAATCCATGTTACCCCATCCTCCCTGCTGTAGTCTATGTACAGCTACTATGAGTGTACCTGGTGTACTTGGACCATGTTTTAGTGCGCTTGTAAAATTAAAATCCACTTATTTCTCTATAATATTCAATTATAATACGTGCAGTTACATATTCTGCATGTATCGTATTAATATATTGGTGTATATATATTCACTTAGTTGTATCTAAATATCGAGCAGAAAACCTCAGTGTAAAATTTCCCAAAGATGAGGAATAACTCTATAAATTAAATCTTAAATGTAAGCAAAAAAAAATATAATTAAGATTTTACATCTTCATTACTACAGAAGCAATGTACTTTCTCCCATAATTGAAAATTGTCAAAAATGAACACACTCAATATTTTTATTACTCAAGCAATTCAATGTTGACAAACAAACAATGAATATGCATTGCACGTAAAAAGAGTTGAAATGGATGCCACCCATGTAATGAACTGTATATTTGTATCCCTACTCCTCCCCAGGAGACTAGATACAGCCTAATTACATGCAAAGATTTTAATGATATAAAGGAAAAGACAAATAAAAAAACTCAAGTAGAAGGACCATCTTAATAAAGTATCAAAACATCCATCAACAGCTGACTGAAGACTGATCTGATGTGACATTCCTGAAGAATAAAAGTTCTGAGCCAGGTGGCCTCAAGCAGAAATCACAGGGAAAAAGCAAACAATGTTTTTGAATTTGTCAAGGGACGGCTGAGGCTGTAGAGTGGGCAATTTCATCATGGAGAACTCATTCTGTTATTTAACATTTGGTTTCAAAGACTTGAAAATCTTGAAATGCAGGATTACAAAGACAAGTGTTCAACAAAAATGTGGTGCCCCTTAAATAATCTTTCCAGTGGGCATCAGCATGAAAAATTAGCATGGATGAAAGCTAGAAAAAATGTTTCTTCTTGCCTGCATGAAGCCTCTAACAGAAGTTAATTTCTGAATGCTATGGGTTATGTTTTTTAAATTCATTCAGGAAGGCAATGCTACACTATTGGAAAACAACTTGGTGAAGTTGGGGGTTTTTGACTTTTTTTTTTGGTTTTGTTTTGTCTTTTGCTGTTATCACTGGACCTTTGTTAAGGATGAAATCTTGGTCCACACTGGGATTCTGAAAGATTGTTGTGTAGGCAGAAAGCACCCAACGTTTTTCACAAAAGCAGAGTCATTAGGCCAGGTAATTACCCAGGCCTGGTTGAACTTCCTGCTGAATTCAAAACAGAGAGAGCACTCTACAAAACGGGCCCACTTGCTTGGGTGCACAAATATGGATTTAATAGCCTTCTTTTAACTATCCAGTTTAAAAATGAGCCAGTGATCTTACAATCTAATAAAACTTAATCATGCTTTATTCAAAATTGAAAATTCTAAGTGATTTTTTTTTAGCTTTAAGCAAGATTTCACCTGCTTGAGACCAATATTACTGGTCTAACAGGATTTGATTAAAGGTAGAAACTTAAACCAAAATTACTTCAAGTGCCTCTTTAAAGGTGAAGAGAATTCCTTAGAAGTTTTTTTTTTTCTTCTTCTTTTTCCTTGTATGTTTCCAGTTTTGTCCTCTTCCTTCATCAATCTTGATCCACAGAAGTCATGAAGAGCTTTGCAGGGCTGGGGATCCAGTATCACCTTCCAGTTCCCTTTCATGCAGTCTGAATTCTGCCCTTGTGTGAAGGTTCACGGGCCTCTGCTTTGAAGGCTAGGGAGGAGTGTATTTCATGCTCAGGCTTCGTGTCTTTTCCTTGCACAGTAAAAAACTTTCATCCATAAGTAGTTCCATTGTCAGTGAGAGAACTCACTTTAGCAAAGCAAACAGGATTTGGCTCTTTTATTTCTCTGAATTCTTATTCTTAAGCACTTTTTAAAATTCCTTTCATTTCTCCCACATCTGCAATACAGAAAAATCTTATCCAATAGTTATTTATACTCTAAGTATTATATTTATTTATTTATTTTGAATTAACAATTTAGGCAAAAATAACTTTGGAAGAATGGTTGTCTTTCTGCATTTTGTATTGTTACTTTTTTTTTATTTTTTTTAGGATTGTTAAATGAAACTCAGATAAGGGATCATTCTCCTGGAGCAGAGCAAACGATAGTAGTCAGTCTTGGGTCAGTCCTGCCACTTGAGATACGGAGTTTATTATATCTTTTTAGAAAGTACTGCTGTCTGTGTCTTGCAGACCTGGGAATTCCATATTCTTCTTAACCCTCTGAAAGCAACTATTGTATTGTGACAGGTTGAGGGGGGAAATTCTGCCCTTCTGCTCCATTCTGGGGAGCTGCCTCCAGCTCTGGGGCCACCAACATCAGAAGGACACGGACCTGTTGGAGTGGGGCCAGAGGAGGCCACGGAGATGCTGGGAGGGCTAGAGCCCCTCTGCTGGAAGGACAGGCTGAGAGAGTTGTGGGGGTTCAGCCTGGAGAAGAGAAGGCTCCGGGGAGACCTTTGAGCCTCTTCCAGCCCTTCAAGGGGCTCCAGGAAAGATGGGGAGGGACTTTGGATGAGGGAGGGGAGCCATGGGATGAGGGGTAACAGTTTCAAACTGAAAGAGGGGAGATGGAGCTGAGATGTGGGGAAGACCTTCTTTGCTGTGAGGGTGGTGAGACCCTGGCCCAGGTTGCCAAGAGAAGCTGTGGCTGCCCCATCCCTGGAGGGGTTCAAGTCCAGGTTGGAGGAGGCTTGGAGCAACCTGGTGTGGTGGGAGGTGTTCCTGCCCATGGCAGGGGGTTTGGAACTAAGTGATCTTTAAGGTCCCTTCCCACTCTAACCGTTCCATGATTCTATGTTTTTATGAGAGCTCTGTTCTTCATATTTGCTTATGTTTTATTTGAACCGTGAGGCCATGTTATGTTTTAGCTTGTGGTATCTGAAAAGTATAATAGTTCATCTGGATGCTTCACAGGACAGTATCCAGCTTATATCTTTGCCCCTCATGGTTCATGAGGTGTCATTTACCTGCGAGTCAGCATCTGTGAAGATGCCTCCTCTATTGCCTCGCTTTGAACTGCCACCATCTTCCTCTCACGATGTACCACCAGCATTGCCTGGAGTCGTGGAAGATGCTCAGCTTCTCCAAAGTGCTATGCCCAGGAGCAGTGAAGAGTACTTCCTTGAAGAGGGCCTACTACTTTGGAAAGAAAGACAGGTGCTTCCACTTACTTTTTTTGGAAGAATTCCTGTCTTGGTCACAGCTTTACTATTTTAAATAATAATTCTTTATATAAGGTACCTGCAAGCTTGTCATTATGTTGATGGACACCATGTAAGGCAAGTGGAAACATGATGTTTTGGTACTAAAATGCAAAAGGAAGGTGTCTATGGTACAACTGTAGGGGTGATATAAGGACTCCGAGGATCTGGTTCCATATATCATTTGGTTGCACTAGGTGAGAAATATCTGTAGCACTTCTGCTTGAGAAATTATGCATCCAGAGATGAATGAATGCAGCTAGAAATTAGAACAGGAGGAATTTATGAAAGAATTCACTTTTGAATAAAATTTTAAGGTAACCAAACTATTAAAAGAAAAAAAAAATCTTAGGCACTTAACATTTCACATAGATACTGAAAAATATCAGCTCATCTTTCTCGTCATTTAAATTTTTAGGAAAATCAGAAATAACTCAGTTATTGAAATATTCTAGGACTGATGCAAGAGGAGAACTGGGAGGTATGCTTTTAAAATGTTTCTAAATTTATGTAAACTGATTTTTGTTTTAGAAAGCATTGATTTTTAGAGAGATTGTCCAAAAAGAAAATACATAATATTGTGTGACTAATTGACATATAACTTAATTTGATTGCTTATATTTTGAAAATAACCTTTTTCATTATAAACTATTCAGGAAAAATTATTCCAAATAAAATCAGAACTAGAGTTTTTTGAAATGGTTGGTTGTGGAATATTATGAAGTACACCCACATGTACAATTCTGAAGAAAATAATTTTCTGACGAAATTCTTATGTTTATTCTAGTCTTGAGGACTTTTTAGAAAGATTTGGCAAGATTAATTTGCTGGACATCTTTGGAATTTACTGGTATATAAAGGTGGGGGAGGTGACTTTCTCTTAATTGAGTCATTTAAATGATGACAAAACTCAAAAGTATATTCATTAAAAAATACTCAAATGACAAGAGATTTAATGCTCAGTGGGGACAAATGGTTTAATGTATTTAAAGAATTTTAGAGACTGATCTTGTGAAGGCTTACCGTTGTGAGTAGCTCTACTAAAGTAAATTGCACTATATAGTTTTACGTTTAAAGGCCTGTGTAACATTACAGTGGAATTACTGAAGTTCTTTAAATTTATCTAGAGCTTACGTGTGCAGCAGGATCTGGGGCTATATTTTAGTTTGAAAATCACTGCGTGTGCATATTATTACCAATGGAATTTCACGATATTTGACTGTACAGTGTATCTGAGCTCAGTAATTTGCATATCTGAAATAACATACACAGAATACAAGTTTACCGTGGTTATCCTTATGCCAGTGTAATCAAAAAATACCTGCAATATATTTATTATAAACTTACTGTGGTATCTTGAGTTCATTTGAACCACATTGTTAAAAAAAAATAAATTAAAAAAATCTGATAAAACCCCCACAAATATACATAACCATTTTTGAAAATGAAATATTAATTTAAAATCTAAGAAATCTCTGTTGATTGGAGTGCCAATTCTTATTGGCTTTAGTGTTGAATCCTTTATCACAGTATTTTTGGTAGTGGAATTTGGACTTTTTACATATGGAATTCTGTTCCCTGTCTCAGAAGTTCAACAGAGATTCAAAATCAGTATTGTTATAAACAGGTGCAACTTTAAATTCTCGACACTTATATTTAGAGCATGAGATTGCTTTATTTTTATGTGCTTGCATACCATTGCATCACCAGTTATCTACCTAGAATTTTTAGTTTAGAATCTCTTGAGATCTCAAAGCTAATTCAGTAAAAACTTGAGATTTTTTTGCCTGCTTTCCATATACAGGCAGATCTGCTCAGAGCAGTGGCTGGTTGTGCTGAAAAGGGTTCTTTGAACCTGGTGAACTCTTTGATGAGCCCATCTGAGTTTAGAGTTTCTAATCCAACATTTACATGATTGGGTGACTCCCAGTTTTGTTGCACGAATTTCTCAGACTCTCCATCTTTGATTTTCTCATTAAATTTTTATTAGAAATTTTTGTGTAAACAAAAAATATTTATGAATTAGGCATGGCCTAAATTCTTAGTTTCTTTTATGTTTATGCTTTTCACAATTTTGACATACAGTGGATATACTCACAAGAGAATTTGGACTAAGAAGCGTTATACTGCAGTACCATAAGAAAGAAAGAGAAGGTTTTTATAAAAACAATTTTAACATTCATATATTTCTTGTCTTGCAAGTTTTGAATGTTTATCTTGTAATGGCATAGCAAGTATAACTTAAAATAGACAATTAAATGGTCATTTATGATTAGCTATTATGATTGTGCATACATATATAATAACTTTTGAAGTCTGTAATACATTTTACAACAATATCATGTATATTGTGTATTGCTCTTCTTCTCTTCTATGAAGGACAGAGTGGGGAAATAATTTCACACTGCATATAATGCATTGGATATGAAGGAAACTTGAAAATTATTTAGTTACAGATTTCTCTGACCAGGCTTGCAAAATAGCATATATTATGTTAATGGGCAAGAATTTGAAAATGAACTTGAATATTAAACGCCGTAAGTTTGGGTTCTGACATGAATGCAGGCATGGCTGGTGTACAGCATGGAAAATAGATTCTTTGTTAACCCTTTCAGGTGTCTTATAGAGTGAGATATTGTCTGTGCCAAAATACACATAATTATAAGTGAAATGTCAGACAAACATCTGTATTGTTATCAGAGTCTGGTCACTGTCATATCAAATCCCACCCCTCGTCCTGTGCTCCTCCACATCAGTGCATTTCTAAGACGGTTGTCTTGTGCTCCGTTGGCTAAAATAAGCTCAAGTGCAGCAGACTTTATGGCTGATAATCCTACAGGAAGATGAGATGGTGAGCACCACTCCCTGGAAACCGGCCACATGAGTCACCTATGGTTCACTGGTGATTGCTCAGTTTGTGGTGGAGACATCTATCACAGCTGTAATCATGCCCGAGAGGTTAAAAAAAGCACATTATGTACTCTTGTCTTTAGTATGTCAGATGCATCATAGGCTTTTGGCCAGTTTTTAAGCAGTTTTCTGAACTGTATAATTAAGATAGGGACACGCTTTAGTTATTTTATTTGGCTTTGGCCAAAAGTGATTAGAATAGCATGCAAGAAGTAGGACTCCAGTCTTCCTCAAGGGCCGACTGGTCACCCTGAGAAGTCACACTGAACATCACACAGGGAGAGCACTGTGCTCCCCGTGGTTGGAGGTACTCCAAAGTAGGCTAGATGGGACTCTGAGCAACCAACCCCGTGTGTTTTTGGAGCCTGAAGGGGAATTAGAAACAGATGATCTCCAGGGACCCCTTGCAAATTAAATTACTGCATCCTTCCATGACCGTGAGCACCACTGGGTATGTCCATAGTTGTGGCTTTAGGAGCCACGGTGTGCAGAAGTGACAGGGGCCATGTTACCTTAAGATGGTACTTCATTTCCCATTTTACCCTCTGCAGTGCTGGTGAAACTGTCACCCAACCTTTCATGTAGAGCACGCAGAAAGACACGCTTCTTCGTCTTTCCACAGCCCCACATGCAGAGGAATTGAGTTTCATGGGGGTGGATCACTGGAGGAAAACACAAGAATTAAGATGGTCCCTTCCTGCAGCTGTGTGAGACAGTGATACCTGTCTGCTTGTCTCTCTCGTCCTCTAAACAAAATATCTCTGTCCTCCTCCTTAATTCTCTGGGCTCTGAGACAGTGGTTCAGAGACCACAAGGAACTTCTGTGCTTCTCTGCAGAAGTCTGGTGTTTTTACTGGCAATACAGGTAAATGGTTGAGACTTTTCCTTACCTCTAGCTCTTCCCATGTGAAACAGAAGCATTTTGCTTAAAGTCAGAACACTTTTCCATGGACTTTCATACCCTTGGCACCCCTGACGAGCAGGCAGATGTGGAGGAAAGCAGATGTGCCTGGGAGCGTCCACAAATGTTGCCACTGACATGTGTGCACCTGCTAGAGAGAGAGAAAAAAAAAAGTCAGATAAGACAGAAGTCAAATTCTGCTAATTTGGGCCTGTAACCAACATCCACGACACTTGTTTTGATGCTGGGCAGAGTCACAGCAGTCTCCTCATCAGTATCACAGCCTCTGCAAACAATCTGTTTCACTACAGGAACGTGAAACAGAGAGTAGTTGGGTGCCCAAAGCAGGCTCACTCGGTAGCCATGTCCCATATTGGCTGAGGGTTAGCCTTTTTACCTCTTGCCAACACCAAACTCCTCCTTGACTCTCCACTTGAGCTTGACTCTGCTGAAGGGGGATGAAAAGGAGCAGAGGGCAGAAAGGAGCAATGTGTCCCATGACAGACAGTGATAGGGTGCTTTTGAACCCATGTTTGCCGCCTGGCAGAAGATGTTTTCCTGTATTTCTGAGCTTTCCCCCCCTGAGAATCACGTATCTGTACAAGCTAGCTCCTTCCATCTTTGTGTGGCATCACAGTAGATCAAATAGTGTACAAACCTGTGTTTTTAAATACATTTGGCAGCTCACTAGCTGTTGCTTCAGCTGGAGTGGATAAAGACTTGGGAAAGATGGGCAGGAGGGTCCAACTCCCAAAATGAGCTTTAGGTCGTGTTGCAAAACATGCTGTTTTGTGTGACACTGCTAGAAACTCTAACATGGCTGAGAACCTACTAAAACAAGATATCTAACACGGCTTTGGAGATGTTTGTTAACAGTTACTCCACCTCTGAGGTTTTTGCATTCGCTTTGGTGGGGCATCAAAGCTGTTCCTGCAACTGGTTGTCAAAGGCAGGAACTGAACTGGCTGTTGATAACATTGGGCTAGCCAAAAATGTGAATTTTGGCCCAGGTCCTAACTAGACATATGGAAGAAGCAAGAACATGTGATAAATGTAATGGATTCCATTTTTCCTGAAATCAATGGTCAGCCTGGCTGAGGGTCTTCACGGGGTCTCAGAAGGAGTTAAATGATGAGCCCCACAGTTGGGAGAAGAGGAGCATTTCTGAAAGCTACTGCTGATAAGTAGTTAAAGCTGCTCAAAAGCAGCTGCTGCTCTGAACGTGGAAGTGCACCTGCGAGCTGTCAGACTCACAGCTAATTTGCTGCTGAAATACCTGCACTGGATTATAGGTACTTACAGACAGATTAGCCACGCAGCGCTGTACGCACGCCATCCTTTCACTTCTCTGCTTGGGAATAACTTGTGGCTGGAGCCACCTTCTTTCCTAACAACCTGGAGAATGCGGCACAACCACTAAATTTTTTTAAAAAAAGGTTGATTATTTCTTAAGAATTTTCATGTAAATTGTGGGTTTTCTGAAAGGTGATGTTAATTCCTGGATGTGTACTATCTTAAATCCTTTACCATGAAAAAAAAAAAAACAACAAACCAAACCCAAACAGTAGAAATCAGAAAAAGCTGATACGGACATGCTTTGGTTGGTCTGTTACTCAGCCATCAATATACATTTAACTGAAATGTCACATTTCCCATTCATATCGGCTATCCTGAAGAGCTGTCCCTGCAGCTTCAACATGCAGGAGGCTAATAGTTAACAGCAAACATTTTTTTTTACTATTTTTTTATTTTTTTATTATTATTTTTTTTTTCCCAGAGCATATTTCCACCGAAAGAGTGAAGCATTACAGTAGACCGGATGTTTTAGGTCATTTATTTTGTTTTTGCTTTGGGTCATTTTACAGCAGCACTTCTGCTCTCTAGCGTTAAAATGAGAGCCACTCTACTCCCCAGATATTACCCAGCAGCACTTGGGGGCTCTTAATGATTAATACCATCACAGTCCAGCCACAAACCTTTCTGGCGCAGATAATGCCAGGCAGCAAGCACGCTTGACACTTTTAATGTATAATTAAGTAGAAAAAGTCAGCACTCAGTATGCAAATTTTTCAAAATGATAAATGATGCCATACAGCAGTAGGGATTGATTTGGTGTAAATGAAACTAATTAAGGAAATGTCAAACATAATTAATAAAACAGGTTTAAGCTGCAAAACATTGTCAATTGAATGAATGAGGAGGCATTGGCTCCCATTGTTTCTGCTTTATTTAGGGCTTGTGTTTAGCTTGTACTCTGTTCCTAAATGCACTTTCTCTACCTCACACCCTCCACTACCAATTCCCAGAGAGGGGGAAAATAAATTTGCTTGTCTCTCCACTGACTGCAGAAATTAATTGCAGAAATCTTGTCCCATCCAAGTGTTACATTCACTCACAGGACATTAACATAACTAATTTGAAAGAGCCCAAATGACTGCATAATAGAGCACTGTCAGTATGCCTGACAGTCTTTGGTCATACCAAATTAGCTTGGTTTTCTAATTGAAATTTTTTTCCTAGGACTCTCCTTATAATTTTTTTTTCCTCAGCTATTCATTTTTGATAAGAACAAAGGTTTTATAATTTACAAAAGAGTGCTTGACCTATAATTACTAGGAGGAAATTAGGGGAGGTAGAAAAGTCAGATTTAGTCCTGGTAATGATGCTGGAGACCTTGCTCCCTCTAGGGAGCCTGAAGAATAATGGAATCTTCTATTTTTACGGGCGACCTGTGCACTGGTGCTGACTCTAACTGTGAATCCACTTTACCTTGCAGATCACTTGCTTAACACTAAAAGTGCCAACAGAATCACAGGCCATTATTCCAAATGTCATTCTGTGCCAGTGCCATTTCCAAATGCCCTTCCCTTCAAATGAATGAATCAAAGAACATCTGCCAGTCCTCTTATCTTGTCCTTGTAAATCTCCTGTTTTAAGTGTTTCACAAAATGAAAGTGGTACTTAATTTAGGTAAATGGGGTCACTGGTAAGACTTTTGTTTTAAAAAAGTAGCACCAGGATGCTTCTTTTCTAAAAAAAAGTTACATAGCCTGACTTTTCACACACATTTAGTTTTAGAGCAGAGGTTCTTTTCCATCAGTCGAGTCGCCCTTTCTGATAATTTACTGTCTCCTTTTGCATATCAGACTATGTGCTTGCAGCAGACCATTTTTAAAAAATCAAGTGGTAGAATATCTTCCTGATATCACCTCGCTAAGTTCAGGATGGTGGGGTCCACCCTTTATACAGGCTTCAAGTTATAAGTATGTGTATATGTATTGGTACACGTACACACTTTTGTATGCAAGTATATGTGTGCTGTATACGTAACATATATATAAAAAACATATATATCTAAAGCATAGAGAGAGAGTTTTGAATCCATATTATAATTGCATGCATACATTATATACCTCCATATGTGGATTTTTATATAAACAAATACATATTTTATGCATTCTCCCAATGGATCTTGCACATCTGATGTAATCCAGGAGTTCTGAAGCTGGTCTTTCTGTATTTTTCCTAGAGATCAGAGGTGTCAGGGCAGAGTTTATGGTTGAAAGATTTTTTTAAAAGTTGTAATCCTTTTTATGTTACCTTTGATGATTTTTTAATATAGTTCTTAATACTAGTATGAAATTTTCCATTTTACCAGTAATTTGTATGCTGCTAAATTTGCTAACATAATTTAATTATTAGAACTGCTAGAAAGAAAAGAGCAGAAAACGCCCATATTTAGTCCCTCTTGATGAGGAAAGATAAATCATATGGAAATAAAATTAGGTGTAAAAGTTTTTCAAATTCTCTGTTATAGAAAACAGTTGCAAAAAATTATTAAATCAGTAACAGCTTTTTTAAAGACACATACTTTCACTTGAGGATGAAATTATATGATTATACTTACGGTGTTGATCAGCTCTGAAATAACTCTGTGTAGGAACCTTGTGGTTAGACATTAAACTTTCAAGCCCAGATGGTTTTTGGGAGCCCGCTGCATCCTGGTCATGTTTTTCCTTTCTGCAGAAGAAGCTCCAGAGCCCCTGTCTGGTGGGGCTGGCCATGAGAGGTCACTGATGGTTCCCCACCTTCTCCCATCCTTCCAAAGGTGACTTACCTCTCTGCCCAGGGCTTGCTGTGCCTCCGAGGGTCAGCCAGGGGCTGCGGGGGGCCTTCACAGATGGAGGGAGAGATAACAAACATATCCCAATTTACAAACCAAAAAATAATCAAGGAATGATATCTCCTTTCCTAGATCATGCAGCAGATAAGACACCTCTAGGACTTCTGTCTCTACAGTCTTCTTGTTATATTTAAAGACCTCATTCCCTCATATTAATTATTTGCAATAAAATGAAAGGTATACTCTTTATTGAAAATACATACCTGAAATTATGAAAAAAAGGTAACTTTGTTTCAATTCTTTAAACACTGGGAACGTATTCCACCTTAAATCCCAGTTCCCAATTTCCAGTACTTACATCAAAATTTGCATTACTCTTTCCCCAGTTGAGGTGATGGCATTTACGTTATTTCTCAGAAGTCTCCTGCAAAATACATCAGAAGAACTGAATTTCTCAGGAATGATTTACCCAGGTATCAATCGCTTTCTATAAGTTTCCTGGAGTTCCTACCCCTCAACCACGCTGACTCAAAAGTTGCAGCCCTTTCCCAGTAGCTGCCAGGCAAAGTCTTTAATGCCAGAGTTAACCAGTTAGATAATGAGAACATCTACCCCTGACCTTAAAGTTTGTTTCTCTGCATCCAAATATTGCAAGTGGAACATTGGCTACATATTTAACATGTAGTATTTAAAGAAAATTGTTGTGTCTCCTGTGTGTGAGTGCGAAAATGGAAACTACTGAGAATCTTGGGGTTTAGGATTGCTGGCATGTCCGAGGACTGTGCCTGGGACAAGCGTGCTTACCTAACTGCAGGAGTACTTACAGACAATTCCAAACTCTTTTGTTGGCTTCTGGTATTATCCCCGGCTTTTTAAGGTTGTGTTTACACTGCTTGGCTTCTTTCCAACAGCTTAGCAGAGTTTGCACAAGAACACCAAAGAAATTAAAGGGTCTCACGTGGATCAATGTTTTTCTTAATATGTTGGCATCAGGGGAGAAATGCAGACTTCTGCGCCTGCACTGCTCCCCTAGCCTTAATTTATGGTTCACAGAAGCATTTTTAGAATTCAATTATTGTAATGCCAGGCTAGATATTGAAAATATTTCAGATGACTTGCACCCTAGAAGTGCTTATTTGCTTCCTCGACTGTAACTGGAGCTTGGTCTGACAAGATCATGTTCAACCTGCCTGTCTGTTATTTAAGCAATAGTTGCAAACATTACTGAGAGCCCAATCCATCCATATACACATCATTTTGCATTATATTCAACAATGTTTGAAATTGTTTTAACTGGTCCCTAAAATTTAAGGGGATGGCTTAGCTCCTCAAATGTTTCAGATTTACATTACAAGACAATCCTGTGAGATCTTCACATGGAGAGCCTTTGGGGAAGACCTTTCTATATCTGCCCATGTATATATGTAGCATTATAGCTCCATATTATAAATGTATAGCATTATATATCTGTACAGCATTATCCTCTGATACCCGTCCTGGTTGAAGGACCCCTTAAGACACAGATTGCTAAAGGTTTTGGGGAAACATCACTGTATGCTTATGAGGCTTTAAGGTTCTTTGTAGGATCTGCTGTTGGCTACTGTTGTGGCCAGTGAGGTGTTTCAGCCCAGCTACACTGGAAAAGTTTCTGGAAGATTTTTGAAAAATTAGAATATGTGCCAAAACACGACTGTGCTGCCTGGAAGTCCACAAATCCATTTTAAGGCTCACCAGCATGGAGCTCGCCCTTCCAACACCTCGTTGTTTTGATAGATGATAGGTAGTGCTATAGACACCTAAATTGAGGTGTCTATAGCAGTGGCAGTAAAGGACATACATTTCACTTCTATTTGAGGATTCATAACTGCATATATAAAGTTTAAGCCAGCAAATTTAAAGTAGATAAATCACAATATAATATATGTTCTTAATATATGTTCTTAAAGTATAATTTACTTTAAAGTATAAATGATTGAATAAATCCATTTTACACTCTATCACAAAAATATTTGTTGTTATTATTATTAATAATAACAGCAATAATAATATGCTAATAATAATAAAAAAACAACCCCTAAATTACTCTGTCCCTCAAAATAACACGAGTATGTCATGAAAACAAATAACTTTCAACCTTGGAAAAGGTTTTTCTATAATCATTAAATAAATAATAATAAGAAAGCTCACATATACATTACCTTATTGCCTCTTTTTCCCCCTAGGTTCCAATTTAATGAAACAGACCATTTTTCTACACTGCTAACTTTCTTATTCTGAGAACACCATGGAAATAGAGACCTATATAAGTATTCTTGAAAATATTGCTTCATTTACAGTTTTCAGAAATACTTTCCACAAGAAATCTGATGACAAAGACAGTCAAAACAGGAAAAACAATAGGAAAGTTTATGACGTATAAAATGAATTCTTCAAAAGAATTTTGTTTCAAAATGCCAAGGGTTATAAGTCAACTATATGCAGCACATATTACTATTTATTACCTTGCATTTGGCTGAAATTCATCTCTTTTGACAACCTTGGGTAAATCATGTTACATATTTCATAAAATATGAGTGCTGGACCTTTTTCTGAAGACACTACTTAGCGAGTGAACTCATTGCTATTGGCTGCACCCCAGTTGCCATAAGCTCCCTTAAGACGGGGGCTTTTCCAAGGTCCTGTGGCAGCTGACTCAAAGGAAAGGTATTTATAGAAAACATATGCAGAAAGTTGATGTCTTGTCCGCTTTTCAGATCTCAGATGGAAAACTAAATACAAATTGAGATATGAAAGTTTCACTTTTGAGCAAATTTACTGGGTGAAAGCCTCGTCGTTTTTTTTTTTTTTTTTCCAGTTTCATTTGAATATCGTCAGAGCCCCTCAGAATATACAACTTTATAGCTAACGTATTTTTTATTCTTGAAGGCTCATTATTTTACAGTGAGGTTACTGAACCTAGACCACGTAGTACAGATTACCCAGCATAGTATTAATCAAAATATACATGGCAAATGGGATTCAAAACAGTGCCAAATAGGCATCTGCTTTTAGCAGGGAACAAAAATGCATTTAGCTCCTTTATTAAAAGGTATTATGGGCAATTTATTTTTAAACCATCTCTCTAACACCATTAACTAGCATATAATTTAATGTACTCCCAAGCAACTTGACTTTTACATTTCCTTCAAAACATTAATTTGCTTTTGCAAATTGATGTAAAAGATGCCTTTGACCCCTGGAATGATTCAAACCATTAACAATAAATTAGATTATCCTTTAAAACAAGATCACCATTTTTATTTTTATTTTTGGATGGAAAAATAGAAGTCTGCCATTTTTGAGAGTGGGATAGTACTGCTTACAGGGAAATAAATCTTGGGATGATTACAATTATTTGTTTTTGTCCCTCCTTATCTGTTGCAGTGTTAGGGGACTTGCTTCAGAAAATTTTCAGGCTACTCAAACGTTTTTAGCAGATTAAATTAAGAAAATTTTGTTTGGCTGTTTGGAGTGATTTAACTTCAGGAAATGGCCATTAGGCTGATGTGCTCTCATACCGAAGTCCCACCCTTAAGTGTGACAGGGCACTCTGTTTCCAGAGACAACAGAAAAATCCAACTCCCCAAGGACGTTCTTATTTTTTTTTAAAAATAATGCAAATGGCAATTTTCCTCTTCAAAGCTGTGGTACAGAGAAGGAAAAATCTCACCACTTAACTAATTGCGCGTGGTACTGCAGCGCATGCAAAGATGCTCAATAATTAGCAGGCTTTAGCGATGGCAACTGGGTTTATTTATATGGTGGTTGCCAGTTGAACCCGCCGGGGCTGAGCAGGGAGAAATGTCAGAAGTGAACACCCGAGCATATATAGCTTGAATTTGACAGGGCTGGTTGCTGAAGGCTGTAAGCGACTCGCATCCTTCGCGGGGATATGTCCCAGGAGGAGAAGAGAAACCTCCCCTGTGGGTTGTGTTACTTTCGCTTCCCCCCCAAAACCCCCAGGTCCTGAGGATCCACTTGCTAAAATCTCAGATCCTGATACAAAGCCTATGGAAATCGGTGGCAAGACTCTTATTAACTTTGACGGAGGCCCTAAGGGTGAGCTTCAACCACCCTTATTTGCATTGTATAGTGGCATAAGCCTCTCCCAGCACAACATCTAAATACACACTTAATTTAAGTACACAAGCAACAGGACCGATTATTATGCAACTGGTCTTGCCCATCACGGCCAGAAAGGTGCAGCGAGGTGGAAAACTCTGGCTGCACGCTACTTTGGCATTTTCCATCCGGAAAAAAAAAAAAAAAAAAGACAAAAAAAAAAAAAGACACTAATTTATAACAGATGGGGATCGTAACTTTCATCTTAGGAAATGCAGCAGTTCTTGCAGTTTCTATTACAGTCCTGTGTAGGGAAAAGGTCTAGAAAACTTGATCTCATTATCAGCCCAATTAATTATAGTTGGGCTATTTCTAAAGGATTTATGCAATATTTATAGGCTTTCTTAAAGTGTGGAGTGCGAGGTTTTCAATTTATCCCACAGAGAAGCCCTACACCGATACATATCTAGATGTTGAAAATATATCTTACCGCACAGATATTGCAAGTCATTAGTATGAACAGCAAGTGGCTTCAACTTCCCACTTAATGTGGTTCTCAATTTGCAAGGATCACTTGGATCGTACGATAAAAACATTTGCAAAGGAAAGAATTACCCCCCAAGCTCGCACGGCACATTCACCTCCTCTGGCAGCTGCCAGTTCCAGATATTAGGAGAATAATATGACCAGGGCAATTATTTGATTAGCTCTTACAACAGAAACCCGGTATTAAAGTCCAAATGTTTTCATATTTCAAGAGTTTCAAATGTTCAAAACATTTCAAATAAAACGTGGTTGAAATGTTATGCCATTTTATAATCCTTTCATGACTTAGACCATTCACATTTAAGGCAGTACCACTCTCAGATCAGGTGTGGAAAACAGGACATTTTCATCAGTTGAAAAGTTGTTCTTTGCCTGCTTTTGTTGCAAAATGCTCCGTGTTATTCAGAAAGCTGATTTAAAAGGGAAAAAACCAAACAACCAAACAGAAACTATTGTGATTAAAAGTGTTTAAAAGACACTTCTGTGCTATGAAACTTCAGTTCTCCTGACTATGCAATTTTTCTAAACCACAATAAATATATACATCTGCTTTTGAAAGCAAGAAATTCAGATTTCAGTGGGCACAGAGGTTACCAGTCCAAGCAGCTGTGACCGTTCTGCAAGGGGGATCATTTCTGACAGTTGAATGCTGCTGAAATGCTGGGTTTGTGATGCTCTCTCATTCCTCCAGAAAACAAACTACACCTATGTTATAGCTAATCTTGTTTTATGGCAGAACAGAACAGAGGTCTGGGGAAAAGTCTGGGAACCTCATTTGGTAAATTAGAATGTGTCAGTCATTTGTTTTATACACCAAAAAAAGGAATATATTCATTTTTATTACAGTTACTTGTCCAAAATTTTCCTCTTTTCTCTGCGTTTCCACAAATTCTTCTCTTATAAATACAAATGTTAGACACTTGGAGCATCAGACAAGAACACATATAGAGATATGTTTGCAAAAATGTCATTATCTGCCACTCATATTTGTCCATGCTTAACAGCTTAGAGACTTGATTAAGCACAGAAAGAAGGGGAGTTATCTTTCTACTTATTTTTCAATCTAAATGCAGGAAGAGAATGTGTAACCTCTTTTTTTTTTCAAGCGCTTCACCCGGTAAAGAGTGAGCCATCAAACCATGCTCTGGCCTGTTTTATCGAGCCAGGAAAATGGATCTTTGCAGTGCTCACATGCCTCTTTTTTCCCCGAGCCATCCAGCCTTGATCTCACTGGAGATTACACCCTGAGGGTGCATCCGACCTCCCTAACACCCTGTAATCCGCGTTGTTTCACTCAGAAGCAGATCGCCACTGAAAGCTTCCCCAATATTAACTTTTCAGCAGCCAAATTCGGAGGAAAAAACCAATCTATTCAGGGCAGCTCCTCCTCCAGACAGGTCACACCATTTACTGTTGTATCAAGGTAGGAAGTGACTAAGAAGGCAAACTTTTGCTTGCAAAGCTGTTCTGATGCTATTACGTTGCTGCTGTGAGCTGCTCAGTGGAGCAAGTTAGCGGGCATCCTTCCTTTTCTGCCTTTATTTGGCAGCCTGGTATTCAAGCCCAGACCAGCACACATATAGAAGGCTGCCTTCTTAGGAACAAGTGGGTAACCAGTTAGTTTTTTTTAGTATATACTCAATATATATTTAAATACATAATAAAAAAAAATGTTACACTTTAGTTGTAGGATATAAATATATATTTCTAGTTCTTTTCATATCATGTAGACACCATGCTTAAGAGCATTTTCCTGATTTTTTTTTTTTATTGAATGGCCGTTTTTTTAGCTCGTCACATCAGTTAAAAATGTACCCAGATTTCAAAAAGAGATCATCAAATAAATGTACATGCTGAGGTTTTTTGTCATTTAACCAGTTTTATTATACTTCTGGTGAAGTAATTATATATTTAAGCCTTGACTCGTACTTTGTGTCCTGAGAAGAATGCGTATCACAATGTGATGATAGTATTTTTCATGTTATCTTGGAATCTCAAGCTAAATATTTCATTTTGTTTTCATTTAAAATGAACTAGAGAAATTCCTTTAAATGTTGACACTGTAGTCTGAATATGAACTTCACAATAGATGTCAAATTTTCTCAAGTGCTGTTGAAATTACAACAGATGGCAAATTGGTAGCTGAAAATATATATAAATTATATATTAAAATTACATATATAACATATAAATAAATTATAAATATAACATATATAACTATAAACAAATAAAAAACCCAATGTAGTCTGTTTCTGAAGATGATGGTGAATGCATTAACTTTCCAGAACACGTGCGGTTCAAGCACAAATCAGTTAAATGAATGAAACTAACCAAGAAAAGAGAGAGAAAATTCTGATTAAAGCATCTTTTTGATCTCTTGAAAACAGAATAATCACAGCACAGTTAAACGAAAGAATCATATGCCTCCACATGTGATTTGGTTACTGGAGCAGCCATGGGGGCTGCTGGGAGTGTTTTCATGTATGTGGCCCATCTCTCCTGCTTATATGGGCTCAGAATTTAGCCCTGAGGTGGTGATGTGCCAGGTTAGACTTTAAGCCCTGATTTGCTGTTATCCAGGTAACCTCCTGCACGAATTCATTATTTTTTGCAAAAGTACAGACACTGAAACAAAGGTTCCCCTGCAAGGGCAAAAGCAGATTTACTACTAATGGAAATGGACTACTAATTCTATGTTCACCCTCATAAAACTCCTGCAGTGCAGCAGGGAACAGAAATTAAAGAAACATTTGGAAGGTCAGCAGCATGGGAATATTATGTAAAGAACAAAGACTGTGGATTTCAAAAGGTGAACTGCAGAAACGTAAAGAGGGTATCTAGTCTCATCTAATACAACTTTCGATGTACAGTGTTGTTGCATATGGAGGAAAAGGTCCCCTGCCAAGCAGAGCAAAAATAATCCATTAGAGTGTATGAAAATATACCTACTGGCAAAAGATGTCAGGCTTCTCTGTGATTAAATTTAGTTTTCTAGACTTGCAGAGGAAGGAAAAAAAAAAAAAAAAAAAGAGATGAAAAATTATGAACTTCCCCAACCTGAAATCTCCTTGACTTGGCTGCATTGAAAGAGTGATTTACAACTTTGGAATCATTCCCTGTCCAACGATGGTGACGGGCTCAGACCTGACAACTGTATTTTAACTATCAGAGACAGCATTTGGGGAAAAACTCTGAAACAACCAACAGTAATTTAATCAAATCCAAGTGTTGGCCCACATTGACTCAAATATTACATATTAAAAATGTATTAAATAATAAATTGAATATTTTATTTAAATATTAAAAATTCTACAATGATAATACAAAATAATGCAAGAACAATTAATTTTCAAAAGAGTCCTGCCCAGTTAGAGTTATGCCCAATGAATGCACTCTCTTCCACAGATTGATGTCTGCATGCTGCTTTTGGTACCTAGCTAAACCAGTCCAAAGAGATTTCAAGTTGTTATCTATACCAATCAAGTCACCTGTGTTATTGCAGTGCAGGCACATGCCATGATTTTAAGTATTTCAGATTTCTGTTTCGAATTCATATCCTCCTATGAAATAATTTCTCTTAATTTTTCTTAGCATAGTTTGACTTAGAGCTGGAAAAAAACTTTTCTCTGTAAACAGTTTTAGTCAATTAACTAGTTGGGTTTTTATTTTCTTTGTCAATATAGAAAGACACAACTGAAGCACCACAAACTGAAATAATGTTGCTTTGAAAAAAAGTAAACAAAATTAGAGAGCAACAGATGTTTTCAAAAAATGTTTCAGGGAAATTTTAATCAAAAACTACTTTCCTTCCAACCAACTGAAATCAGAATGTGGTTTTCAATTTTTAATGTATTATTACTTAGTGACTTTCCAAATATTAACAATTATTATAGTCTGAAGAGCTGTAATGAGAAATATAAACAAATAATCAGACATTGAGGGACTGGTTTTTGAATGATAGTTAATATTTTCACAAAGAAATATGAAAATACCTTGAAATACACAGAACTTCATGGCTCTGTTTGATACTCACATGGCACAACAATATCACCTGAAAGGAGAAACAAATGGTTAAGCTTCAGGCTCATCCTCTTGGAACACACTTCATCACACTGTAGGTAGGGATTAGTTTGGAAAATCAATCATACAAACAATAACAAGTAGATTTTGACAGTAGAAGACCAATAATTTCAACTTTGCACTCCTTAAGCTTTGGAGTTGGTAGATGCTCACGTGCCATGTGGCTGGGAAACCAATGAGGTCCATGGTGGTGTGTTTGGACAAGTGTAACAGTATAGGGCTTAGTAATTGTATTTCCTGTCAATACAACCGCAATGAAAGCTCACACAGATGCTACCACAAGTTTGTAAACACTTCATCATCTAAGACAATGGAAAATTAGTAGTTCAGAGAAGGGCCCTCAATGTCATTAAGAGATTGGAGGACTTAAAATATTACAAAATATAGAGCACTGAATACATATTTATAGCTTGGCTAAAGACAACTGGAGGGTTCATAACAACTGTCTGTGGGTATGTGAAGGGAATGATCACTAAGAATAGAGATCATTTAATTAACCATACAGAGGGGACTAAGAGAAATAGAAAGAACTAAGAAAAGTTTATTGTAGGTAATCAGGAGAAAATCTCTGGACAGTGGCAGCTGCCAGAACCGGAAAAATGTTTCAATTTTTATGTCCTCTGCTGTATACCTTAACAATATCCCTGTCACCATTTGTCTGTCAGAAAAGGAGATAGCTTATAGAAGTCGGAGTAAAAGTACTACTGAAAACATTACAAATGTTACATGACAAATCATTGAAAAATTTTCTCCTGCTCTTTTCTCCCATGGCAAGCAGAAAAATGGTGGAATTTCCTTCAAAAATTGGGGAACGTTTCCCACTTAACCTACCTGTGGTGGGTTCTTAACTTCACAAAAGTTTTTTGTTGGCTATTACATGCAAAAAACATATTTTGGGAAACTCTTCTAGAAATAATATACTGTCACATGGATTTTATAGAGCAACTGGACTTCTGGCAGTATGACAGTTGATGACCATCCAGTGCTATGGTGTTGAGGTGCCACAGCAGCTGCTTCAGGAGGACTTAACAAACCCACACCTGGACTACTGGGAAGGATAAGTGATGCTTAGTGGATATCTCATCTTTTTTTCACTTTTTTTTTATATGAAAGAGTTGGAAACGACTGCAGACAGAACAGCAGTGCAATGGTAGAAGGCGTGATAGACACAGTGACACAGTAACAGTATTTGAAAAGCTATGTCAGACAAATTTCTTCTTATACTTTAAAATTTATATAAAAGGGAAAAAAAAAAAAAAGAAATCTTTGAAAAAGCCCCAGCATGGGGTTGTGATGTTCCTGATCCACAAACTGTTGGAGACTGGGGCAGTGTTTGAGGATATTTGCTTTATTTTCTGACTATTGTTTAGGGTTGCAATTTGGGAAATGTCAGACACAAAATAACGCATTGGGTCAATCCTTTATCTGATCTGGCACGGCTCTTCTGTGGAAAGTTGGAGCTCTGTTACTCATAAGATACAGCAGTAACTTTGACATGAGGAAAAAAAGAGGACTGCTATATGGTGAGCTGCCAGTGCTCACTCCCACAAGCCCTTATCTTCATTTATGTCCTGGTAGGACTGTTCTTTCCATACATTTTCCAGCTATTGCTCCCCTACAGGCATCGTCTGCAGTATCTTTCCTCAGTGGCAGACACCTGGAGCAATTCCAGCAAAGCATGTTTCCATCAGGATCTATTAAAATAAAACATTCGATGGGAAAATTCTTGGATATCAGTGAACTTCGTAAAGTTCTTTTGAAATGAACTTCTAGGAGTTTGTTTTTTTTTTTCAAATCTTCCACTTACCATCCAGCTCCTTGTCATGCTTCTTATCAGGGAACTCCTGAACTGTGAGTAAAACTTGGGTATTTGTTCCACAGGAAAAAAAATGTATTTTGTTGTCATTCTGTGGGGGTACATTTCTGAAATGTCACAGATTTTCTCAGGAGTGGAAAATATTTTCCTGCTTCATTCCAGTACAGGTATAACCTCAATTGAAGAAAACAGAGTTTACCATCTACTGGTTTGTATAGAGTTATAAAGGAATTATGCCTTGTAAGGCAATGAGCAATGAATATGATAAGGTGGCCTCAGCTTAGTTGTTTTCTTGACTGAATTTCCATTGGTTCACTCACTGTGGAACAGTCACAGAAAGCCCGATTTGTCTCACAGTTTTAAGTGCTACAGGGAGCAGACCCACATTTCACAACACATTGCTCACACTCCAGTTGTTGGTCAAGGCACACCCAGACCAGTAGAAATCTATGCATCATGGACTTCACTTACTCTCCTGCTCAGAAAAGTAAAATAAAGAAAAAAAATAAGTCATTAAAGTACCAAGAATTCTCAGGATCCTCACCATTGTCACAGAAATATGTCTGTGCGGAAGAAAGTATATTTTATGTATAATTCACTATAGACCTAATGATAAAATCTACAAATGATAAAGAAGACCTCAACACAGACAAGATAATTTTAATATATTAATTGTTTTTCTTTCTTTTCGAGTATTCCTATAGAGAACCTGTGTCAAAAGTCTCCTCTCAATTGAGATCCAGATTATTAAATAAATTAAGAATATTCATGTTTCATTCTACTTTTTTTTCATCCAATTGCCTTCAGCAGAACTGCTCTTTGATTTTACCCTATAACATCCCTAATTGGATATCATATGTAGACAGGATAGATTTAGGGAAGGCATGAGCGAACTGTAGGAATGATGTAATAACTGTCTTGGGATGAAGTTATTAGTACAAAGAAATTTGGGGCTTTCTTTTTTCTAACTCTCAAAAAAAAAATTTAATGACAGAAGAACTTTTTTTTTTTTCCTCTTTTGTACATTGGCTGTTTAATCCTTATTCATTCTTGTATTTTAGTTTCAGACCTAAGAGCTTTTTTCTGCCTCTGTAATATCAAGAAAAGAAAAAAAAAAAAAAAACACCCTCTTTTTAGTTGAGGTTTGTGGATACCTGGAATATCCCAAACTGTATAACACTTTGAAAAGGTGTAAAGGATAAAAGGATATCCTTTACAGGATAAAGCCCGTAAAGGATACAGGCTTAGCACTTAACCAATATTGCAGGGAAACTGTATGTACTTTCCTAAGTTTTTTAAATTGTTTTTGGAAGTTAAACAATGTAGATTTAATAAAGAGGAAGCTCCTGAAGAGACACTGCCAGCGGTCTAGAAGGAAGTAGAAGGGTCAAGTGAGGAAGCTGGCATAGGCAAAGGAGACATCTTCAGGCAGAAATGAGGAGGACTTTAGAGTATTTCCTTCATTGTTGCTATAAAAAATAGTTATCTAAGCTAAAAGTATTTATTTGTTATAATATTAAGTCTAATTTCCAGCATTAACAAAAGATTATGGAATGGTAAACCATCTTCACAAATAGCAAGATTTTTATTTTAACATAAACATGACCACTACCCTGCATGTAGAAAGAAACCCCACAATATGTATGACACTAAAAAATTCTGTATCGTTTGTAACTCTTGAGATGAGCTGAACTACAAACAAGACATACCATAAACAATTATGTCCTTCAAATTTAAAGTGAATGTTGATCAGATCTAAAATCTTTTGGTCTTGACCTCTAAGAATGAAAATGTGTTGTAAGCGGAGACCCGTACCTACAACTCATCTCCACCAAAGTTAATTCATTGCTTTCCCTATGTCCCTTGCAACCTCCCGGCACTTGGAGTAGGACATTTCATTCAGGGAATCTCCATCTACTCCAGAACTATATGGGTTTCCTATAGAGCCTGACTTTCATCTGCCAGCCCATGCCTATGTCCAGAATATCTTAGAGTAGCTACCTGCATTTAAGCACCTGAATTTATCCTACAAAAATATTCAGAATGTTAGAAAATGCAGTCATTGCTCAGATGGGGCAGCTCAAGGCGACTGGATGGTGGGTGGGGTTTTTTTTGGACTTCAGCATCTGAATTCCACCTTAAGTCCTACTTCAATTTTTTAGGCACTTACTCTGAATCTCTTCTTATGGCATGTAAGAAGCATTTCTTCTGTTGGATCCAGTACTCTCATAGTTTTAATGCACCTCTTGATCCTCTAGATGGTTTGAAAAATCTCTTGCAATTGCATTAGAGACATGCACATCTTTTTGTGAAGGTTGTGCTAATGGTTACCCAGCCACTGAGAATTAATATGATTACATTTAATTTAATTGCTTTCTGCATGTAGTTTGGAAGCCAAGCCAAACCTGAATCCTGATTGTTCCTTCCTATTCTGACAGCTTCTCAAAAGTTCTTGGAAATGAGAAAGCTCAAAATTTTAACCAAATCCAAACTGTAATGTTTGGATTAATTTCTAATAAGAGGGAAATTAAATGATATGTGGACAATTTAGAGTACCCTCAATTATATATATACTGAAATCAGTGAAAGTCCAGGAACAATATTATTCCCCTTTACTTTTGCAATTTAATATTCACACATATTTCTGGGAATACATGGTTAATCTACCCAGCATATAAACTTTAGATTTGGGGGTGTATTTTTTTTTTAAATGCAGACTCGATAGAATGTGTGCTAGAAGTACCTATGAATCACTTCAAATTATTTAACACTCCTCGATGTAATTTTCAGGTGCCATTTAATCCCAAATCTAGCTGCTTAAAATTTGATATATATGAACTGTGAGACAGTCAATATGACAACTGCAGAATCAAAGTAAATCAGGTGGAAGAGGTGGTCATGATCAAAGAAAGCTGCTCCATCTATTGCATATGGCTGGTGTTACTGTGAGTTGTACAAAACCTAAACTCAAGCCATTTGATAAATACATGGAAGCCAAAAAACAAAGTTGGAAGCTTTGTGATCCTAGTTATTATTTTAGGAATCACTCACAAGTATTTCAAACTGCAGGAGGATAAAATAAAGATAATGCTGTAGAGAGGTTGGTGCTGGTCTCTTCTCACAGGTAATTAATGACAGAACGAGAGGGAACGGCTTCAAGCTCCAACAGGGTAGGTTTAGACTGAACATTAGGAAAGAATTCTTCACGGAAAGAGTGGTTGGGCATTGGAATAGGCTGCCCAGGGAGGGGGTTGAGTCACCATCCCTGGATGTGTTTAAGAGACGATTAGATGTGGTGCTGAGGGATATGGTGTAGGGGAGGACTTTGTAGAGTAGGGTAGATGGTTGGACTCCATGATCCCAAGGCTCTCTTCCAACCTAGATGATTCTATGATTCTAACTGATGTCCTTGCAGTCTCCCTATGAATTATTTTTGCACTTAGTCAATTTTTTTATTTCCCTGTACTATACATTGTGATTTCTGCTTATTTTCCGCACCCACAGTGTGGCTGCAGCTCTCTCTTCCCACTTTGGACCCTGCCATTTTTTAACCTGACTTCTTTAGCCATTAACATTAGCATGGAGTCCCTGTGTCCTGGGGTGTGAATGCTGCTGCCAGCATTTCATTTAAGAAAAAAAAAAAAAAAAAAAAAGCGGTGTGTTTTGTATTTGTTTTAAAATTGCTGTGTAGCTACATTGTCACTCATAAACCTTGTCATATATATATAGTTCCTTCCACATAGCCACACGTTGTAAGGCTTTGATTGACAAGAAAGTTTATTTTGAACGGATCTGATGTGTCATCAGTGTAAAACAAGCCTTTTGAATGACATCTTAACGGAGGACCTATTACGCCAGTCACACCGAGCAAGAGTAACAGCACTTGTTATTTCCTCAAGACTACATTAGGTCAGCTGCCCGAAGAACAGGCGCCTTTGAAACGTGTGTGTGATCCAGCACCAGCCTCACCCCGGCCGCGCCGGTGTCTTTTTGTCTCCCTCTGGTTGGACACCAAACAGAGTAAATGCGTTTCCACCGATTTTGTTCTTTTTTTCAGGTAGTTTTGTCACAAGCAATTGGCAAGGGTTTTAACGCTGTTTGAGTGAGGCACATTTCTAGCTTAGTTTATATCTACTGCAAAAAAAAAAAAAAAAACACACCAAAAAAAACTTCGAATATTCTCTTTAATAACTTGAAATTTTAATAAGGACCTAAGGAACAGTTGAAGAGTGAGCGAACTTATATTTAAATTAGGGCTTTGAGAGCTTGGAGATTCTAACTTGGTGAACTCTAATTAAATCCCACAAGGCCATCAGGTCTGCCTCCCTAGCTCTTGATGGTGAAAGTGAGGTCTTCAAAAAGCATCCCTTGACAGTATACAAGTGGGAGGAAAAAAAATCCTTCAACCCTTCACGATAGCATTTTATAAAGCAAGAATTCCTGAAGGAGTACCAGAAAAGAGGAACAATAGTTAGAGCATGAAACCGTGAAAAGCTGAGAAATATGTTTTGAGTATTAGTGTAGCAGTTCTCCTGAAATTCAGTTTTGTAATGTTTTTAAGAGAC
This sequence comes from Tringa tobata, assembly GCA_033628505.1. NCBI lineage: Eukaryota > Metazoa > Chordata > Aves > Charadriiformes > Scolopacidae > Tringa > Tringa tobata. Next base: position 1,307,940 of record JAHREE010000489.1, read on the forward strand.
CACTGTTTGTACAAATCGTAGTGGACCTGAGGCTTTAGAAGGTGCCATAGTGTACATTTTCACTGTTGTTGCTCCTGCATTATTTTTGGCTGAAATATAAAATTATCTTGGTTGAACGTTTAAAATTCTGCTGCATTTGGAAAAATAATTGCTTGTTAGGCACTTACTTTTATTTAAATAAGCATGTAAAATCTATGTTTCAAACCATGAAGTACAGAGGTGTGACTAGATGATTTCTTGAGGTTTCTTCTGGCCCAGTTCTTAAGTTAACTAGAGTTTTTTGGAAGCTGTGAAGATCTACAAATTTTAATTTTTATATATACTGAACTTTAAAAGTTTAGTGTATGAAGATTTAAATAACAGTTGCAAAAAATAAGAAACAGAAAAGAACAGCAGCAACATATGATTTAAATGCATTTCATATTTTTGTTCATTTCTCATTCTTGTTCTAGAGTTCACCTAATATCAGAATGGTTTTTACCTTGTCAGCCATAAGAACAAATGACAAGATAGATTTTTTCCTTCAAATATGGAACAAAACATGAGCATCTGAAAAATCAAACAAACAAACAAAAAAAAAACCCAACTTTTGATTTGGAAAATGTACTATTCCTTCTGGAGAATATAACTGTTTCATGAAATATAGCAGAGGCTTCTACTGAAATAATATAGCTATACACATCCATTTCTCTCATTTAGCTTGAATTATGGTCACACCAGTTCTTCATAAAGATGAAATGTCTTCTCGTTCTTAAGAAAATACCCCCAGCATTGAGAAAAAAATATCATAATATGATGTTTATGAAAATCATTATTTACTTGCAATTAGCTATGTGTAAAGGTCTGCTGCCAAGTTGTCCTTGGATGTTGTTTATCATTGTTTTTCCAAGAGGCCCTCCAGCACTTTTTAACTTCCTCAGTACATTCACAAAAGGGTTTTGAGGGGTCAGTGATGACTTCCTCCTGAACTCAACAATTTCCATTTTTTCCTCTGAGTGATTCTCTCTCAAAACACAAAATAATTTCACCATTTGATTATTATTTCTATTCTCATATGTATGGGCCCGGATCCTGACACTGAATATGTGCAACTTCTCCTGTGGAAGGTTTCAGAGTATTTTTTTTACTGAATTGATCTAATCAAAAGACAGATAAAGTTGGTCTCACTGAAGTTAATTTTTACGTAGCTGTACTGCATGGGGCATTACAGACATATCAACCTTATCCTAGAATTTAATCCTTTTGATAAGATGATATGAAATGCTTTACATGACTTGAGTCTGTATAGCTTCTTAAGCAGCTTTTCATTAACTGGCTGAAATACCAGAATATGGCAAAGTAAATAAACCAGCCAATGATAATAATTACAAAGCAGTTATTAATATAAAAAAGAATATATCAGAATTTGGTATTTTCATAAACAATGCAATTCCAGAACACTTAATTAAATTTATCCAGTTACATCAGAACAAATTAGAGTTAAGTTAGAATCAGCCCCACTGAGAAAGGATTTCGTTTTGGTGTTGTTAGTGAACAAGGTTAATAGATTTTCTTCCTACAAGTTGTACATCTTTGTGTTTTGGTTCTGCTACATTTTAGGGAATTTATTCATTTGTATAACCTCACATACATAATGCACAAATATAAGTATTTATATTTTATGGAAAAAAGATGTGTTCCTCCATCTTGTACAAAATATATGGGGAAATACTCAAAAGCTTTGTATTGTACCTTTGTAGCTCCTGTCAACTGTATGCATCAAAAGAAGATTAAAGTGCAGTATGTGTCATTTAGCTTACTTATAAATCTAGGCAGAATCATCCTTGATGTTTTTCCTAATACACCTCTGACCTGAAAGAGATATTGAACTATTATATACCACCTTTGTTGTTGAGTATGAGATGCAAAAGTATTGTTTTTTTCTCTTTTGAACTCTTTTTTTTTTTTTTTTAATGAAAGTGTTGCGAAGGCTTTCATGGTTTCGTTCTGAAGTGGCAGCTCCCATTCCTGGGATATAAAAGAAGCAGGTATGAAATATGAAGGTACCTTTAAGTTGTTCTCTGATCAAAGCTCTGCACATTGATCAAGTGCATTAGGAGAAAAGATCCATTTTTAGGAACGTTAATATGTTTAGCTTGAACTAACTCTGATCTAAGGCTTGTGAATTACAAACTGGGTAAACTGTTTTTATAGAACTCTTAGTTCCTTTGGTACTTCAGTGTTGGTGAAATATATAAAGAGTAGCTGGAAGCTAGAGACCGCTTGCCACACTTCACTACAGGGAATGGATATGTTTTTTATTTAAGGTTACAAGCTCTATCTTCTATATTGTGACTTAATTTATTTTTTGCAAAGACTGGTTATAAAACTGGTAAAAATTTGCAGTATAGCCTATTCACAATAAAAAAATAAAGGGGGGGGGGGGAAACTTTAAAATTATGTGAAAAATATTAGCACTAAACTGTATTTATATTTTAGGTATTTCAGCAGAGAGTTCTTATAAACCGGCATTTCCTCAGTGAGATAGTTCTGTGTAGACTTTCTTCTGCCCAGGATGCCTGTTGGTATCAATTTATGAATGCCCAAACAGCTCAAGAGAGTATCTCTAATTTTATAATGTTGTCAGGGCTGTGGTCCAGAGCTGTGATTACACCAGGGTTCCTGGCTTTGAGAGGAAGAAGAGCTGTGTGGTGAGGCATTCCCTGAGTGGGGCCACATTTGGAAGCCAATGCCTGTGTTTGATCTGAAGGAATATGGTGCATGGTTCTCTTTTAGAGTGCATGGTAAGGGGTGTCTACGGAGGAAACAAAGAGGAGGTTTGATCATGGTGATTCACTGTACCTCTTTTTGCACTGAGGTTTGGTACTAGTTCGATCTCATTTGTTTTGGTAATTTGATCATTTGTTTTTGTAATTCGTGGCAAAGTCACTAGATGGATGCTGCTGTAGAGCATATTTATGGATTTTACAAATAACACTGAGTCTTTAATAGATATCACTAAATACTGCTGAAATCAATAGATTCTGTTTTTATTTTCTAGTGGGTGATTTCAAACATCTGTAGCAAATGTTTTATAAGACTTGATGACATAATTTCAGAGTCATTATTGTCTTGTGTTTTCATTTAGGCTTGCAATTCTGTGTCTTTCAAATGAAGACAGCATATTGACATCTCTTCCCATCTTGATAGAAGGTTCTTCACAAGATGTGGCTGTCTGACTGGAGACATCACAAAGAGACAGTGTTCTCGAGGTGCTTTATCAATTGTTTCTTTGATTATGTTGTTGCTTGTTGGGAACTGGTGATTCTGTCTCGACTGCTGTTTTAACTGAATTTTAATTGTCACCAGCAAGACATTCCAGTAAAAATAAGAATTGAGTAGAGTAATGTCATTCTGCCCAGCATTTTTATTCCAGAAGGTCTCCCAATTGCTTACAAAGCAAGATACAGCTCTGTAATGGTGAGGTTTAAATATTGGTGTTGTATAGAGTGAGACCATATGTTTCAAATTTTAAAAAGACTACAGAAAATCTTTTCCTTTCACTTCTCCTCCCATAATGTCCTTCTCAAGGTATAAGTGCCACCTTCTATAGCTATGGTTTAGGATGAGGATTAGGTCGTCATGTTCACTTTTATGAAAAGGAATAATTTGCATACCTTGAAAAGTCTTTCAGCAGAAAATGCTCATTCAGTTAAGTCTGCCTGCAGGTTTTGTGTATCTGACTATGTATAGAGCTGTGTACTTGTGTCTCAGAAGCCAGTGTGGCCACTTTCACTCTAACTCACCCTAATGCTGTGCTTTGGCAGTGCAGGGGAAAGAGCTGATAGCTTTGGAGAAGAGTTGAAATACCTGTTCCAGCAAAAAAGCAGGCCAGATGTGTTGGATTTACTTAGATTTGAACATAATTGTAATATTTTCACCTGACCCCCAGAAGTATTGGATCACCTTGATGAAATTCATCATAGTCAGATTTACAGACTATTTCCTGCACGTTCAGTTATTAGCCACAGCTTTTTTCCTCAGCTTGGCAGAATATATGTTAATTTAGCCCACTCATAATGAGACACGCGTAAGAACTTGTCACTCAAAGTGTAGGTCTGCAGAGGATTCTCCCTTCAGAGAACTTTGGTTGCAAGAGAAAATTCCCTTTGTGGCTGATAATAGTGATTCTTTTTAGCAGTAATGGATTGGGAAGGGGTAAAAACATGGTATTCAGGATATCCCAATACACTACAGTACAAATTAAATGTATCACAAATGTATGAGTTCAGGATGTATTTAAATAGATAGTACCAAGGACATGAACATACCAGTGTGTCTTAAAGCTGAAAGCAGCATAAGAGTGGAAGAATCCTAAATAACAAGATTTCATAGACAATTTTTGCTCCTGCATGCACCACATCATGACTTTCTTTTCCCACTAATTCATCCACACATTTGGTTAAGTAACTAAAAATGTATTCTGAATATTTTTATAACAATATTTTTCTGTTTAAAAGAAAAGACACTGCCAGACACCACCATCTGTTGTGTAGACCTACAGAATATGCATCTGATGTCTGTGAGTTGCTGTCTTTTATATCCTCTTATATAATTAGAGATTTCAGCCCTTAGTGATGCCTCCCTCTCCACCTAAAGAAGACCAAGTGCAAGTTTACCCAAAGTGTATTAATCATTTTCCTGCTACTCACTGATAAGAGCAGTGCTCTGTACGGTTAAAAGCTATTAAATGTGTCTATTCAGAGGATGTTTAAAATCCTCTGCTGAGCACTTGGCTAAAATCCAAAATTATTACCATAATACCTTCTGAAATGAGACAGAAAACATAATGTATTACAATTGATAAGTGCATCATTTGTACTGTAGATGTACTTTATTTTGGAAATATATTTAAATGTTTTTTTTTGTCTTTTACACACCACAGATTAAATTTTCAGTATACTTTTGGCTAACAATATTATATGTATCAAAAGAAATATGTATAATGCAAAGATCTGTTATATTTAGATCAACAGAGTATTGCATTTGAAAAGGTTTGGAAGCTGCTCTCTGGATTCAGTCTAATTATGGCTCTGTAACCGGACTACAATAATTGGACACAACCTAATGGAAAATTATTTCCATGTTTTCAGAAATAACTATGGGTTTCAGTCATTCCAGCTCCCCTCTTCCCTGTTGCTCCCCTTTCACCTCTTCCCATGTTGGTTTCTTGGGTCAGAGTAAATTCCAAGGTTGTAGGAACACGTGTCCAAATTGGCTAACGCAAAAATTATGTTGCCTTTTAAAATTCTTGAAATTGTTCACTCAGGATTTTGACAAAACCCCTTTTGCTTAAGAAAAATATATTTTATTCTCACAAGTGAGACTCATCTTTTGAACAAACACAACTGACTTCTTAAATTTGAAATTTATTTCAATCTTTTTGTCAGTAATAACAAATAAAGGTCTTTGGCGGGAGTCACAATAATTTATTTATTTTTTATTACCTACATAAAAAAAGCCTTTTTATTTTTTTCTTCTGATATTATTTATGTCCCTGCACCTGGAACATCATAATCAGAATCCACACCAGGCTGAGATTTGTGTGGCTGCAGAACAGTCTTGCTGAGGCGGATCTGGGAGTCCTGGTGGACAACAAGATGACCATGAGTCAGCTTTGTGCTGCTGCAGCAATGCAGGCTAGTCAGATCCTGGGCTGCATCTGCAGGAGCTTTGCTAGCAGAGATAGAGATGTGGTCATCCCACTCTAAGAGCTAGGCCTTTTCACCCTGGAGAAGACACAGAGTGCCTGGTGGCTTTGAGACATCTGGTATAGTGGGTGTTGTCCTTTTCCATGGCAAGGGGGTTGGAACTTGGTAGTCGTTAAGGTCCTTTCCAACTCTAACCATTCTATGATTCTGTGATTCTGTAATTCCAGTACATAGTGGCTACAAGGAGGACAGAGGCTCTCTGTTCGTAAAGAGTTGCGTGGAGAAGACAAGGGGCCATGGGTACAAGGTGTACCGGAGAGGTTTCAGCTCAATATAAGACAGAAAATATTTGTGTTGAGAACAGCCACCGGAATAACCTCCCCAGGGACATGGTAGAGTCTCCTTCACTGGAGGTTTTCAAGATGCTATCACTCAGGGTACTGGATAATCTCATCTACTGTCCCTTTCCTCTGAGAGGTTGAACCAGATGATCTTTCAAGGTCTGTTCCACCCTGGACCGTTCTATGATTCTATGTTATATGAAACAGTAACTGTCTAATTTCAAGTATGTAAGACAGAACAAAGCATGAGATCAAGTATGCCAAGTCTGCCCTACCCAGTGGAATGCCTAATTGCTGTGCTAGTGTTAATGGGTTCTTCTCCTTTGAGCTTGTGACAGCTGGTCTCTGCATGCACAAAAGCACAGATAAAATATGAAGTACCTACAAAAATTTTACTCAAAATACCCCAAACTAAGATAGCTAGAACTACTCCATGGCATGGGATGCGATTTCAAGGCACATTACACTACAAACACTGCTCTCCTGCTTCTGAGGAGGTGTCCTCATAGCCAGGTTCAATGCCCTGTTGCTGAAAAGCATTTGTAAATCGTGTCTGGAAAGGAAGAACTTTTGTTCCTACACCCATTGTAAGTTCCACACCTAGAGCTGGATGAAAGCAAGTTTATTGTTGGAAAGGCCAACTCTTGCTGTTGCTTACAGCCTTAGCTGCCTGCATCTCTGATCAGATTGATTCTGTCTACCTGTGGGATTTTAAGCACAGATAATATGACTTTTTTTTTGGTCCGGAATGGAAGCATGAATTGTTTGCAGACAACTGCTGGTCTGGTAAATTGTGATTTTCCTTATAGGTGATTTGAATCTCACCAAAACTTACTGTTAAGTGGCTTTCTCTCCCAGAAGACAACGAAAATTGAGGTTTATTTTAACCACAGTTCTTTTTGCCTTCTTACCATTATAATGGCTACCACTGTTGGCAGCAATTCAGAAGAAAGCTTATTTGTTCAGAGAAAAATTGCTGTGTTAATGAAAATGCATCATGAAATGTGTTGGTGATTTTAGGATTTTTAAACCTCTTCTTTATTAAAATAATATTTTTGGGCCAAATATGATCAGACAGTATCCCTTAAAATAATCTTACGTCTCTCATGGAAATTTCTGGAATCAAACTGAAATAATCTGCTTGGATAAGGAAGATCTGTTCAGTGCTTAATTGCCCTTGAGATTATACTTTCTGAACTTCAAAGGTTTGAACTAATGATGTTCCTTTACTTAAAGCATTCTTTCTTTTGCCCAAGTCTGAAATTCCTACTGAAATTAGGGTCGAAAGGCCTAAATGTAGTTGGCAAAAGAAGATATTTGTAGAACACACGATCAGTATTGATTCTAGCTAAAAAGTCATATTTTATTTCCCTATTGGTTACATTTTGACCTTTGTTAAGCTGTCATATAAATTACATTTGTCTTTATAATACCACTGCTAACCACAGTGCAGATTTTGTGGTTGGATAATTGTGTTATATATTGGTCTACGTCTGAATTAACTCTCACCTTGGGAAAGATAAAACCTGCAATATCCAAGTTTGGTTAAATTCTGATTCTTCATTTCAAAGTTCTGACTATATAAAAGCAAATCAGCTGTTTCTGAATGAACATGGAACATCCTACTGGTATTTTAAGTAGGTTTCTTTGGTCTGCCTTCAGACTTACGTGTAATAGATCTTTTGATTAAGATTGACACCTATAGCAAAAAAGACTTGACTTGAAAGCTTGAATGGTGATTATTGCTAACTTGTCTCCTAGGAAGATCTTCTACTCAAGGGTTACAGAAATAAGAAATTGCACAATGGCCAGATGTCACATTAGCATATGCAAATCCATCCTACTCATGCAAAGCTATTCACCGTGAGTGTGACTAGCTGCAGCAGACTTGCTAAGACTGTCAAAAACAACCACAGTTGATGGTGTTGGAAGAGGAGTAAACGGTTAAAAGGAAAACAGAGCCACAAGAAATCCCAGGTCTGTAATGATAAAGCACACCACTTGAGAAAAAAAAATTGATTTGCGACTTCAGGGTGATGATACCATGGACTAAGTGATGTTTATAAGGACCTGTGCAGTGGATGATATAGGCAGGCAAGGTGTCAGGTCCGCTTGGCCATATGACCTGGGCTGAGCCAGCAGTCCCTTACAGCTGCCACATCCCTTTCTTCTGTGTAGCACTTTGAGTCACCATCATTTATGGTCCCTGTGTAGTTGGAAGTGGTTTCCTGACGATGATATTAACGTTAGCCTTGCACCACTGCCCTGTACCTCTGATTTTTCACAGCTTACAGCCTGGTGGGAGGGAGATCCACCTCGGTCCTGCCTCCTGCCAGTCTCTCTGCTTGGCCACCCCACTGAAGCTGGTCAAGCTGTGTAAGCTCTCCACGACCTCTTCCCCCAACTTTCTTCTTCAGGAAAGAAAACCTCTCTCCTTTTGTTGCCTGTTTATCATTTCCCAGCCTCTCCTATGGAGAAGGGTGGCAGGCAGTCACTGCAATCTGTATTTTGGGTGTTTACAATTAGATGGGGAAACTAAGATTTCACAGCCAAATAATTAAATACTATGTTAATGAATTCTGTTAGTCATATTACACTGAATCATATTAAAGTGCTTAACCATGTGCTTGAAGGAAAGAAATATTTAAAGTGAGTTCTGAAAATATTCTGAATACTAATTAAGTTGTTCAGAAATCCTACTTTAGTGTTGGTTTGATGATATTAAGAAGCAATGCTAATGTTAAATCCTATCCTATTTGTCAATTAAGGGGAAATTTCCAAAGTGGGAGCTCCAAAGATGTATCCACAAGGCTCTGCTGAACTCAGGGTATGGTGTCGGTGAATCTCACGGGCATCCGCCGGCCTTGAGGCAAATTAGTGTCCAGTTCATCTCTTCAGATATCCCTGGAGGAATCTAAACCCCCACCTTTCACTGCAGGTGTTGGCCAGGTTTCTGCAGCTGCCCTCTCTTTGACACTGGAACGTTCTGGTAATTGGGGAAACCCCGACTTTAATGACAGCACCTGTGGAGAAGGACAAACCAGCTGTTTCGAGAGCCTGTAGATAATGTTTAAGAAATAAGAATATTCATGTGTGATCCCTCAGGTGCTTTTAGCATGGCGTTTCCTTGCAGTTTTTAGCTTTGAGTTTTTTTTATATATGTATTTTTATTTCTGTCAGAACTGTACACTTGCAGTGATTAGAGAATCATATATCTTTTTTTTTTTTTTTTTTTTTGGTGGAAAACCTTTTATTTCAATGGAAGCCCAGCACTTTTATCCCTTCCTCCCCTCTCCCTGCCAGTGGTGCAATAAGAGTGGTACAATAACATGCAACACAATTAAGAAATGGGTTCCCTCATTATTTTTTCCCCTCTTCCATCTCTGTTTTCATCATTCAGGATGCAAACAGGACAAGGAGCTTACGTGGAGCGATCCCGATCTTATGCAAAGGTGCACAGGGCAGATGCACAAGAACAGCATCCTACAGACAGAATGCGGGAGGTGGCGAAATTCTCTATTGGCACACGTGAATCAAGATGTCCCGTGTAAGAAATATATCTCACACTGGGCTAAAGGAGGCAGTATTTAAAAGGAAGCTGAAACGAAGGTAATACCCACTTACTATTGTCAGACTATTATACCTGATCTTTTTAAAATGTCAGCAATGATATTTTCTTGTGACAAAGTGCTGTACTGACCTGAAGAGTCTTTGGATCCTTGCCTCTTATACCTTAGGGTAACTTTTCACACATCAGAGGTTTCCAAGAAGAAGAAAAAAAAAAAAAAGTGGAAGAAATGCTGAAAGGATTCATTTTATTTGTGCAGCAGAAAGGACACTGTCCTGTGCTTTGTTGTGTTTACCCGAAGTTTGTCCAAAATGCTTGTGCTTTTATTTTTTTATTTTGCAACAAGATAAACAGGCGAAACACAGCTGCTTTTCAAGAATCTCAGGCAGACAAAAATGTAAAGATTATCACAAATGCTCCAACCTATGAAACAAGGAATGTCTACAGAAAAGGTGAGAGCTGAATCAGTCTGAGTACCAAATCTTTTCAGCTCCACCAAGCCATTTTTCAGTATGGGATAAAGTACTACGGCTTTGTCACAGGGATTTGCTTTCAATCTCAGCAACTGGTTATTTTTATTTGATAGTATTTTGGATAAGTATATTATCCCTTCTTGAAAATTAAGTCTTATCAGTTATGAAATTTGCTCTGATGGCTGATCAGGTGTTGAGATGGGGATTTTTAGGGTAAGGCGAGTGATCATATAGCTGTGAAATAGAAATCCAGTAATTTGTATTATGTGGCTGCTATGCAAGAAGAATAGTCTCTCACAACAGCTAATGGTCTATGTGAATGCATAGCTTTTATAGCTTAGTGCACATATTTTACATGTAGTTGGAGTTAAGATAGTTGTTAAAGCAGGTATTTTTCAGCAAATAATGCCCTTTTAGTTTTTTGGATTTTTTTTCAATATTAGGTTCCATTACAAGCTTTAGAGCATGTTTTCTAACAATGTGATTGAACCGCCTCTGCCATTACCACAAACATAAGATGAAAATATTTGTCTTTTTTGTAAGTGGTTGCTATTTAGAAATGGATAAATTACTTCTCCCTCTTAAACCAAGGAAAAAAAAATCCATAGTAGAAATAGTATCTGTAAACTTTATGTGTCTCTGTTATCTGTAGAACTTCTGCTTTATTACAATACAAATATTACTTTGAAGATTTCATTATTAATGCATTATTAGAGTCAATGGAACCAGAGTATTTCATGTAGATGAATCTTCCATGAAACTGAGAGTGCTTGAGGGCTGATAGCCAGGGGAAGTGATGTGGGTGTGCTTTATGTAAAACCTTTTATAGGGGTGTACCAAATTGATGTGGGACTGTTGGAGAAACTGGAGTGCCAAGGTGTTGTGGAGCTCTATATCCACATACACCATGAAACAGATGGTAGAAGAAAAGGCCTTAAGAATAACTGCATCTCATGTTTGTTTAGCAGAAGGCCTCTGTGCTGAAACACAGGTGTTGTCCTCCCCTTCCTCTTCCTCCTTCAGGTGTGCGTAAGGAAGATGGTAAGGATAGGTTTCGTGGATGTCCAACTGTGCTCTACCTGCCCCAAATTTGTGGTGTAGCTGAAAAAAAAGAAAAAAATTCTTTGTCATTCTGAATCAAATTTGGGGTTATATTACTCCAGTAGTTTTTTCTCTAGATGTATGTCCAGGAATGCCAAATTATAAAGATGCGAGAAAAATGTTAACCCATTAGATAATAATTTATAACAGAATAGTTTATACTCAGAAGTGTGATGTTAATAACCCTTTAAAATTCCGATTAGAACTAGCCGTGGTGTCTCTGGATGGGCTTGTTACCCATGTAAAGGTGTATTTTCTTTTTGAGTTATGGTGTAAGCCTCCTAACACATGAACTAACTATGCTGTAATGCTGCACCTCATTTATTATTTTTTATCTTGCACCAGCACTTCAGCTACTGTGTAAATTGTTCACTGAACAGGGTGTGTACTTGGCTTGTCTGGAAGGATCTTAATTTGGCCCCAGTTCTTATAAATGCTTTTGTTTCCAGAAGAGACCTAAAACTAATACTCCAAAAAGTGGAAGTGGCAAACCTTTGTTCTCAAAAACCTAATATTTATCACAATTTATTTTCCATTTAAAAAACTGGTCATAGGGTTGTGTTTGAAATCAAGGTACGAAAATATAAAATTTGAATGGTGAATTGGCTGCAACTATTCTGTCTTCCTTACAGATAGAAGTGCTAACATTTTTGCAAATTTTATCTATGTTTCCAAAATAATCCTCCTTTTTATGAAGTATATCTACATGTTTAATTCATGGTATTCCTCTTTTTTCAAAATAATTTAATACTTATCTTATATAAGAAGGAGGACTTCTGAAATAGGAGCATACATTTTCTTTTCTAAAGGTGTAATGTTGTACGGTAAACTTGTTCAAGCCTATCTGGCCTATCTGAATTTTTAAAATCTTATGATAACTTCCCTAGAGACCAAGTAAGAATTAAGAAACTGTTACTGTATACACGTGTACACACCTAGAGGAAGAGAGAAAGAAGAGAAGAGAGGTGGGGAGCAAGAGAGAAAGAAAGCAAGAAGGAAGAAAGGAATGAAGGAAAATATCCTGTCAATTTTTAGTTGCTTTTGCCTGAGGGAATACTTTGAATTAGCACAGATGCGTTAATAGAGAAATTAAAAAGAATTTTATAAACAGTACTTATACTAAGCATCAAGGATGAATATGAAAAAATACTTTTATTCATTTTGGGAAAGTAAAGCATGTAAACTGCACCTCAGTTTTTCTGAATTAGCTGCTGATCCAGCAGAATTTAATTTTCAGGGATGTGCAATTATAAATGACATGTGTTTTTATTCAAAATTTGTGTTCAAGGTTTTTGAAAACTAGTCTTCATTCTTGACATTTGTTGGAATTGTAGATGCTTCTTGTTTTCCAGTCCCTTTAATTGTAATTCCAGTACTAATTTTTGAAATTTTCTTTATTTATAAATATTCACCACTGATGAAAAGCAATATTTTACAAGTCCTAAAACAAAGAAATATTTTTTCAAAGTTTTTCTTTGTTCAAATAAGCTCTTAAAATTTCTGCTGTTTATAGCATGTGTTCGACTGTAGTAAAAATGATAGCTAGCAATCCAAGTTGTTCAAAATTATCAATAGTAGTATTCATATCTGGTACAACTAATGTTTTCCCTATTTTTTTAATTCATAATATAAATTTTTAAGATTTTAAATATTTTCCTGTCCAGCTGCATGCTTGGACTTACTTCATAGCTCCTGGTTGTGATTTTCTACAGCTGCTATATGAAGTTACTGGCAAGATCATATCCCTGAATATATCTCCAGAGACAGATAAAAAATTGGAAATTTATTTTTTTAAATATAGAGTTGTAGACTCATAGAATGGTTAGAGTTAGAAGGGACCTTAAAGATCATCTTGTTCCAACCCCCTGCCCTGGGCAGGGACACCTCCCACCACACCAGGTTGCTCCAAGCCCCATCCAGCCTGGCCTTGAACCCCTCCAGGGATGGGGCAGCCACAGCTTCTCTGGGCAACCTGGGCCAGGCTCTCACCACCCTCACAGCAAAGAATTTCTTTCTGGTATCTGATCTAAATCTCCTCTCTTCCAATTTAAAACCGTTCCCCCTTGTCCTGTCACTGCTCTTCCTGGCAAAGAGTCCCTCCCCAGCTCTCCTGTAGCTCCCTTCAGATATTGGACGGCTGCTCTAAGGTCTCCCCGGAGCCTTCTCTTCCCCAGACAGAACAACCCCAGCTCTCTCAGTCTGTTTTCATAGGAGAGGTGCTCCATCTCTCTGATCATCTTCATGGCTCTCCACTGGACCCGTTCCAACAGGTCCATGTCCTTCCTGTGCTGGGGACTCCAGAGCTGGACACAGTGCTCCATGTGGTATCTCACGAGTGCAGAGCAGAGGGATAGAATCCCCTCCCTGGCCCTGCTGGCCACACTTCTCTTGATGCAGCCCAGGATGGGGTTGGCTCTCTGGGCTGCCAGTGTGCACTGCTGGCTTACATTACAACATATGATTTGAAAATATGATTGATTTGGTGTACCAACACAAATTTTGATATCTCCTACTATTTTACACAAGACTAGAAAACTTCATTTTTTCTTTAAAAAAGTTTTTCTTTATTCTTATATTAGACCAAAGGCTGCTTAATGAGAAATACGAAATGATTTTTCTTGTTTTCTTTGTTTTTATTTTGAGGACTTCTGTGGCTTTGGTTTTTTTAGCTGTATCTTTGAATTGAGACAAACATATTCTACCATACTGCAAATATAATACATTTCTATATCAAGTAAGTTTGGTTGGCATGATACTTTTCCATCAGTCACCTGAAATCAGATCATTTTAGTTTATTGAAGACTGTCTTAAGGGATGTAGAAAAGTGTTTGAAGGACATTTGCATGGAAACTTTCCCAATTGTCTGATATTATTTACAAATTAGTAATTAATTTCCTTTTATGGTTTGAAATTTTGAAATTAATCACTTTCATTTTAAATTCCTTTTTGGTGTCCCTTGGAAAATGATGGGCTTAATCCACAGAAAGGGAAAACTGGTGAACTGGGGTCTAAATTTGCCTTTAGACGCTATTCTCCCTAACTCACATTGGCTTTACCTTCCCTCAGCAATCAACTTACCATGAAAGGAATGCAGTTTTGTCCCACTAAATTCTGAGGGATCCTAAGCAGAGACTCTTGTGCACCCATATGCAGGACTAGATGGGCACTAAACTCCTTTCTTACACTTGTAGGGATGAACTGCATCATTTTCAGGGTGTTAATTTGAGAGAAGTTCAAAGAATATGCCTTCTTGATGAGTCATTATGCAAAAGTGGAGAAGGTAACCTCACCTTCTTCATTTTTACCCACTAGCTCCAAGATGCTCCTGCATGAAGGAATTTGAGTCACTGCATAAAAGAGAACAGTTCAGAAAGAAAAGATTCCTGCTTGCAGAGCCCTTGCATATGGCCTAGAGCTGGTTAGTCAAGGTGTCTTCTGAGAGGAGGATGGGAGAAAAAGTGCCTTTACATAAGCATTTGGGTATAGGTCTCTTGTGCACCGGCTGCTCTAATCATTAAGGAACAGACAGAGCTGATGTAGGGCAGAGCAGTCTTTCTATTCTTTATGGGGAAGAGTTGTCTCCAGTGCTGAGGTATAAATATGTAGTGGAATATCTACAAGATTTCAGGATCTTCCATGCCAGGACTCTGGGTGGGTCTCAACATTGCTCAACATTTCCACCCCTCTCCTCTTGGCGAGGGCAACTCCTTGTACGTGGTTTTTGAAATTACTTTTAACTCGCTGTTTCGTTCCTACCTGCATGCCATTGCTTTAACACCCATCCAGTTTTGCCCATAGGGCTGTTCTCGGGTTGCAGTGTACCATTAAACCCCCAGACACGCAAGTTACAACATCCTAGGTAGACCCCCGAGTTGTGCAAGTGAGTTTGATGTTCTCTGAATTACCTGTTTGCTCACATTGGAAACTTTTTACCTACCCAAGTTATGCTCCTACATGGGTGCTCTTAAGTAGTGGCTCATCATGTGGTGACTATTTCTGTGGCAGTAGTTGTTAAGAAAGTCTAAACCCTTAAGAAGTCTAAACTGCTAAGAAATTTTGAAAGTGAATGGTATTTTCTTGCTTTCCTGCAAAGAACTTGACTTGAGGTACAGCTTTAAAATTTCTCAGTAGTTCAAACCTGAAGGTGGTAATAACAGAGGGTTCAGTTCAATGGAAAGAAATAGGGTCTGGAGAATTATATGGAAATTCCTTTAAGCTACTGGTTGGATTTGACTGTCTTAATTAGACTCTTTTCTAAAAAAAAAGAAAAATAACAAGCCTTGTATATGCTTTTACTTGTGTTCTAAATATTTTCAAGCAAATAACCTATTACCAATAACTGAACAACGCTGATAGTTCCTGCCAATGAGTGTCAAGGACAGTTTCTGTAGTAAAGTACTGTAATTGGTTTTCTTACAGCACTGGTCAAACTAAACACAGTGCTTCAGTGGGAGTTGTGCGTGCTCAAAGCAGATGTAGCAAG
Organism: Tringa tobata; assembly: GCA_033628505.1. Lineage (NCBI taxonomy): Eukaryota > Metazoa > Chordata > Aves > Charadriiformes > Scolopacidae > Tringa > Tringa tobata. The sequence goes on from JAHREE010000489.1 coordinate 1,323,596, forward strand.
TCCTTTTCAGTCATATTTGGGGCTTCTTTCTTTCTTTCTTTCTTTCCTTCCTTCCTTCCTTCCTTCCTTCCTTCCTTCCTTCCTTCCTTCCTTCCTTCCTTCCTTCCTTC